>VDFB02271358.1:554034507-554542303 GCA_007258455.2 Sequoia sempervirens | reverse complement strand
TAGAAATGAGGCTACTCGATGAAGATTGTTGTGAACAATGGCTCACAAATCCTCTTCCAAGGGATAATTTTATGTTCTCTTAACAAAGTCCTCCATGTCAAGGTGCCCAATCTCAATATTCTTGATCTTGTTGATCTTGGATGTTACAACTGTGGGCAGATAGACGCCTTGATACTTATACTTCATCTTGTCTTTCTTGGATGATGAAGGAGACTCCTCCGTTGTCATTAAGTGCACAAGAGATCACTGAAAACCACCTTTGAAGAATACTTGATAGGAGATAACTACAAGGAAACATGGATTTATTCAATGTTAGGAGAATATGCATTTATAGAGCACAAAATTGTGAGAAGCTAGGCGAGCACTTTGGAGTGTGTAAACATGAGCCATGGAGCGTGAAAGATTGTGCAAATGCGGAAGGAACGAAGTTCGGAATGCATTTTGGAAGGATTCTAGGCGTTAGTGCAATTCTTTGGTTTTTGTGCAAGGGCGTTGATAATTAGCGCCCTTACACCTTGAGGAATTTTAACTTTGTGTAATAGTGCTTTTGCATACTCGGAATGACTTGAGAAATATTTTATGCATAAGTGATATTTTTTAGTGCCTTGACATCCTTTGGAAGCAATCATTTTTGTACACCAACGTTGAAAATTAGTGCTATTGCATCTCTTGCTTGGGAAGATTGCTTCGTGCACTAGGGGTGAAAACCCTATCTTTACATTAGGGGAAGTAACTTGTGTCTTTAGGAGCGATGATTTTCGCCGCTCCTACATATGGGACTTGGAAAACACCTTTATGCTTTTCAAAGCGGCGAAAAACAACGCCTCAACATTGGGATGTAAGAAGAAAAACGGATGCAACAATTGTATTTTTTGCCGCTGTTACAAGCATGGGGTAAAAACTTGGTCTTATGTAACGACGGTCAAAATTGATGCCTCTTCATGTTTGTTTTAGGGAAGGTCTTTAGTATGCAATAATCACAAAAACGATGCCCCAATAATGCAATAAAGAACTAGGGCTCGAGATTTATCAAAAAGATGGAGGGAACAATTCAACAATAATCTAAATCAACAAAAATATGAAGATTTAAATGACCTAAACAACCCTATGAAGGAAAAAAACAAAGCCAGAGCATGAATGACCATGGGAGAAAATGACCATACCTAGAAAAAGGAAATAAAGTATTTACACTAATCGTGATTAAACAAAAATTATGCACAAACAAAAATACCTCAAAGTAAATAAACTAGCAAAACCTAGCAAGGAGAAAATGAAAGAAAAAGGAAGGAGCAATGAAGAAACGCCATACCTAAAAAAGGAAGAAAATACGCAAAACCCTAGACTAGAAATTTTGCGCGAAATCTACCAATCCAAAACTTGAAGAAGCCTCAATGCAAAACATGCAAGGTGGAGAGGAGAAAATGAGATAAACAAACATAAAATGAAATAAAAATGGCTTAAAAAGCCATTAGAAAGATATTAAAGAAGGGCCATTAATGAACTACAAGTTCATTAATTTCCACGTGTGTGGAAGGCAGGAGAGTGTAGGGGTGATGAAAATCACTACCCTTACAATTTCAAAAAACTCGAGCAAAACATCAAATGTAAAAGCGGTAAAAAACGTCTTGACATTTGAAGGGTGGGAAGAAAGTGTAGTGGTAGTGATTTTTAGTGTCGCTACCCTTCAAAAGAATTTTCAAACTGCTCATGTAGGGGCGTTGAAAAACAATGCCCTTACATGGGCAAAAAAGTTTTCTAACTCCCGGAAACTGAAAATCAACAAAATATTTGTTTTGAAGGTTTTCGAAAAACAACGAAAGATGAGCGCTCGAGGGGACAATTCAAGGCTTAGGACCATGCGTAAAGGCAAATTGAAATTTTTCTTGTTTTGCATGCTTAGAATGCAGGGGCCTATCAAACATACTGGTTTCGTAGGAGGTTATCCCGTGAATCAAGCACAGCTAGATTTGAGAATAACAATATGTTAGAGAGTAGTGCGCATGGGTGCATATGGATGTCATGTGCTAAAAATTCTAGGTATATGTGGTTGGATTAAACAATTAATAATAAGTACTAAATAATAGAATGAAATAAACTTAGACAAATCTATATTTTTTCCTTAAAGAAATTAAGTATTATATGATTTTGAAATATTTACATATAGATTTAAAACATAAAGGAATACAAATGAAATAGAAAGTTTCCATTAAATTGACCAAAAACATTGCAAATGGAAATTAAATATTCCCATCCAACTGGAAAATCAATATTTATTTAGATTTTCGTGATAAGTGAGATTTTGGAGGCTTTCACCTTATATTTTGGAGGCTTTTACCATTAAATGACAGTTGGTTTACTAGTAAACGGTAGCTAATACTTGTTTTCCCACGACTCAACAGTGATTGTAGACATGAGACTTGTTTTAGGCTCAAATCTCACACTATATGTAACCTACTAGCTAAGAATTAACATTTAAATTTTATTGCTCACTAATACATTTCAATATATAACACTATTTCAAACATTTGATTTAATAAATGAAATTGTAATAAATATATATATATATATATATATATATATTGACTCAAAGATAACTCTCTTTAATTTTTTATTTTTTATTTTATTTATTTTCTTCTTTTACTATAGATATAACAAATACCATTTAATTTTTTAATACCATACATTTAAGTAGAAATATCTAAACAAATAAAAAATTACAAATTAGTAAAAAATTACTACATTTCTTGTGTTGGAAAATGAGAGGGCGGGTAGTTATGATGAAGATTAGGCATTGAGCAAAACTGTCGTGACCAGATTTTCCCTGTTGGTCAACATTGCAAAAACAAGTGTGAAATGAGACCCTATAAAGTAGATTTTCGTGTGCAAATATGAAGAAGATAATAAACCATATCAGAAATGGTTTATAAATTAAAATGTTTACCGGAAACCTATTTAACAGCGATTGGGAATTTGTTTAATGGCGTGAGACAGGTTTGTCGAGCATCAAATCCACATGGGAAGCCTATCAATTAAAAATAAGATGCAATTTAATAAGTGGTTGAGTGATTATGTTGTTAGGTGTCAATAGTGATATGAAAATGAGCATAGAGATTTCAATGTAATCTTAGTATAGGCCCACTAAAAAGGAAGGATATTTTTATTTCCAAGATCGCAATTACATGCAAAGGAAGAGCACATGTATCTAACTTCCACGGTAAATTGATGAATTGGGTACTTTTTAATTCTTAAGATCACTTAGAAGATACGAGATGAGAGCATACATGAATTCAACCACCCAAAACACACAAAGCAAACAAATCAATTTTAGCAACCCAAAACCAAGCAAACCTCACACCCAACCATGTTGCTTCTCTTCCCGAGCTATGGTAATTATTTCAAATCACCTTAATCATTGAATCAAAATTGGTAGACACCCTTGACATCAAAGAAATCTATAAATCATACATATCAAACTAAAGAAAACCATACCCATTGTAGATCATGCTTAAACAAACTACTTCATCAACGGTCCATTAAAGACTATTAAAAGCGACTTATGACATTCTCCTCCTATATTTTGGTCACTTCATTTTCTATCAATAATAGATGTCTAAGCTTTCCTTTGCAATGTTGAAACTCCCTTCACGCTTGAGCTCTAAAACATGCAATACAAAATCAAACTGTTAATACATATTTTAGGTTTAAGCGTCGTATGCTTGTTGCAAACCATTTGTTAAAAGATGGTTTGATTTACCTCCTCCATCTAACAGTTGGCAACATTCAAGCAATGGAATGGCAATATAATCCATGGCACAACAATAAACAAAAACATGACTTGGTAATGAAAAAGGGATAGTGGTCTTTTATGGCTTGTTTTCATTCAGGAAAAACAAATATGGCGCAGCTAGTATGAAGAGACCAACAAATAAAAAGGTGTACCATTTATAATTTCAATACAACACTAAACTAAAGACAACCATAGTTGTATAGTGTGACATCCCAAATTGGTGATTCATCAAAGATACTAAGAGATATTCAACAACAACGTAGCTAACTATAAAGGATTGTTGCAAAAGGAAACACTAGAATGTTATGCCACAAGGAAGCGGGGCAGAACATTACTCTATCTATAGACATATTCAAAGAATGGCAGCCTATAGAAATCTTGGTGCATATACTATTGGCAAATCCAATCCCGACACTGTTGAATAAAGAGATAAATTACTACGACATCTAATCTTGGAATACAACAACCAACACACACTTTCGCTCAATCCTTTCACAAAAATACGTACAACGATAGTCAAACAAATCTCTACATGCAAATCTTCAGCAACCAGTTAGTTAAAACAACACCAAAATAGTGATAGAAATCCTTGTCACAAAAAAGAGGGCATTGGAATTCTGATGAGGCATTCGATCTCTTGCTAGAAACTACCTGTAGAATGTTTAATCCACATTAAAGCTTCTCAATTTCACAATGAAAGCTGATTAAAATTATTGTGATCATTTCCCACCAAACATGTCAAATTGTAAGCATGAAAGTTTAAATACAAAAGAAAGATTTCAATAAAATAAAATGTAAATTTCAAATTGAATTAAATACCTCCAATAGAACAGAAAGACAACTTGCATGAACATAATGAATTAAAAATGTGATTCAAACCAGAATCCAATAACTCTTGATATATGGATATACTCTTCAAATGATAAAATTGTTACTTTGACAACATCCAATTGCTCCAAATTAGAATTAAAAATGATGGATTTGATTTTTTGTAATTTTTTTATAAAATAGATAAATGACTAGAATTTAATCTTGGATTGAGTTTACCCAATTGATGATGGATTGAATGTAGAGAAGTGACATATGTGGACCCTTTTCATAGAGATAATTGACTCATTTACTTAAATTATTAAACTATTTTGATTAACATTAGCCATTTTGATTGATGAGTTATATTTTAATTGTAGACTTCTTAAATTTGATTGAATTGATTGGTTAGTTAATTATAGAATGTAAATCGTTATCTTAATTAAATAATTGGCGAACAATAAATTTATTTTAATATTTGAATATTAGTAAAAAAATAATTTGTTTAAATTAATTAAATGGTAAAAATATATTTCATTAATTTGATTTTGACAATGTAAATTAATTAAAATAAAATAAATTATTTTAATGAGTAGATGATGGATAATGTTGTGAAATGGTAATTGATGCTTAATGTACATAGGTGACAAAAGATATTGCACCTCATTCTAATATCACACCCCTGATGTGGAATTTTGTAATATGAATGTCCAGATGGATAAACTTATCCGATATTTATTAAGCTCTGATTTAGAATTCATTTGGATCTAGGTGACCCATAATATAGTCATTAGCATCTAAAGTGTCCATGTGAGAGATTAGGATACCCAATTTTTAACCCGAATTTAAATTTTAAGCCAAAACTGGATTTAAAATTCAATAAGCTTTCCCTACCACCACAAGTAATAATTGCCATGGCTTTTGAATTCAGAAGAATCCAAAGAACAAAGTAAAAAATTGATTCAAATTTTTGAGGAAGGTGCTCAGTTCTTTGTTAATGTCAATTAAAGTGTTGGAAGTGAAGTCCAACTATCATTGCCCTTTCGTCTTCTTCTTCCCATGCCTCTTCACTTGCTTGAAGAGTTGAATATAATTCCTTTCTCATTCTCTTTTTGGGATGATGAGATTGATGTATTTGAGTTGATTAATAAAATTGTGTGCCCTATGCTCCTTGGTGGATGTAGCCATTTTAATAGTGAACCACGTTAATTAATCGTGTCAATTGTTTGTCATTATTTTTGCTATTATTATTGTTGTTATGTTTTATGTTTTTTTTTTTTTGTTATTGTTGCATGGTTATCTCAGCAAGTGGTATCAAAGTGTAGGAAAGTTGTGGAGATTGAGTAGAAATGGAGACCAAAATTGAAAAATTCTTCGATCAAAAATTTGAGATATGGAAGCTTCAAATTCATGCTTTGTTAATTCAGAAGGACCTCTTAGCTACGTTAGAGGGCAAGACGAAGCTCGAAAAAATCTCAGATGACGATTGGAATAGATTGGACCAAAAGGCAGCTGCAACAATCATTCTTTCTTTATCCAACAATGTCTTATTTAATGCTGCAACCGAGAAGACGGCAAAAGAAATTTGGGATCAGTTGTGTGACATGTATGAGAGGGCTTCCACGACTAATAGAGTTTTCCTTATCCAACAATGTCTTATTTAATGTTGCAACCGAGAAGACGGCAAAAAAAAATTGGGATCAATTGTGCAACATGTATGAGAGGGCTTCTGTGACCAATAGAGTTTTCTTGATGAAGAAACTCTTCAATTTGAAGATGAAATAAGGCAGCAGTATGTAACCATTTAAATGAATTTAATACTGTAATCAGCCAACTAGCTTCACTGGATATTAATTTTGAAGATAACATGAGAGCTATGTTGCTTTGGTGCTCTTTTCTCTTATAGTTGGGACGAAGTGGTGATGACAATCAGCAATTCGATATCCGTAAGAAAAGGATCTGATGACGAGGAAAAAGCAAAAGAATCAATGTTGAAATTTGATGATGTTGCAACTCTTCTCAAAGAAGATATGAGAAGACGTCAAAATAAAGCACTCAGAGAGGCTTTGTTCTTCAACAATAGAGGAAGATCCCAAGAACGGGGCAGACATAATTATAGAGGGAGGTCAAAATCCAAAGGTAGAGATACTGGCTGTTGGTATTGTGTCAAGCAAGGCCACATCAAAAAAATTATTGGTCTTTCAAGAAGGCTGAAAATCAGCCAAAAGAAGATGAAGCAAATGTTGTATGTGAAGAGGATGTTAGTGTTCTTATTTTAACCTTAGAAGAAACAACAACAAATGTTTGGGTGCTTGATTCGGGAGCATCGTATCATGCCACTCCGTGCAAGGAGTAATTCAAAAACCTACAAAGCGGTGACTTTAGTAAGGTTCATTTTGGAAATAATAAATCTTGTGATGTTATTGGCAAAGGAGATATTTAGTTAAAAGTTAACAAATGGAAATAATTGGTTGCACTGGATGTTAGATATATCACTCAAATCTGATTTCAGCTGGACAACTGGCTTCTCAAGGATGTGAAGTTGCTTGTAAATCCAATAGATGAAAAGTAACAAAAGGGGTCTTGGTAATTGCCCGAGGCAACAAATTAGGCACCTTGTATATAGTAGAGAGTCGCACTAAAGTGGGAGTTGTCCATTCCACGCCGACTCTTTCGTTGTGTGTGGCCTTGGCTGCGAGGAAAAGGGCTTTGGAGCAATCTAACGCGAAAAGATTTGTACCAAGAGCTGGAGCAAGCCTTCGTTGAAGCTTCATGTGAGATGGTCGGGTTAGATGACATAGTTGATTCAGTTGTTGAGGAATTCCTTAACATGTTGGAATCTAATGTGTCAATGGCAAAAGTTAACCCAAAGGAAACTAGCAGTAGGCAGCAACATGGCATAAATGAAGATCAACGTGGTTCTCGACTTGAACAAAGTACTTCCAGATGAAAGGATGATGATTTTGAAAGGGCAGTATCACTATCCTTGAAGATAGCAGAGCAAGAAAAGGCACGGTGTGAACATGAAAGTGGCTTAGAAAGTCGAGAGCCAGAGTATGAGGAGTCTTACAATATTGAAATATTCCCTAATTTTGTGACGATTCCATTTCCATCAGTTGAACTACCAAAAAAGTTTAGGCTATCGGTTGATGGTATATTGGCCACTACTGCAACGATCAATTTGAGAAGTACCATTACTCTTGAGCGTATAACTTGCTTAGCAGGGAAAAGGATATCGAAGAAAGAAACAAGCCTTTGACAGATGAGAAGCTGGATACTATATTTCCATAGGGGGTATAAGATTTTTGGACCCTCTACCTCCTTATGTGCCGATCAGAACTCCAGCTAGGGTGCTCCTTACAACACTCACTCTGCTCATGGGTACACCACTCTACAATATTCCCAAGAAGAATAGAGGCCAGCAATTTGATGATCTCAAAGAAGTTCTTGGTGGGTTGCCTTTCATGAAACCTGAAGATGAGGAATATATTCCAAATGAAGAGGACACCTGCAATCCGTTGCTTCTGAGCCATTGTAAATCCATTATATATCATTTTCTTTGGAAAGCAGAAGGTTCTTCCATTCAAGGACACTCAGATGTACTCAAAGGTGTCTTGGTGCTTCTGATCATGTCTATGAGAGAAAACCAGGAGTAAAAAATAAAGTCATCTTAGGAAACATATATAGACAAGTACTGGATGGTGGAGCAGACTAAAATTTAGACAACTGCATGTCTTAAAAAAGATACTTTTCATTGGGCCTCAATGAAAGCAGGAAAATAGATAGTGCATATGCGCAACAATTCAAGTCTCTTGATATTGGTGAGAAGATTGAATTACTGTGTCTAGATAGTGATTGTTCGTTTAGATGTACAATAATAAAAAAGGTTCCTTATCGAATTAAATGAATTTTTCTTATGCAGATTAAAAGAACAGAATTACTTCTGGATATGACACAAATAAGGGAGAGTCAACGCACAACTCTTCCAAGCAAGAAAGCTTTGCAGAAGCTCGACATGAAAGAAATCTACTTTATCGCGGAAACATGTGATTTTCTTAACGATTTTACCATTACAAAATGCTGAAGAAGTGGAAAGTTAGTTTCCAAATGGACACATACAGGTAAGCATATGTTCGCCAGTACCAAGCCATAGCATTCAATAATTCTAATGCTTTCTAATCTTGGGCAATTTGCTTCCATCGGACAGATTTCTTCACCATACGGTTGACGAGCGAGAGACTAAAGACTGGAGGAAATTATTCTCAAATTTGAAGGGAATCCGCTTTGGGATAACGTCAAACTTTGAAGAAGGCGACATAATTTTAAAATCGCCTCGCTTAGCAAATTCAAGATAGCATGTTACAAGTTGAGGGAAACCCTTAAATTGGGCAGGCACCTTTCTCATCATAAAATAATCGAGACAGAAATTTAAGTGTCACACATGAAAAGATAGACTCGGAAACCTCCATCGGATTGTCCCTACTTTTCAAATCTATGCACTTCACACCTAATAAAGAAATCCACAGAAGCCACTTGTCAATGCTACTTTCACACCCATCACAATTGCAAAGCTCAAAAGTTTCCAGGCCAACACACTGCAAAAGAATAATCTTTGTTGATTATATCTTCAGGCATAATTTAGCGACTCAGCCTGTTCATTGTAGGAGTAGTACAGATAGAATCAAAGTACTCATCAGAAAACTTGAGATGGGGCAACCGAGTCCACGCTCTGCACCATCTTCGAGAAACTGCAGAAAAGCAAACGGCTTCCTTCAGAGAGAGAGTCGTTAAAATGTGAGAACACAACAGATCGTCTGGAAAATTCATGAGATTTATTTTACCCATTTCTTCACTAGACCTTCAAATTGCAGTGAGAAAAATATTTAGAGCTCAAACGATCATGGTGTAGAGGCAAGGTTTTGTACAAATATGTGCTCAACGATGGAAGTGGAAATCTAGAGGAGTGCGTTCCTTCTTCTAGAATAGCCTTTTCCGGATAAGCTGGGTATGAGAATAACTGGCCGTCCTACCATTCGGCCTTGCCCACCTGAAAATATAATTGGCAATTTTGAAGTTTGAACAGCAGTAGATGCTTGGTGGAATGGTGGCTAGTGTGAAGGAGTTGTGGTTATGATTAAGGAACTGACTGATTTGCGACCTTCACAAGAATGGGCAGACTTGGCTGCAATACTGGTTTTATTTGACCGTGGTACAGGCAAATCAACCACAGTGAGATCACTTGTGGATTTGCTTCCAGAAATTACAATGGTTTCTGATGATCAAGAATGGTCTGTAACAATGCTGCGCACTGCTGCTCATGGAACTGCCAATACTTTGGGCTTAACATTTGCTGTTAGTGCTCTTGTTCGTGTTGCTGAAGAGCAACAGATGTTTGCCATGGAATGTTATGCATATTTTACTCTGTTTATAGTGTATGAAGGTGAAGGGATAAAGGGGGAGAATCATCTCTTCGGATTTTTCAAACTGTCAAGAAAGTTGATGCTGAGAGTCTAAAATCATGTCAAACGAGAAGCTAGAATTCATCAGTTTCTCTTGGTACTGTAATTAAGTGACAATGAGTTTCAAGGAAAGTGGGGACGGCAGTACGGTTTGGACTTCAAGTGGGAGATTGTTGGAAGTGAAGTCCAACCATCACTGCCCTTTCGTCTTCCTCTTCCCATGCCTCTTCTCACTTGCCTGAAGAGTTGAATATAATTTCTTTCTCATTCTCTTTTTGGGATGATGAGACTGATGTATTTGAGTTGAATAATAAAACTGCATGCTCTACTTTCCTTGGTGGATGTAGTCATTTTAATGGTGAACCACGTTAAATAATTGTGTCAATTGTTTGTCTTTATTTTTGCAATTATTATTGCTGTTCTGTTTTATTTTTTTCTGCTGTTATTGTTGCACGGTTATCTCAACATAAAGTTCTTTAACTAGCATTAACCCACACGAGCACAACCAGTATCTGGTTTCACTGAATCTAATGACTGGTGCTGTGAGGATCCCATTTTTTTCCTTCAACTTCTTAGTCACGCACCCCTCCACACTCTGCTTGCCCCACCTCTCACAGGCATAGGTTGGAAAATCCCCCTCATTCTCTCGCATGAAGTGCGCATAGGGAATGCGACACTTGAAGCCAACAACAAATATCTTATCAATTTTTCAATGCATACCCTCGATACCTCTTTTGCATTAGCCAAACTTTCTTTTTTACCAAGTATTCCAAGCATTATTTTCAGGTTTATAATGCCCCTTGTCACTTGGAGAAAAGCACATGTTATTTAATAAGTTATAGCTGCAATCCAAAGTAGAAAAAAATGGTACAAAGATACCAAATTCGAGATTCAATAAGCTTTCCCTACAGGCAAAGCTACTAATAGGTTTTGAGTTCATAAATGGAATAAACACAAATACATCAACCATTACCTTAAAATACAAATACACACAGAATGACAACATAAATGAAAAAGATAAAGCAAATGAAATAAACTTTGCAGCATAAACTGAAACTCCAAACAAAAGTATAACAGTCAACTATTCGGCAAAAGTCAATATGTTGACAACTACCCCTATATTTGATATGTCAACTGGAACGACAACATAAACACAAATACATCACCCATTACCTTAAAATAAAAATACACACAGAATGGCAACATAAATGAAAAGTATAAGCAAATGAAATAAAATTTGAACTTGCACATAAACTGAAATTCCAAACAAAAGTATAACAGTCGACTAATCAGCAAAAGTCAATATGTCAACAACTCTCCATATAGTTGATGTGTCAACTGAACTTGAACCTTCATTCCAGAGACAGCTTTGCATATAAGTCCTCATAGTATTCATAAAATAATCTGTACTTTTCTTTACTTGGAGGATCATACAAACCATCCAATGCCTTATTACCATTTTAAACATTAGAACCCAAGATTTCCCTGTATCCTTAGCAAGCTGACTAGGAGTAACACAGCAACTGATAGGACTCGAACAAAATTAAAAATGACAGAACCAAAGTAAAGTTTTAAATGAGAATTCTGGTCCACAACTACAAACCATGCCACTGAACAGAACCAGGCATAGTTTCCCCTCAATATTGTCCTTCCAATAAAATATGGCCTTACTATGCCACGGTTCAACTTCTTGAGCAACTCATGATGATGTTCCACTTTGAAGTTGTTGAGCTTTCCTTGACTTCCTCGGAGCAATTTGAGTCTCAGGCTGGACAAGTAAAGAAAAAGTCAGAACATAAAATCATAGCAAACACTACTTAAAGAGCATAGAACCATAGCAAACAGCATTCCTTTGGAACAACTCTTAAGAGGTAGGCAAGCCATGGTATAATAGTTCCTTCATAAAAATATGAAAGTTCAAATCCCCACATCACAATTAAGCAACCTACAATTACGCAGACATGTGCATATCAGAACATGTCCAGTACTAGTGCCTGTTCAACCCTAGAAAACATCTGGGATGGATGATGTTGTCAGTCACCCTTGTTTCCACTCAGCCCATCTTACATTGTCATACAAAATAGGTTCATGCGTAATTTAAATTGTATAAATCTTCATTACATTTTAAAAGGCAAGAGCAAGTAAAACTTGCACGGCATGCCATTGGCCCTTTGCCACAAGACCTGCTGCATAGTAATCAACATACCGCAGAACTTTGATAAATGGCTTTTATCAAAAACTACAAAATGATCCCTTTTTGACCAAACCTGGTCCTGTGAAATACACTTCATCTATGTTCAAATTACAAGGATTCAGTATAATTTGAGAAAATTAAGTAGACAGAGTGACACAAATTAGTTTTTGGTAACTCAAAATCTGGCAACACTTTTTCAGACTTGATTAGATTGTACATTAATTCAGTATCTTGAGCAGAGCATATTGAGTTACTAAGAACATTTTTCAGATAACTAGAACATTCTTAATTACCTAACGAGCTCATTGGGAACAAAAATTTAGAGTTTTATTTCTAATAAGGGGGCTGCGCTTTGAAAGTTCCTCCTAAATCTGGCACAAAATTTTTATGTAATCTATCTAACCTCACAAGCATTAGATCTTATAAATAACATAAGCAACTAGTAAATATCAAGGAACAGCAAACATTGCATGTAATCATTCTGCAATGAGAAAAAAATTCATAATAAGCCGCTTTATATAATAGAAACATGCACGGACAGATAAAGCACTCTATGAAATTGTAACATAAGTTGTTAGAGAAGACCCATGGAGGAAGGATAAACAAAATATCCATATTCAATACAAACAAATTGCAATAATAAGTGTGCCCACAATGCTCATGCTTGTGATACTTCAACTCGGGAGGTACTCTGTTTTGAATATGTTCATGTTATTGCTTTCATGCTATGTGCACACTGCCCACAATGCTCATGCTTGTGATACTTCAACTCGGGAGGTACTCTGTTTTGAATATATTCATGTTATTGCTTTCATGCTACGTGCACACTACATGACTGAGTAGTTATTTGTTTTGGTTTGGCCCTCAGCAACGCCATCAGATGTGTAAAGCAAGCATTGTGCCTATAAATACAAAGACTTGGGTTTTGTATTTGAGAGCTGGTAGAGCAAATGATCGGGAATGGAGCATCTAAGTGAGGGTGCTTGAAACAAGTTGTTGAAACAGGCATAGATGGAGCTCATGTTAAAGAAACAGGACTAGCACATGAGAATTCTCATTATATTTGAAACATCATATAGTTTCTTGCTGGGTTTTCTCCCCAAAAGATTTCTCAGGTAAATCTTTTGTAAGTGGTGTGTGCACCATTGCTTAATTCTGTTGCTTATTGGATTCTCTTAGCATAAATCCATTCTTAAAGTTAATCAGAATTTCTTTTTTTCCTTTTAGAATCTGTGGAAAAGTTACTTGATCATGAATGTATGGGACTATTTTGTGATCCAGTGAATGTGATACCATGTCGAAGCTGGAGATCATTCAATGCTCTCGTGCCCACAGTACCTTGTCAGAATCTCACAACTTGCAAAGGTCATATCTTTTTCATACAAATTTGAAATCAAGTGATGTAATTTTTTAAATTGAATGTGTTTTCCCATGTGCATGGTCTTTCAACTGCCGCACCATTGTGGAAACCATCTCCAAGCATCTAATCCACAACATCTTGCAGAACAATAACTTTCTCATATGGACTCAATCATATCCTTTTTTCCAAATCATGTAATTTTTTTAAGGAAAACAATGCTACAATCAAAATATCCATAGTTTGTGGTCTCTCCACTGAGACATCATATTTAGTCCAATTTAGTGGTCTCTAACCCTTGACACCATGTTGAAGCTAATTTGTGGTCACTCGCTTTAAACACCATGGTGATTTCTTAACTTGAGAAGACTATCATGTCACATAGTAATACTTGGACACATGTGACTCTGGGAGCTGGTGACTGACCCTTAAGGATATCAAGCTATTAAAGTATGTTGCTCTTGTTTAATGAATCTTTAGGGACCTTTTGTTAAAGATTACTGGTTATCTGTTGAAAGAGTAAGTGTATGGTCGCAGGTTTGGAACAACATAGAAGCTCTTCTGTCCCTGAATGATCAAAAATCCCTTTTGAGCAATCCATTTAAGGAAGTGAAAATTCTTGTTTAAAAAATAGAGGACTCTTCGATTTGGAATGGTAATCCAACAGCCAAGAATCTAGTGAATTTGAGCCACAGAATTTTACAGAATAAGGACATCCATCCTCTGGAGGAATGACCGAACAAGTTGATCTATAGAGCAAATACACCCCTCCAAAGTGTAACTATTTTGTTTGGATTGTTGGGGTTAATTGGATTCTCACTCAGGATAATCTTTGCAAGAGAGGTTTCTTTGTTCCCTCCCAATGTGTGTTGTGTTACTGTGCAGAAGAATCAATAGACAATTTGTTGTTACATTGCTCCTTCTCAGCACAAATTTAGTACTCAGTTCTGATACATCTTGTTGGCATGACCTCCAGTTAAGAACAGATTTTCTCTAATGCTTTGTGTCAACCCTTATATCTGATGTAATTTTCAAATGACCACTTGTTTATTTTCTGTTATTATGGTTTGCATCTTGGTTTTAGGGTTGCCTTATGTGCATGTGCCCATATTGTGAAGGTTTGAAGCATTTGCTTTTGTATGTTCTTCTCTAATCTTAGTATGTTTTGATATACCCTACTGCCGTATATGTTTCAGTGGTCATTGGGTAGTCAGTATATGGGCCCTATTGCTTTTGACATTGTTTCTTATGAACACAAATGTCTATTTTTATGCCGTTGGAGTGTGCATTGTTTGTTCTTTTGGTCCTTGAGATGCTCCTGTGTGTCAGTCTGTGTATATTGTTGTCTCTGGGTCAAGCCTAAATTGTGTTTCCTTGGTAGCCTACATATGTACTCTCAAGCCTTAACTCCCATGCCTTACAATGAATTTTTAAATGATGCATAGCACAAAATTTTCAAATGCCTTGGCTACACTTTATGTCTTCCTTATGCACTGTAATTTTATTTTTGTGTTGAATTGGATAGCCAGTTAGAGTGATCACTAACGCACATAAATAATTGTCTATTTGCCTTGCCCTACCACCCTTGCCAGTCAAAGCATGTGCCTTAGCCCAATGGCTAATTGTCAGACCAGCTGCTTTTAGATTCCTCGCTGGCCCAATTTGGCTGCTAAGCTGATTGCCCTTTGCCCCCAGTCCCACTAGCTCTTCCAATCTAGCCCATGGCCCTTGCGCATCATCTCTCCCACTTAGTGTTTCTCTTTGCTCATACTAAATGTTGCTACCCTATTGGTAGTGCACAACCATAATGCAACAGCTAATCCTCTTGGGTATGCATCTCCCATTGCCTGTTATGCACTGGCCATGGTGTCTCCTTTTCCTTTGCACACACAATCTGATCATTTCTAACATGATTGACATTCAGTCATCTCTATGCAGCTTCTCTAACTTAAATATGTATTGTTCTTCTATACTATGTAGCAATTCTTACCAACTGATATGTGCCATATGTCCAGGGTGGTTACATCATTGGTGAGCCTGACTTTTTTGCCCATTGTGCTTTATTATATGGTGCAACTTACATGGCACTCACAGTCCAATAGGTGCCCACCACGTCTCACCTTATGGTGGTAACAGGCCCAATTCATATATATGTGGTGTCCGCTCTCCTATGGTAGCAAATCTCTTTGTGCCATGTGGCTTCTTTGTGGTGGGACTGATTCTCTTCTTAGCAGATTTTGCCTTGACTATTGATGATAATCACATGGTGATTGTTGGTTTATATGCTGTTGGCTAGCAGTGGCAACACGGCCTCTCCTGAGTGATGGCACACATCAACTAACTTTTAGTGCACAAGTTCTTTTAGTGCACCATGCACACTCCACTGGATCTTGACCCCACCAAAGGCTTTCCGTGTGATTTTTTTTAGGGTTCTTGATGATTTATCTCCTCTATCTGGTTGGCTTAACTTGTATGCACAAGTGGCTCCTCTTTGCATGGCGGCTTATTATTGGTGCCACGTGTCTTTTGTGGAGGGAGCTTGGTCCCTACATGGTTCCTTTTTGACAATTCAACACATTTCTTCCATGCTTCTCCTACTCTCATGGCATTGATCTAAAGACTATACTCCAACATATCATTGACCAAGGGTTCAAATGCCAATTTCAACATGGTTAACTTCAATACCCACAAATTGTATGTTTTATGGCATGTGCATTATTGTTAAGAGTATTTTCCTTTGCTCAACAGTGGTAGATCATTTTGGCCAATTGTTGGTGGCTGTGACAGAGCATTTAGATTCCAAGGCATCATAAAATCATGTTTCCTATGTGAGTAATGGCCTTGCATGCTTTGTGAATGCATTTTGGGTCCATTGTGGCTACATAATGAAGGCTTCTACAACCAAAATCAAATCTTGTGTATGGGTTTTCCACTTTGCATTAAATGAAGGATCCCTTCGAGGGTAAGGAGACACGTGGAGATGGTTACAGCAGAATAAAGAATATTCTGCTTCCTTTTCTACAGGTGGTCTTGTCCCAAGAGTTTCTTTTCAGGATATTTATCAAATCTTTTGTCGCAGATGACTTAAATGCTAATGTATTTGCAATGAGGGGGTTGTTACTCTTGGTATTTTTTACTCTATTTGATGGATGTAATGATGATAGTATCATGCAAATATGATTTTGGGCCATGTTTCTGTTTATACTCTAATGTGCTCTCTTGGGCCTGGATGGCAACATGTCTCAATCTTTGGCTTTCTTAGGGAGGACATGCGGCATTATACATTCTTGTTCTTCAAATTTTGAAGGGTATTTTTGCTGAATTAGCTACAAAACAGACAAAAAGATTGAAGTGTAGAGTGTTTTTATATCTTGTAACAATCATAGGGCATGTTGCCATACTATAAGCCTGAAGAATGAAGATTGAATCCATCTCGTAAGTGTGTTCTATACTCCTTGAGGAAATTTTTTAATGTATTGCTTGTCGAGATTATGAATGTCTCCATGGGTCTCTGATATACTTTTGGGAATGTTTTCTATTCTCTGTACACATTGTTGATCAACATGTTATGAATGGTAAGTTGGTCATCTACAGATTGTAAAACCTCTCTGAAGCTTTCTTTTCATTCCAATACAAGGGGTATATTTGTTGGTTCTTGGATCTTTATGTTCTTTTCATGTTATAATATTCTTGTTTTGTGTTTCATATTCATAGAGCTAACTTCTACATGTGAGAATAAAGTCCTTGTTCATGCCACAATCCTTGAATCACATAGACATTTATTCTTTGATTTTAAGATTAGGCTCTATAGTATATTTAGGATTGAGGCACCAATCCATACGTTATCTACAACAAATTTGGCCTGTTCATCACACTACCACATATATACCAAAACATCACATATCAATTCATAATCTTATTAATTAGTTGTTCTTTTGACATTGTATTATCTCATTGCTCATTCTTTTGAAATTGCATTTTCTTAAGAGAGCCACTTCCAACATCATCCTAAATGTGATATGCATTATTTCCCATTTTGCATCCATGCAAGAAGTTGCAAATAGAAATTGAATATGAAATTAGAGGTTGAATATCTTAAGTGGTTGAGAAGGATACATCCAAAGTCTCTTGCATGGTTACATATATGCTTGAAAGGGGTTTCTAACCTTGATAAGTGGTGAACTTGCACATGACTATTTAGTGACAATTAATTGGAGTTTCTTGTGCTCAAGGTAAAAGTCATCTTCAAGGCCTTGAGCCTAAATTCCTATTTCTCTTTAATTGTCTTGTTTTTGAAACCTCAAGGAGTTTACCCCTTGACCTTACAAAGCCTAATTGAAGGAGTTACCCATCCTTATCACTTGGCCCATTGTTGTCCTTGCCCAATCATAGGCTACAAGTTATCTACCCTAAGTTAGTGCCCCCTAGGACTTGGGCATATTGTCTTTAGGAATTTGGGAATGCACAACTTAAAGAGCCAACACGTCTTCAAATGGCTTAGATTCTTCTACTAGCTTTAAACGTCGCTGAGAAATTGACCTTCATGCACCCTTGATCTTAAGTTTTGGTGGCGGTGCATTGCCTTTAGCTACACTATTTGCAAAATTTGGCTAGAAAGACATCAAAATAATTTTAGAGATATATTAGTTTCTTGGTAAAGACATTGGAACAAAAAATATCGTAGCTTCTTCCTCTTATGCAAAGAATCCTTTAGTTAAAAATCCATTCCAATCTCTCTCTTGGAATTAACCATATTGAAATTATAGGAGTCTTTCACCCCCTCACCTATTTATGGTGTAATTGAGAAAAAACTTAGCAGTACGAAAGGGTGCATCAAATGCCTTCAAAATCTCAAAATGTTAAGATGAATTTTGATGGTGTTGCTAGAGGGAATTTGGGCTCCGTGGGTGTGAGAATATTGAATGGGATTAAATTGGTGGTTCCATTTGATGACAAGAATTTTGAGGTTGAAGGTGATTCCTTATCGATAATTAATAGTTTAAACAATAATACTTTTGCAGAATTCGAAATTAAAAAGCGTTATTGAGAAAGCTCTTCTCAAATCCAATTTGGAATTTCTTACATTCAAGCATTAACTCAAGGAAGGCAATATGATGGCAAATAGGCTAGTAAAATGAAGTAAGGGAATAGATCCCCTTCTTGTCAAGATCAATGCCATCCTAGATGAGTGGGATTGGTCACATGGTTAGAGAGATATATCCTTAGGAAATCATTTAATCATTCCAAGCTTTAGATCATGTTAATATAATTAAAAGACTAATAATATTCTATTTTGGTGAGCTTGTGGCAACATCTTACTTGTGTGAGAATAATATCCCACTCTTTTTCCTTAGCATTTGGGCACATAGTTATTCTTGGTTCACACAAAAAGACTAATTTATATCAATCTAGATCCTCTTGGCGAATGCCATTTTTTCTTGTATGTAATTTTTTTTCTTCTATAGGTGTCATTGTTCAAATGGAGTGCGTAGTCTAAGATGAAGTGAGAATTTAGAAGGTATGCTCATCACGCAAGCAAATTATCTAACCACCACATCTTGAACACTTTCTTTGTTCTTGATATTTCAACCTTGCACTTGATTGAAGAAATTATCAATGCAAATGAGTTGTCCAATTCAGGGGTACGGTATACCTTGCATCAATTACTAAGAATTTTGTGAATAAATTGGCAAAAACATTTCTTGACAAGGTTGTAAAGGAGTGGTTTCGAGTCATTTGCTCCCTAATAACAAATTGATTGTGCTTGGGGGTAGCATGAAGATTGTAAAATGGGTGCTGCTACAGGTTCTCTTCATTTGGTAGATTTGGTGCATCTTAAGGATTTTTCATAAGCCTTAGCTAAAAAACCAGCAAACCTTGCACTATATAGCCAAGATTTGGCACTATGGAAATTTTGAAAGCAATCATTAGGGAGGAGTTCTTGGAGATATGTTGTGTGTATCACCTCCCAATAATTGCTAAGAGTGGCGTGTAAAGGGGTGTTAAGAAGACGGAAGAGGAACTAGGTATCTTGATTTGCATTAACTAGGATACAACGTTGGATCTTCTTGATTTATGCTTTGTTTACATGGTCTAGGTGTTAGTTGTTATGGGGTTTTGATTGATGTTTTTCCTCATTTGCTTGATTTTGTAACACCATGCTTATGTCCATGTATACCCTATCTTATGTGTGTTGCTTTTAATTTTTCCTTCTCTAAAACCACATACTTATGTTCCCTATCCCCAAAACTCAGAGAGACACTACTAATCAACGAATTCATCAACTTACTATCTAAAATATTGCACAGAACATATTTGAAATATAAATAGTAAATACCTCTTTTTTCACAGGTGCCTCTTTCTCGGACAATATCAACTCGATGTGACATGGTGATGACATATAAGCTGCAATCAGACAAATAAATGAGAGAAAGAAACATTAAGATGGAAGTGCCAAAGTAAAAATCATGTTCAACATATAGAAATTTGCAAATAATGAAGGTTTAATAGATGTGTGCATACGATTAATTCTTCCATGGGCACGATAAGTTCGCCTTCGCTGCTTTGGAGCCTGATTAACTTGAATGTGAGTAACATAAAGTGTGTCCACATCAAGACCCTTCACCTACAAATTGCAAAATACATTTGTAAGTACACTTCTTAAAAATCAAAGACCCAAAGACTCTTGAGGCAATAAAAGCAAATGCAAAAATATATTTCATGTACTACACTTCCAGAAATAAGGATGAAAAGAGAAAATTTACTTTTGGAATCTAGAGAGGAACACATTTATAAAATATTGATCGAAAAGCATGCTCCACAAAAAAATAGCTAATACCTCAGCATTACTCTCTGCATTTTTTAGTAGACCTAACAAGAATTCAGCAGACTTAACAGGCCAGCGACCTTGACCATTAGAGTTGCGTGACTTCGCTTGGGCAGTTCTACCCACACCCCCACAAAAACGGCGAAAGGGTATTGCTTGCTTGTGGGCAAGCACATCTTCAAGATACCTCTTCGCCTTGCCTAAAGGAAGCTTCTTAATGGCCTGTGCGGTTTCCCTTGTGTTCTGGAAAAAGAATATAATCAAGAGACAGATTTCATCTAATACTGTTTATGTTCAAGACATCATTTACAATAGGCAAGCTACTAAATTATCCGAAATAATGTATACCTTGAAGTGAACTCGTAGGTCGGATCCCCTGGCCTTGCAAGCTGCAATAAAAGAGATTATAGCATAACAAGTAATAATTCGAAATGAAATTTGGCATACAGGATTCTACCAAGTTCTAGAAAAATATTTTCTTAGAATCTAGTGGAACGGACTTGCCTTCTGCTCAAAACAGGTGACATTTAGAGTTCTACAGTACGAAGGTTTTATCAGCCATTTATGCTCTGCTCTATACCACAAAATTAGATGCATATGTTAATAGGGTTTTAAAGAGATATAGGTTAAAATGGGAAACTTACACTTGGTGGAATTGTCGGGCTCTCTCGAGTATTTCACCTACACCCAAATCCAGAAATTAGACCCTGCTTCACAACAATAAATTTACAAACAAAATGGAAACAGAGGAAGACAAGGTACTTACCATAGCTGCTGAGACCTCCACACCACACTACGTCACTCTCTCCCTCAATCCTCTCCCCTCTCTTCACTCGCAAGGGCAAGACTAATCATTACAGAGTTCGATGTATACCATAACCCCTAGGATCGATCAAACCCTAACTAAACTCGATCGAATAACAAAACTCTGGTCAATCTGTGGTGAAACGCGGGGTAAAGAAGGTTATGTAAAACTATGCTAAGGGTAAGGTTTCATGGAGGGGGCTTCCTTAAAAATTTCAACATATGTTGCTTAGTTTTTTTGGAATATTTTTAAGTTCTTTGTCTTATAGATTTAATTTAGCAATTGATTAAAATTTTAAACTTCAAAATTTAAGGAATGAACTATAGTGCTTTGATAAAAAATAATAAATAAATGGAAATTTTCTTATTTTTATTTTCTAATAAGAATTTAAAATTTTAGATGAGAGACAAGTGGTATAAAAAACTTCTAAACTGTAGGGGCAATTTCTAGCCCCACTCTAATTTCACCAGTTGAAATATTCATTCCTAAAAGGTAGGGGCTCCTATTTTTCCGGAAAAAGATTCCAATTAATCCTGTAGCACAAATTTTTTCCTCATGAGACCTCATGCTCCATGAAAATAGAAGCCCAAGCCTCCCCATGGGACCATACAGTAAACTCTCACCAAAGTTTTTGACATTTGAACGTATAGGAAAATAAACTTTCTCCTAAGCTTAATCTAGGCTAAGGCTAATCCAATAAGATGCATACCCATAAGCACAAGGTCTCATAATATTAAAATTAATTATTAAATTTTAAAAATACATGTGAAGAAGGTCAATAGTATTTTGTTTTATTTTATTTTTATTATTGTATGTATTAAAATAGAGCATATACAATTCTTGATGTTAGTTGAATGAATGGATGTCAATTCATTGTTGTAAATATGGTAGGAATTGATCTTTTGGTGATGGACAACATGTAATCCCTTCTTTTCAGGTAAGAAATGTATAGATGATGAGTTGAGTGGCTCTATTGGAATAAACCTAGTTGCCCTTGAGATTTGAACAAGTTTGACACACAATGATGTGTTGAGTGTTTTGTGGAGGTATATTTTATGTGTGGATGGCATTAAATGTTGCTTCACATACAAAAGGGCTTCCAAGTGAGCATTCTTGTGTTGGAAAGTCTTGATGAGGGTTGCTTGTCCGATTGCTTCAAGGTGAGCATTTTCTTGTTGGATATTTTCTTGTTTTAGGACAACTGTGGCAAAATTAGCAAGGCCTCTCCTAATACATCTAAGAGATCTCTTAACAAATTTGATCTCAATCTAGAACATATGAACAATAAAGTTGGATGTGGTCCTAAAAACCAAAATCAATAAGTTGATTTATTCATAGACTCAATTGTCTTGTTTGCTTGTGATCATTTTAAATGTTTGAGTTGTTTTATTTATTTGTGAATGTTTTGATTTTGTATTTGATAGTTTGGACTTTATTGTTTTTTGTGATATCAATTTGCAAATGTCTGAAAAATAAATAGAAAATTGATAGGATGTAATGTATTATTTTTTATCTTTTAAAATGTATTAAGATGCTCTATATGTTATTAATCAATAGAAATCAAATAATTAACCTACTGAATTAAAAAGATTTCTCTTTCTAATTTAACAAACTAGTTAAGTAATTAAAATTAATTAATTGCCAAGTGATAATTTAATATAAGAATAAAATCAAACTATTATAAATATCTTAGATACATCTATCTAAAAAATGTCAAGAGCTATAATTTATTTATTTGAGAATTATTTTATTTTATTTATATTGTTTACTTTGTTTTTATTTGAAAAGTTATTATTCATAATGTGTGTTTTGCTTTTGTATGTAACTTTTAATTTTACTTTTAGAGAAGTCACCATTCATTATTTCAATTTCTTTTCTCTTATTTCTATTTTGAAAAGTGTAGTAAATATTATATACATATTTATTACTTTTTAATAATTTTATTTGTAGGCATTAATATATTTCAAAATTTTGATATCTTTATATTTAAAAAACAATTGTGGACTCTAAATAGTTTTCTTTCATAGCCACAACATCATATTCTAAAAGTAATTAATCGATTAAATCAATTACATACCTCTAACCAATTCGATATCATTGATTAATTAATTAAATTTAATTATTAATTTTGTAAGGAAATAAAGCTTTCTAAAAACATCATAGAGAGATAGAAGTGGTGAAAATTTTCCTTTGCCTTTTCTTCTAAATACACTTTCAACAAAAAGCATATAGAGGCAAAAAGGGAAGAAGCTACAAATAATCAATTTCCTCTTTCTAATAAAAATCACATATTGCAAGAAAATGAAGATTATCTATTTTTCTTATTAATTGATATTTCTAGTATGATTATTTCATGCGTTATGTCCTAATCTTAAAACATTAGAGAAATTTTTAATGTCTAATTTTGATGTTAGAAATTATTGGTTAAATATATGGCTAACAATTTTTTGTGCCAAAAAAGTACAATGATGAAAACACACACACTCAAACTAGTATTGTTGTTGCCACAACAACACCACCATGAACACCTAAGAACATGCAGAAAAGACATGGAGGTAGCACAAACATAGGGAGGTGCATTGCATTATCTCCACAAGGCAAGAGTGGTGAGCATTTAAGCAACATAGTCAACAAGGTGAAAGCATAAAGTAATGTTATACAAGAGTAGAGAGCTATAATAACCTCCATATACAATTATGAAATACATCACAATGTAGTTAAATTATGGAATACACCACAATGTAGCTATGAGACACAAAAGGATGGAAAACTATACAAGAACTAAGGCATTCACGAACTCTTCTTTTAATGTTATTATAGCAAGTAAAGATATGAATTAGATTTAATTAGTTTTACTTCACAATCACTTATATATTCTTAATAGTAGCATAAATTCCATGTTACAACATAACACTACTAGGTTCATTCACCATTATCTTCATAATATGCAATTCACACTGCACATGTTTTGTATAACTCAATCAAGGGTACAAGACAGTAACATGATGTTACACCCCATTCTATTATTACCTATTTATTGTTACTTTGATGAGTTAAAATGATTTAATACATGATTATGTTTTGTATATTTTGATGGAAAATGTGATGAATGAATGTGCAATGCAATATGGATACTTTAAATGCTTTGAAGATGAAAATATATGATGCATATGAATGTAATGTTATTGGCTAACTTCTGTTGTGATGCACTAAGTTGAATGCAGGAAAAGAATCGAGCCTCACAAAGAGAGGGGGAGTATCACTCAGGAGAAGAGCTAGGTTTGGTAACCCCTAATGTGCCTATTTGATCTATCATGCACTCACATCCTAGTTTGGTCAAGTTGAGTCGAGTTAGTTTGGGAACTGGTAAGTAAACCTTCGATCATAGTTTGGGGATGACTTGAAATGATTTTGGTTTTAGTCTTTGATTCCTTGATTGTTTTTTAAATGTTTGAATTAAATGACTAAATCTCTATATTGAGTATAAGTTCTTCATGTATTTATATTTGTATATTAACCGATGAAGTATATACATATAATGTATATATGTATGTGAATGTGATAACTCATGCATGTGAACATATACGTGTGAGTGTATACGTAGGTAGAAATACGTACGCATACTCATACACGGATATATCATATGCATGAGGATATCGATTTGACATATAAGACATATATATATATAGAGAGAGAGATATATATATATATTGTATATACCGATTGATTAATATATAAATGTGTGTTTATTATGGATATTAAAATAATAATATATGTATATAATATATATATTAATATATGTATATGAGTACATATTTAATGTATACATATATACATACATATTAATACACACACACATGTATATATATATATATAATTGTTAATATGTATGAATGGCAACCAATGATTTTAATATATATAATGTTTTATATATTTAAGAAATGTTATAAAGTAAACTTCAACACATATATAATGTGGACCAAATAAATAGTGGAAGGCTTGTTTAAAGCCAACAACGTATTAACCATTTGTTGTGTATACATGAGGATTAGTAATGCAAATAAAAGTGCATAAATTACGGATTGATATTTTATTGAAAGTAAATGTGCATAATGTTGGTAGATGGTCAGCACTCCCCTCAGGATTCGTGACATGGACTAATCGCCTCTCGTGGATCTATTAACTCTAACAGTTGTATCGGGCACTAACAAGTCGATCTTTTGGTGCAACAACAACTATGAGGCCAACAATTGGTATTAGATCCAAAGGTGTCAGGTTTGAATCCCCTCGAGTAACATTGAGGGGGATTTTGTTGGTAGATGGTTAGCACTTTCCTTGGGATTCGTGACATGGACTAATCGCCTCCTGTGGATTTGTTAACTCTAATAGTTGTATTAGGCATTAACAGGTCGATCTTTTGGTGCAACGACAACTGTGAGGCCAACACATAAGTGAAAGCACTTGAGAAACATTTAAAAGGCATTTAATAAATAGTTTGTTGCACCATGTAAACCAGAAGAATGCAAATGAAAGTCAAAGTTGTTGCACTGAAAAGCCATGCACAACCATATGAGAACATATGACTTGGTCAAGCCACAAGCTAGCTGAAGATATTAGAAGTCAACTTGTTGTGGCAAGTAACCAACAACCACAATGCAAATAAGAAACCTGTAGGTAATCATTTATGTGTTTGACTTAATAAAAAAAGTTGTTGATAGTAGTTAAAGATGGGGACTCAGCCATAATAGAGAGGCTAAAAATGTAGAGATTGTATATGTGTTTGCATCTCAACTATTTGAGCAACCACATTTCACTTCAATTGGCTTAGTTGACTAATTTAGAGGAGAAGTTTGTTTTTGTTATTATGTGGTGGCAATTGAAAGAGAAAAGGTGGCAGATAGTAGAGCTTGTTTATAGCAATAAGTTTCTTAATTTTTAGTATAATTAGAGACAACCTCTTAACCTTTTGGCATTTGTTCTTTTCATTCATTCTTTTAGAAGTTCATTGTTGTAGTTTTTTTGTGCAAAGCATTGTTGAGTGCATTAGTGAGAAAAAAGAGATTTCTTTGTGAGTTTGTAATTTGTTGAGAGTTTTGAGAGATTGGAAAGAGGCTAGGATTAGAGATAGGTTAATTATAGAAGGAGAAACAAGCATGAATGTGGGAATTAAGATTAGGAGGCAATTTATTCATTGGGAGCTATAATTCCAAGCATGTTGGTTTAACTTCTCTATTCATTTTATGTTGATATCATATTTGTTTAGGAATGCAAGTATTTGAGGAAAAGATTATATTTTATGTTGAGCTTGCTTGCATGAACTTTGATAATTTCTTATTTTAGTGAGCTTGCATGATCTTTGAAGAATTCCCAGGTCCGTGAACTGGTATTGCTGCAGACTCTCCCCATGTCTCCTCCAAGCATGGGGAGTTGTGGATCGTCATACCTAGGTTGTCATAGAGCATATGTATGCTTATATGGAGTATGGAATATGAGAAATGATATTATATTGAAGTACTATAATGAAGCTACCAGTTTGCAATGCTATATGTAGTTGTGTGGTTAATTTTGGTTGTTCCTAGGGTTAGGATAATCCATGGATGGGAGTAACTGTTAGGAAAATGAAGGTGTCTCAACCTTTGATTTTTCCATAGAATTGATCTTTTTAAATACATTGCATCTTCAACCTTTGGTAGTCGATTTAGAAATGTCTAATTTGTGCATTGTAAGCTCTATAAATATGATATTTTTCTTGAGGATTTGTGAGGAGAGAGTATTATTCATAGGGGTTATGCTGCCAGATTTTCTCCAGAGATGGAACAAGATGTAAATCTCCTATAAAGGCTATGAGCCTAATATTGTATTGTAACTTGTACTCTTATTACTAAATAATACAATGGCTCTATTTTTTGGAGTTTGGGGGTTTGTATCCGAAAGGGTTTTCCCCACGTAAATCTGGTGTTTCTTCTCTCTTCGGTCTTTCATTCTTCTTCTATGTGATTTTGTTTCATGAATCTATTTATGTGCTATAATGTTGTTGAAACTGGTTTGATCTGTCAAGATCTAAATTGCAATCACTTTCCTCTAAGGTATTAATAGTGGGAAAACAACTATGTCTATTTCCGCTTTTAAGACATAGTAGTATGTGTTTTTTTTAGGTTCCTAAAATGAAATGAATGTTACCGAAGACACTTACTGATCTTGGATGTTGTTCTAGGATACCCGCTTTCCCTTCAATTGGTATCAGAGCTCAGTTCTAGATTTGCATGTGCTTGCATGTGCATGTTTGTAAGTTGTAGGTAGTTGCATGTGTGTTGCATGTACTTGCATGAGCTTGCATGTCACTTGCATGTGCTTACACAGTGATGCATGTGGTGTTTGGAGTTTTGGGTATTTCTTCTAGGATTCTTTAGCCTTGGAGGCTCGAGGGAATTAGATCTGGAGGAATGTCGTTGATTGTTAATCCTTTGTTGAGTGAAAGTCTTGCAGTTGCTTTAATTTATAGAAACAGCGGGCACAAAGAAGGATGATGAAGATGGAGAGAAGTGGAGTTGATCACATTGAAATGATGTTGATTTGGAGCTCCTGATATGTAGTGAAATAATCTTGATGCATGGGGTGTGATTTTTTGCTTTGTAGTTGTGTTGCAACAAAGCTTTCATATTGGGTGTCTATGTGAGAGGCTCCCTAGTGATATAGAGAAGCTTGGGTTGTTTTTAGCTATGGAGTAATGTGCTTGTGATGGGTGCTTTTTCCTGGTATTGAAAGGCACTACTTTTGTTACTTTGATTGCATATATGCTATGGAGTTGTCATTGGATGATCTAGAAGCTTTTGTAATAGCTTATCTCCCTCGTATGTGTGTGCATGTTGGTGGCTGTGGAGCTGGCTTGAAACAGGCTTGGAGTTCCTTAACTGCTTTTTACTTTTATGGATGTTTTGTACTTGCATGTATCAGATTCACATTCCTTGGATATGAGGGTTTTATAGATCTTCCTAAAAAAATCTATGGTGATGCTCATTCATGATAGTCTATTGTTCTAGTTCAACCATTATGGTTCTTTTCAAACTTTTGATTCTTCTAGATGTGAAATGGATATGGGTGTGCATGGGTGTTCTCGAACATAGTGGTTTTGCAAGTTTTACACGGTCAAGAAAAACTTGCAGTTATGTGGATCTACTAAAGAACTATTTTTCAAATGATGTGGCATGATTCTAGATGTAAGATGGTTGTAGTTTTGCATGCATGCTTCATGCATGGTGAGAGGAGGTGTACTGATCTTCTTTGTATGGAGATGTTGGTATATGATCTATGACTTGACATTTATGTGATAGTTGTGTGCATATGCATTATGTGAGTTGCATGTTCTTGCATGGTCTCACATTTTGCTTGCATGCTACTAAATGTGAGGGTTCCTAGACTACGGTGCTCAGGTTGTGGACATGTTTGGAAAATTGGATTTGTGTGTGATCTGGTGTTTGAGTCATGTGGTGTACATGATTATTCTTTTTGAATCTCAATTTGTTGATTACTAGTGAAATGATGGGTTTGCATGTTTCAGTGTATTGGATCTATGAGTTATGCAGTTTTTTAGGTGTGTACAACCTATTGTAGTGGGATAACTCAAAAGTGAACTGTCTATATCCATGAGGTTGATTCGGTGTTGATGCAAACTATATCAATTGGCCTTGTCTGTGGCTATTTTTGCATTGGTTTTTTGCTTTGGGATGAGAGAATGGATGGTGTTGAGTATCTGGATTGTCGGTTATGGGGACCTGCAGCATGTGTATCACAATGTCATGAATACCTTGGATACACAACTTTGTGTAAGTTTTTGACAGTGATGGTGTATTTCCTTGATCTTGGCGCCACTTGGTATTATTGGTAGGCGGACATGTTGACGTGTGGACCTCCAAGTTTTTTAGATTAGGAGATGTTTGGTCATGATGCTTGGAGAGCTTGGTTGTCACGGTTCAGTGGGAGCTTTAGCAATGGTTGTGGAATGGTCTTCTTTAGTGTTGTAGATGTTACTAGGAGGAGCTCTTAGATCCTATTGCTACATAAGGGTTCTTTCGTATTTGCATGGACACTATTTGAAGATGTGTAGCATCTCAAAGCCATGGAGGACTCTTGTGGTCTTTGGGTTGAGGTGTTGGTGATGTTGGTTTAGAGTATGGTGCTATTATATCATGATATACTCTTGATTCTAGATTAGTTGGATGGGAGTAGTCAGTTTCCTAGTTGTTGTTCTAGCTGATGTGCTATCTTGTTTTCTGGAGGATGACTTCACGGTTGTGTTTGGGCTGCAGGCTTTGAAGTTGATGTTGTTGATGCTTCTATATAGCTTGTGAGCACAGTGGAGTGGTTCCAATATTTTGTAGCCTTTGCTATTAGTTGGATCTAATGCTTGTGTTCTTTAGATTGGTGCATATACACCATGGCTCATTCCTTTCCTTTGGAGGATGGTAGGAACTGTTGCCTGAGATGGTGGACATCTTGGATTTTGTTGTAGGTGTCTTGGTTGGAGCACAAAAGCATTGTTCAAGATTCTTATGATTGCATGCATGGTTGTGATGACGTGTTTTCATCGGTTTACTCTTAGTAGTTAAATCCTATTACTTTCATGGACTCTTCAAAGGTGTTCAAAAAGTGGGAGAATGTTAGGAAAATGAAGGTGTCTCAACCTTTGATTTTTCCATAGATTTTTTTAAAAAGTTGCATCTTTAGCCTTTGACAATCGATTTAAAAATGTCTAATTTGTGCATTGTAAGCTTTATAAATATGATATTTTTCTTGAGGATTTGTGAGGAGAGAGTGTTATTCATAGGGGTTATGCTGCCAGATTTTCTCCAGAGATGGAACAAAATGTAAATCTCTTGTAAAGGCTATGAGCCTGATATTGTATCATAACTTGTACTCTTGTTGCTGAATAATACAATGGCTCTATGTTTTGGAGTTTGGGGTTTTTTACCCAAAAGGCTTTTCCCCATGTAAATCTAGTGTTTCTTCTCTCTTTTGTCATTCATTCTTCTTCTATGTGATTTTGTTTTATGAATCTATTTATGTGTTGTAAAGTTGCTAAAACTGGTTTGATCTATCAAGATCTAAATTGCAATCACTTTCCTCTAAGGTATTAATAGTGGGAAAACAACTATGTTCGTTTATGCTTTTAAGACATAGTAGTATGTGCTTTTTTGAGGTTCCTAAAATGAAATGAATGTTACTGAAGGCACTTACTGATCTTGGATGTTGTTCTGGGATGCCCACTTTTCCCTTCAGTAACCTAGTTGGTTGGTTAGATCACTTAGAAGTACATCATCTTTTAGGTTGGAACTATGTTATGTATAATTTGAAAAGAGTATTTGTGGTCATTTACCAAATCGAGCTAAGGGGTGGGTGAACATACGACTACCACTTCATAGACGTGAGACTCCATTTCTTAGGAAGTGAGCTTGATATGCTATCAAATCTTTGAGCAAAGTAGTGTAAGTAGCCACTTATTACACTTGTTGGTTCATTATGAACCAAGTTTTCATAACTAGGCTGGGAATGTCATGCATGTAGGCAGTTATCCACTATATGGTAGCTCTAGTTATGTAGGAAACAACACCATGCTCAAGAAGGCTATTATTATGAGGATTACCATACCAATCTCTTTGTCGAAGGGAGGGCCATTTTACTAGTTAGGTAGATGTGTGGGGACCACAATAAGTCCGTGGTTGGCAAAAAAGCACTTGAGTGATACTCTCCCTCATACAGTTGGCAACCAAAATTTGAGGATGTATGCCCAAGAAGGGACATCTGGACCATTTGTACTTTGTTTCATTAAGCTCTTGGAAGCTATGTATATATTCATGTAGGTAAAAGTACAAACTTGTGTCACACTTTATAAAGGAATCAACTGACAACAAAAAAAAATGTGAACTTCGACCACATAAAAGTGGTCTTTATGTTTTGAATTTCAAAATGATGTAAACTAATGAAAGGTATAAATATTGATGAAGTTTAATCATGTATTTTTTTAGATTTTTTAAAAATTATTTTGATTTCTTTTATCAATTTAAGAGCACATTTTGGAATGCTGAAATTTTCAAGAAAGAAGCAAATAGAAAAAACTTCATTTTCCCCTTTTTTTTTTCTCCAAATAGGTAACTTCAATATCTAGTGCATGGATTTTTTTTTTGAAATTTTGATGTATATTTTTCTCGTAATAACATTTTAAAGTCAAACTTGTCAGAATTTGACAGTGTTCATTGAACATCAACTATTGTCTATTTTTTTAATCGTTTTCAAAAAACAAATTATACCCTTTTGAAGAGGACTCTCTCTTCAAGTGCACCGTATATTTTTGAAAAAAAATTAAATGTGTTTTACTATTTTTTTTAAATTTCTAATCAATGTCTTTTTTAACTTTAACAACCTACTTGCATTATTTTAAAAATAAAACATATTAACACTATAAAAAAAATACATATTCAGATTCACCACTCTGAGATCTACAAAAGGGTATTTTTCTCTTTTTTTTAAAACATCATTCTGACTAAAGAAATACTTAGTTGAAGTTGAAAGTTTTAGAAAATTCATAAAATAGTTGAGTTGGTTGCCAACTAGGATGCCACAGACAATTTCGGTAGTAAGGGTTTTGATCAACACCCTTACTACTGAAACCCCGCACATAAAATAAGCCACATTTCGATGCGACAAAGCAAAAAAATCATTTTTTTGAGTTTCAGGTGAAAGGGTTTCACCCAAAACTCTATGTGCCACATATAGGCCACGTGATTTTGGGTGAAACTAGTTTGACTGAAACTATATAGGTTGAAATATTTTCACTCAAAACTATCTAGTTGGCCGAAAGTGTGACACAACTTTGTGCTTTTACCCATGTATCTCTATCTTTATGAAATTTGTATTTGGAAAAATGTTATCATTACATGGGATTGTGTAATATGAAATCGTTACTAGGGATTATGTCATGTTTCTTTATAAATGCAATGGGAATTTGAAATAGGATTATTTTGAATGTGCATCTTGTTATTGAAATAGAAAGGAAAAATTTTATTGCTATAAGTTGGTAAACTTTAACTATTCACATATGGGTTAAAATATAGGTAAAATCAAAGGGTAAAACATTGGGCTTGTTACACATTCATGCATGATTTATTTAATAACATACATTCTCCCTATCCCAAGCATGCTTACCATTAATAAATATGTAATAGAAACCACACATAACATCATTAATCCATTCCAATACATAAGTAGGACAATAATAGAAAATGTAGAAACCCACCCTTATTCATTAACTAATTACAAGAGTTAATCTCTTCTAACATCTCATCTTAGATTCATTTACTCATGATAACATTTTTATAACATGAGAGAGATGTCTTAAGTATCTCAAGCCCTAATTCTATGTATTCTTCCTTTTTCAATAAGTGGCATTATAAGGAGGAAGGATAGAGAGAGAGAGAGAAAGGTGTTGTTTTTTATTAGATAAGTTGCATTTATTGGGTGCAGTACCCATTACACAATGAGCCCGAAGGGCCAAAAAATAACAAGATCAACAGTACATTATAGAGTCCAAATCAAAATCAACAAAACCCAAAAGATAACAAACACAACATACGGATAGCAGAGACCTAACAGAAACACATAGACCAACCCACTAATTGGCGACACCTTCCCATTTTTGAAAGAGGAGATTTAAAACATCACCCTTGACCCAATTAGGACCCTCACCCTCATTCTTCTTGTCCACCTCCTCCTTGATGAAATTAGAGAGATCAATGATAGATATGTGGATGATCTTAATGGTGAAATGTGTTAGCCTAGTGAACTTATGTTCAAGTTTCTCCATCCGCTTCCGCAACTTGTTGATGTCCTCCTCCTTGTCTCTCTTCCTCTGAGTCGTCTCTTCCACCATGGCCTTGGGATCCAAAGAGTGGGTGGAGTCCTCTTTGAGCATTTTGTTCAGGTCTGAGAAATGGTTGGGACCTTCCATGAACTCCTCTTCTCCCTCAACAATGTCCTTCTTACACTCATCTCTATCGCTAGTCCGCTCCGAGTTGCTAGAGATTTCATCCACTTGTATCTCTTTCTTGTTCTTTGCCAATCTATGATACCTCTTGATGCTTGTTTGCTCCATTCCCATGCCAATACTCACAACCACAATAATGTCCGCTTTGGAATCCTTTTCTGCAACACTCTTTCCCTCACTATTTGTGCCCAACACCTCCACCTGGCTCATAGTGTCTTTTTTACCATTCTTCTTTGTCGTTGGTTTGTTTTGCAACCTGGTGGGGGTATTCTTAAGCTCACATAGTCTAGCCACAACCTTGGAATGAGCCAACCCCACCCCCCCCTTCTTTTTTGTTGGGGGTTTAGGTTTAGGCGTGCCATGGGGTTCACTGTCCAGTGGGGGGTTTTTCTCTTGGGACCAACAGAAGCAACGAGGAACAATTTATTAGGGGATAGGTCAAGTGGTTCTAATTCTTCCACATGAATAAGTAGGTTCACTTTTTAATTTACTAAAGTGAAAACCTGATTGCTTCTTAATCGACTTCTCATATGAAAAAGAATAAGTAAGTTCACTTTTTAATTTACTAAAGTGCCATCATATGAAAAAGAATAAGTAGAATTTACTAGTTGTACCTAGAGAATCCATTTCTTACTTCAAAATCATCATGTAGGGCCATTCAAAATGTTATCCTTATTCATTTATCTTAAAGGAGTAACAACTCAAGAGAAAATTATATATTTCCTTGAAAATATATCACAAAATCAAAGGTTCACCTTAACCATCTAATGGCTTTATCACATAAAAAATATTAGTTATAATATAGCAAAAAACTAATATAGACTATTATTTTAAAGATATATCATGAAGGATAGAGAACTCAACACATACATTTCATTTCTAAAAATCAATGTGAAATCTCATTATTATGCAAAGACAAGATTTATAAAGCATTAACTAAAAAACTAGTCAACTTGCATCACTATTACATCATTGTAAGCGCATGTTAACTAGCACGAGTCTCATAATCCCATACTCACATAGGTGCACAAGTACAATATCTTGCCTATTAGCTCATTATTCAAAAATTGGTGAACAAATATAGTGAAAGGATATGAATTAAGTGTACAAATATGATCAAATAAATGTGTGATTAACCATTATGAAATAGAATTTAGAGAAATATTTAATCACCAATAATTGCAATAAAATCAATAAGCACATGATATCAAATGTATGTGTAGAAATCCTTTTAGAAAAAATCCACCACCAAAGAGAGCACAACTTTTATATTAATCATGATAATAATGTTATATCAATAAATCAACTACAACTCTTCAATTTGATAGCATTATAACAACGTAACAATATTCAACCTATAAAATACCACAATACAACTACCCAAGGCATCTCATTTATAGAGAACCAAAGTGGGAAAATCACAAAATTTTCCCAAAACCAACAATCATGAAAATCTATGGTAGGGAAAAATCCAGCACACCCATGACTAGTTGTTCAATACTCCAGATGCTAAGTTAGAAATGATTGTATTTAAGCCAAGAATGAAATAAACTTATTTGCACATAAATGAAAGAAAATAATCAAAAGAGAAAATAAATATAGATCCTCATATTTGTAATAAAAAATAACAATAATAAAATTATAAAATGTAGATCTTCAATACTCAGATAAGACTATGTTTTTCTCATTGCTTAACCTCAATATTTTCATGGAGATTGACAGTGGGAAGGTAGCAAATGAAATGTATTTGGTGAATAGGATTCCATTGGTGCCCCTACCTCTTATTCCATCCACAATTCTGCTCAACATTATGCAAATGGAAAAAAATAAACTAGGCATTGCTCCTCCTATCCCCCTACATTCTCCTAAACCAAAGCATAAAGAGGGGATTAATACTCCTAGGGTTTCATATTTATCCGATTGTTTAGATCTTTTTTTAAGAAAAGAAAAGTCATTTAAAGTAATTATGGGGATTGGTCATAGCGTGGGAGGAGCAATAAATATAAAATTTGAATAGGTAAAGTATTAAAAGAAAGAGAGGTAGATAGTGTGAGAGCAACAATAAATATAAAATTTGAATAAGTATTAAAAGAAAGAGAGGGAGGTAACGTAGTTTGGTTTAACATAAATATAATATTTAAAATTTGCAACTTAATCTATGAAAAATTGCTATATTCATTCTATTTTATTTCATTTATGTTATGATTATATCTATTGAGGTTTTAAATTAATAAATGCGGGTATAAATTAAGATATTGTGGCATTTATAAAATTCATGTTTTTATGATTAGACTTTTATAATTAAATGTGAGCGAGATCGCGAGAGTTGATGTAAAGATCAACCGTTTATAATTATTTTACGAAATTAGTAATTATTATACAATATTTAAATATGGGGCTCTAAATAATAATAATAATTTAAAATGATGTAATTGTTAGATTATTAATTTAATATATAATCTCACCATTGATTTAAGGGAATGAAATCTAAGTTATCATACATATATGATTAATAAGCAAATTAAATGTTCTAACATGTAAAAATTTGAGGTTTTTATTTATATGTAATAAGATAAAAGAATAAAATTTATAATTTAAATTATATTAAATTATAAAATTAATAATCTTCTTATGGACATGTTAATTTTTAATATAGAAATTTTAATTAATATGTTTTATTTGTAGGCTAAGAATTCATAGCTATAGTGTTGATGTATTTTAAACCACAAAACTTCAGTATTACGTTTTAATTTATTTAGGTGTTAAAAATTCAACATAATTTTGTTAAATTGTGCTAATTATGAATTAAAGATTTGAAATTATAAACTTATTCGACTTCATGCATGGTTTTATTATGCTTAGTAGTTAGAAATTTGGTTTGGAAATATTAGTTTGAGATTTAAATTATAACATTCTATTTTAAGGTTAGAAGATTCCAATTCAATTATGTTAGAAGTACTTTATTAATGTATAATTTTTTTTATTTTTTTAAAAGTTATAGACATGATTATGTATTGTTAACCATGAGATGGGTTTTACTTGATCACCTTATAAATATTACAATATGACTCATAAATAGGATAAATTAGTAAATTTATCCTTTTAATTCAAAACATTATCATTTGGAGATGGGCAAGATCACCTCCAAGAGCAAACCCGAGTAGGTATATTGCTTAAAATATTATGATTAATATTCTAAGTAATAGACCATTTTTTTAAGATTAACTACCCTACAAGTGGATTAATGTAACCAAATGGAGTTAGCGTAATACCTTAAGCAAAGTCGAAAACATAGGATTAGGTCATATAAGGAGTTACTCGAATGAATCATCTACGAATGGTTTGTTAGATTAATGCAATAATCAAAGTATTGATAAGTTTAAAGTCAATCAACCATGGAATTTGATTGAAGAAGAGTATCGATAAGAATCATATAATTGTTTTAAATGATGAGATGTTCCTAGTCATTGCAATATCATTAGGAAATGTTCTAGTATAGAAGGTGTGTCACACAAATAGTGGCATGATGTGTATGATGTAGGTTGAGGACCCAAGTTTTAAAAAAAAGTGGCAGTGTTTGCATGTTAGATCCACATTAAAATGTGGGCATGACTAAAATGGTGGGAAAAGGACCCTTTCAGTTTTTGGCCTTAGGGTTTGACACCTTTCCCAAATTTCATTAAAAAGGGGGGTTATGATGGGGGAGATTTGATGAATTGAAAATGCAAGGATGGAATGAGGGTTTGATGGATTTGGACAAGGTTTGAGGTTGACTTATAGCTTGATAGGTGAGTTAACCAACCCTTAATCAAATTTGGAAATGTCCTAATGATGAAATGCAATTATCTAACTATACTAACAATGAAATTTGTTCTGATGCAAATACATAAAGTATAGAAGTTCACATACATGGACAACATAAATGAGCAGAGTAGGACATTGTGCACCTATGGTTCAAATTTGGGGAAAAAAATAGAGGACATAGATGCCCAGGGCGTGAGTGTCCAAGTGAATGATTTTTTTGATTTATTTTTGGGGTCTATTGCCATCGGATCTGGGCTTCAGAATTCTACCTTTGGATATGTTATAACACTTATGGATATTTATGTAATTGAGTTTTCGTGACTTGAAAAGTGGTATGAAAACAAATGCAACAATGAATAATTTGTCTTCAAGATCCTTTCAATGTCCTTCAAACCTAAGATTTGCACATTCACAAAGAGAAGAAATGTTGGGCCATTTTAGGGGCTTGCCTTAGTCAAACCTTGTGTAAGTGTTTCCACTTCCACAATGGAAATGCCAATGATAAATGGATAATGAATAGGAAGGAATGATGAAATCACAAAGTGTTGCAACTCACCACCCTTCAATGGCTTCCTTGAAGGACTGAAGTCATGCACATCACTTCAAGATCTTGATCTTGCTTGCTTGATTTGCTTGAATGCTTGAACAATTTGAAGTCCTACAAAAATTTAGCCTTCACAAAATAATGATAACATGAACACACATAAAATCACATAGAATTGAACATGATGTTAGGATCTTGAATTGTTGCAATAAAGCTCTGAAATGCTACTCTTGACTTGCTCAATAGTGCTCTTGACAATAATTGCTCCAATAATTTCCTAGATAACTCTTGTTAGATTTGGAATGATGTGATAACTAGGTATTTATAGGCATTTATGCAATTTATTAAAAATTAAATTCTAATAGCCAACTTTAGATAATTGAATTACAAATATTAAATTGCCGACACCGACATATTTGAATTTGAAGCCAAAATAGGGGGACACTCATGCCTAGGGCGTGAGTGTCCTTGCCCTATTTTTTGGGATTTTAGGTGTCAAGTGAAAGGTCTTAGATAGATGCAATTGATCCCTGCTTGCAATTCCTCAAAAATGGTCAAAAATAGGTCATAGAATGCATAATTTAGGAAATTAAATACTCAATTAGGTCCAATAATTTAAGAGGGGGACCAAACATAAGGTGAAATTGTCATGGGTGACAATTTACGATGATATATGTAGCCCCCACTTTAGTGAGAGTATGAACTTATGCTCAAACTCACACTAAAGTAGAGAATCTATGTCAAGAGGGGTCCAATTGTCCAAATGTTGAAGAGATAGGATGATTAAGGACCAAGGAGGGTGATCAAGCCCTCGAGATCTAAGACCAAATGGCAAACCAACATAGGCATAAAGGAACACACACGTGAATGATATGCAACAAGACAACATACACTAACATACAATGTCAAAGTGAAATGCAAAAAGAGGGTATGGACTAGCAAGTTGTATTATGCTAGGACCCAAACAAAAAGCGTTCATGACTCACATAATAGCAAAGTTTGATATTTTCTAGGTGAATCACAAACCAGAAGGCACATGGGCTAGTGAGGACCATTTTTCACTAGGTGAGCCCCCAAGACAGGGTAACAAAATGAGAAACACACTAGGTCTAGTGAGGACCATTTTTCACTAGGTGTGTACCCATAACCATAATAATAACCTTGAAAAGGTGCTACAAAATGATCAAAATTCTATGCCAATGCTACATTAAGTTCAATGCTTGTGAACAAAGTGAAGCAAAGAAAATGTCAAATGTCAATGTTAATGCACCACTAAGTCCAACCCCTGTGAACAAAGTGAAGCAAAATAATGCCAATGTATGCCCCCACTTTAAAGAAATTGCAAAATACCATGTTGTGAGTGATTACTTTAAAGTATAAAAATGATAAATGTCATGCAACAAAAGATCACAAGAGATTATTTGGAAATCCCTATGCCAATGATATGTTTCCAAATAAAGCTACATCATGATAAGGGGTTGCCCGCAAATACAATGTGACAAACAACATAGAAAGGTACACTAAGGGATCCACTGATCTTGGTCAATATGTGTCTTTGTTACAATGATATAATAGAGCTCATAATTGACATCATTCCCCAAATACTCGTGGAACAACGAACACAAAGGAGGAATGACACATAAAGAGAGAGAGAGAGAAGACAAATAAGATTTTGGGTCAACATGGAAGAGACCTAAGTCTCAACGCCTTGCATCATCCCCAAAAGGAAAACACAAGACAAAAAGAGAAAACAAAGCTTACGACATATAGAAGAATGAAGATACAAATAGAAGAATGTCACGACGAGTTTTTTTCCTTTGTATCCTTTCACCAACGAAGAAACAAGGCTCATCCAAAGACAACTCACAAACATAAAGACACGCTAAGCAACACAACATGGGAAATCACATCATGTGCAATCAAACACAAATAACACAATCATAAAGGAGTACCTAATGTGCGAGCTGACCTAAAGCAGGTCACCTGCATCACAATATTGCTCATCATATATGTTGGAGTAATTAGGATAATCACTTGATAATTAATTATTCATTAATTAATTATTAAGTCCCTTATTACTTTAGTTCATTTAAGCTAAACTTAGGAGTGATTTTTTATTATTAGTTTGAACTAAATATAGGACAAGTTGTCTCATTGCATGAGATTAGAACACTTGCCACTATCTAGTAAAATCCTCATCTAAGGTTTGCTTTTGCATTATTTTATAAAGCTTGCACATTAATTCAAATTCAAAACCATTAAGGTTAATACATTACACATATCAGTGCTCTTTTGGATTCAATCTTTTCTCTCTTGGTTGCATAGCAAATTAGTTGCTTTGATCTCTTGCTTGTGACAGGCGTTTTGGTTGTTAGGATTTCTGGGAGCTGTGGCATTCACTATCAAGTCTCTTATTACTTTATTCACTTAAGCTAAACTTAAGAGTGCTTTTTTATTATTAGATTGAGCTAATTTTAGGATAAGTTCTCATTGCATGAGATTAAGACACCTGTCACAATATAATGCAATCCTCATCTAAGGTTTGCTTTTGCATGCTTTTATAAAGCTTGCACATTCATTGTAATAATTCAATTCAAAACCATTTAGATTAATATTGCACATATCATTGCTCTTCTGGATTCAATCTTTTCTCTCTTGGTTGCATAGAAAATCAATTGCTTTGATCTTTCTTTGCAATAGGATAATCAGGGCCAAAGATGTGGCGATGTCAAACTGATCAGGAACAACATGACATACATCTTCCAGACATAGCTACTTGGGATTCATATCTTGTAGACTTATCATCCTTGTTTGAAGAGTCTCATATTGCAGATTTGGAGGATTACTTTGAGGACATTCATCTTCTCTCTTTTGACAGCCACATCACCGTTGTTGGCCCACCATCTTCATCACCTTTGTATCTTGTTCTATATCAGTCTTCACTGTACTTGCATGACAAAAGCAATCCTTGGGGGGTCACATTGAGTCTTCCTATCCTTCTTCCACAAGTACAATCATTTCTTTTTCTCTCTTTTGGAGAGGAGTTTTTCCCATGTGGTTTTCTCCTTTTCTCTTGTTATGAGAGATTCATTTATTTTGTACATGGGTACCTCATCGAGACTTGTATCTAGGACCCATCATGCATCCATCATTACATTCTTCATCAGGGTTTTATAGCTTCTCCCTAAGTTGATCTTAAGGGGGGGTGTTGGAGTAATTAGGATAATCACTTAATAATTAATTATTCATTAATTAATTATTAAGTCCCTTATTACTTTAGTTCATTTAAGCTAAACTTAGGAGTATTTTTTTATTATTATTTTGAACTAAATGTAGGACAAGTTGTCTCATTGCATGAGATTAGAACACTTGTCACTATTTAGTCAAATCCTCATCTAGGGTTTGCTTTTGCATGCTTTTATAAAGCTTGCACATTCATTGTATTAATTCAAATTCAGAACCATTCATGTTAATACACTGCACATATCAGTGCTCTTCTGGATTCAATCTTTTCTCTCTTGGTTGCATAGCAAATCAGTTGCTTTGATCTCTTGCTTGTGACAAGCGTTTTGGTTGCCAAGATTTTTGGGAGTTGTGGGGTTCACTATCAACTCCAACAATATATGGAAGGAAGACAACTACTAAAGGGACTACAACAAGTGTTGTACTAGGAACATCTCTAGGTGCAACGTGTGGTGGGTCTCTCTCATCAGAAAGAGCATCACGATTTCCCCCATCTAAATTCATTTGCTTTGAAAATAAAATATTAAGCTCATTATACACCTCCTCATCAATTTTAGAAATTTCATCATCGTCACCCAAATTAATAATCACAATTAAATATTTTATAACAATTGCATTTGAATTTCCTTGTCTCATTTCTTGTTTTGGTGAAAGTTGTATTTCCTCTTGAGTTTTTTCTATAAGTGTTGGTATCATGCATTGTTTTTTTTCTTTTCTTCCAATTGACGAGCAATAGCACGATGTATATGCCTATGCTCTTTAGCATTTTGATTTCTTCTTACACGATTTATAATTTCTGATGTGGTGGGATCGGGTTTCTTAACCATTGGTTTCTTTTCTTTCCTTAAGGGAGGAACTGAAGGAACCACCCGTGGGTTGGGAAAACAGTGCCTCTTTAGGTCTATACACTTGTTTTATCTTTGGTGGCACAAAAGGAATCATTTTATTATCTCTTGGTCTCTTATAGGATATAGGTGGAGGGATTGTAGCATATTTACCTTGGTTTCTTGGAAGGGTCTTAGCTTGAGGAATAGGTTCATCAATAATAGGCGAGGAAGGAAGAACAACCATAGACCTATCATTCTCAAGAATATTGCTAAGAGATAACTCTATTATGCACTTTTCCTTGAACTTTTGATATGACTTGAAAAAGAAATATTCATGAGGATTTATAGGTTCCATAGGTTGAGGCCAAAAGAAACCTGATGAAAAATTCCCATGGGAAGACAAAGGATTAAACCCACTATGATGCACTTTAAATATCTCATTTTCAAAGGGGAAATTTATACTCTTGTGAATAACTGATAGGATGAAATTCATGGAGCATAGCTAGGGGTAGTCTAGCTTCACACAAAATTACTCAATTATGGGATGATGAAGAATGAGACATCCAATTGCTTTGGTCTAATTTTTAGAGGAAGAGTGATCAAACCTATTGTAGGGCAAGCAAAATCATTATGAGCTTTTATCCATGCTTTTGAATGTTCATAAGAATCTTGATAAAGCTCTTGCACAAACAAGAACCCCTAAGTGATCACATTCTCTACACATGTGGGATCAATGAGTATTCCTTGTATAGGTTTTTCCTTAATACGACCAACAATATAGAGAGGACAATCGGGTGCATGTCTAAGTGCATCACTATTGGTGAAAATAATGTTGGGTAACTCAATGGTTTCACCCTTACGAGATTGAACATATATTAGACCAACCATGTGATCTACTTCCTTTTCTTCATTATTATCATCATTCATGTCATCACTCATATCATCAATCTTATCAACATTCATCTCATCATTCTTAATATCAAAAGCTTGCACAAAATTGGATGAATGGTTGGGCATTGGGTTGGTAAAAATTTGCAAGTTTCGGTTAGGTGGGGCAACATAATTATTCCCTCGGTCATTAATACCACCCATTTGGATGTGATTAAAATTTACGAGGTCTTGGAATTGATGTTTAAGATGCATGCACCATTCTGTATCATGTCCACTTATGCAATAATATTGATAAAAGGAATTTGGATTGAAGTTTGGAGGTAAAGGTTTGGTTGTGTCCATAGGTTTAACAAGAGGCAATTAGATTAGGTTCTTACTTACGAGTTGCAACATGATTGAATGGATAGTGTCAGGTAATTGTGTGAATTCCCTATCTTTTGGTCTAAATTGGTATGGAGTTAGACTTATTGCAGCAACTTGAGGTTCAATGTGGTTGGTTGTTTGAGGTGTATTAAACTTGATAAAGTTTTTGGTTTGCTTTTTGAATGGTTGATAGTTGTTCTGATGTCCAAGTTTAGATTTCTCAGTATGGGTCGATGAAGATGCTTCCTCATACTTACTAATTGAATTTTGATAATCACGGAGCGTAATACACAAACTTATAAAGGATGTAAATTTGATTAATAGAACCCTATCCCTTATGTTAGCTTGCAAGTTGTCAATGCACATTCTTTGGATATCTGCATCAGGACTCAAGTTAGATTAATTTGTGATAATATCAACTGATAGCGACTTATGAAATATGTAACCTTTTCACCTTGTTGTTTTCATCGCATTAAATCAATTATGTTAATATTATGACCAATGTTGAATTGAAAATGATTGAGAAAAGCATCAACAAGCTCATTAAATGAGTGGATTGAATTGTTCAGTAACAAAAAAAACCATTCCAAAGCCATGTCTTTCAATGACCTACCTGAAAGAGTTTAGCCAAGAGCTTATCCTCAAAGATGAAGTCACTACATAAGGCTGTGTATGTCGATATATGATTGCTAGGATCCCCTTTACCATTGTACTTGTCAAATCAAGGTATCTCTATGTTTTGTGGCATTTGTGCTTTCAATATTTCAAGTGAAAATGGGCTCCTTTTGATATATTATGATGGTTTTCCATTTTGGTTTTGGTTCAAAGTTGAGATTTGTTGTTGAATTGAAGTTACATTTTGCAAAAGTTGGTTGCTGATGGAATCATTGGTTGACATGTTTTGGGAATGTGTTGAATATGGTGGAATGGTGTATGTGCTAGGTGGGCTACTATGTTGTAAATTTATGAGAGGTGATGAAACTTGATGTGTGACATGAGAAGATCCAAAACCATAAGGATTTATAGTGGAAAGGACTACTAGATTGGAGTTATACCAATGCTTTATTGTATTTTCAAAGCAACAATTGGATTTGTGTATGTAGGAATAGAGGCTATAGTTGTAGGGAGGGAGGCTTGAATTCCTCCTTGAATTTGAGTGTATCCCAAATCTTGAGTGCAACTAGCTATTGTAGGTACATTATCATCAACTATATGGTCTATGCTACACAAACCTCTAATCCATGATCATCATTAATCATTTTCCTCATGTTGTCAATTATAGGAACCATTATACCAACAAAGTATTTAGTACTCACAAAGTATTGAAGTTTTTCTAAGCCCTTGTCTAGTTTTTTTATGTTTGTCTTCAGGGACATGGGCAACCATAGTCTTAACATTTGTAAATATGGGTGTTTGTAAGGTCGTCATTGGCATGGCAGCATCAAGAATAAAGTCCAAAATGGGTTGAGTATTAGCAACACTTGTCATGAAAGAGTTATAAGATTCATGATCCACAATGGATGTAAAACTAGCGTGGGATGCCATTATTCTAGAACTATGTCTCACTAAAGTATTGGCAATAGGACATCAGATCATGAAACTCATGCAAGTTTCAAAACACTAAGTGTACCCAAGATGAAAGCTAAATGTCAAAAAAAGATAACACAACACTCAAAATCAAAATTCAGACAACAAGAGCACATTAAGAACATAGAAACAGAGGTACAATTCAAATTTCAGTAAAAAATAACAAGACATAGGCGCCCAGGGCATTTGTGTCTTGGACATGGTTTCTAGAATTTCAAAGTTTGACTATTCAGGGTGTTGTTTGAGGTTCTCAGATCTGTATTCAAATAGGTCTGACAGTAAATTATTTTCTATATTTTGCTAATTTTAGAATTGTGAACTTAACAATGTAAACATGAAATAATAGTAAATGATATTTTTGAAATGTAGAAACAAAATTCAAACAACAAAATCCAATAGAGAATGCAGAAACAAATCTTTAATTCAAATTTCAATTAAAAATATCAGTCCACATAGGTGCCCAGGGCATCTATTTCTCGGATAGGGTGATTGGAAATTCAAAGTTTTATAATGATTGTTACTATTTAAGGTTCCTAATTTTTTGCATAGATAGTTTTGACAGTGAATACTTATGCAAATTTTGTTGATTTTATGACTATGAAAATGAAAAATACAAGTGTGCAAATCTATGAAATATGAATGAAAACTTTTGAATGCAATTTTTAGATACAAGATGCAATGATTGACTAATTCCAAGATGCAAAGCCCTAAAAATGATGATTTGATGCAATTTTGAAAGAAAACTATGCACTTTTTCACTTTTTTGACCTAAATTAAAGATGCAATTTTGAATGCAATGAACAATTTCAGATTTTAATAACCTGATGAATGCAATTTTGAATGTAGATCTGATCTAAGAGGATTGAAATAAACCCTATTTTAACCTTTAATGTTATATGAATGTAATATTTTTGTATTTTTATGACTTTTTGTGATGCAAAAATGAAACCCTAAATGAGAAATGCAAAAAACAATGATATACAAAACCTAAATCTAGGGTGAATTTTCAAAAGGTATGTAATGTTAACTGGTTGGGTTCACCAAAATGAAATGGTGGGAAAATGAACCCTTTTGGTTTTTGGCCTTAAGGTTTGACACCTTTCCCAAATTTCATTAAAAAGGGGGCCATGAGGGGGGAGATGTGATGAATTGAAAATGCAAGGATGGAATGAGGGTTTGATGGATTTGGACAAGGTATGAGGTTGACTTACATCTTTATAAGTGATTCAACCAACCCTTAACCAAATATGGAAATGTCCTAATGATGAAATGCAATGATCTAACTATGCTAACAATGCAAATTGCTATTCTGATGCAAATACATAAAGTACATAAGTTCACAGACAAATTTAGACAACAAAAATGAGCAGAGCAAGACACTATGCACTTGTGGTTCAAATTTAGGGCAAAAAATGGAGGGCACAAACGCCTAGGGTGTGAGTTACCTTGAATGCTTTTCCAGATCTATTTTTGGGGTCCTTTGCTATCAGATCTGAGCTTCAAAATTCTTCCTTCAGATCTATTAGAACACTTCTAGAAATTTTTGTAACTGAGTTTTCGTGACATGACAAGTGGTATGACAACAAATGCAACAATGAATAATTTATCTTCAAGATCCTTTCAATGTCCTTCAAACTTGAGATCTGCACATTCACAAAGAGAAGAAATATTGGGCCATTTTAGGGGCTTGCATTAGTCAAACCCCTTGTAAGTGTTTCCAATTCCACAATGGAAATGCGAATGATAAATGGATAATGAATAGGAAGGAATGATGAAATCACAAAGTGCTGCAATTCACCGCCCTTCAATGGCTTCCTTGAAGGACTTAAGTCATGCACATCACTTCAATGCCTTGATCTTGCTTTCTTGATTTGCTTGAATTGTTGAATACTTTGGAGACCTACAAAAGTGTTAGCCTTCACAAGACAATGATAACATGAACACACGTAAACTCATATAGAATTGAACATGATGTTAGGATCTTGAATTGCTACAATGAAGCTCTAAAATGCTACTCTTGACTTGCTCAATAGTGCTCTTGACAATAATTCCTCCAATGATGTCCTAGATAGCTCTTGTTAGATTTGAAATGATGCAATAACTAGGTATTTATAGGCATTTATTCAATTTCTCGAAAATTAAATCCAGATAGTCGACTTTAGACAATTGAATTATAAATATTAAATTATTGGCATTGACATTTGAATTTGGAGCCAAAATAGGGGGACACTAATGCCTAGGGCATAAGTGTCTTTGCCCTATTTTTTGGGATTTTAGGTGTCGGGGGCAAGGTCTTACATAGATGCAATTTATTTCTACTTGCAATTCCTCATAAATTGTCAAAAATAGGCTAAATAATGCATAATATAGGAAATTAAATACACAATTAGGTCCAATAATTTAAGGGGGATCAAACATAAGGTGCCTTTTTCATGGGCACTGACAATTTATGATGGTACAATGACAAAGACCTAGTGGTGATCGTTTACTGAATTCTTTAAAGCTAACTTTCACATTTAAGTTAAGAGGTAAATACATCAAGGAGTGTAGTTTGTATAATTATTTTTGGATGCACCTTAAGCACTTGGGAGAGATCAATGTTTAAGTTAATATTTAAGAAAATAGTCGAGTTTTCTTAGCAAAAATTTTGGGCATGACAACCTTGAATATGGACATAGCATGACATGCCTTGAAAACTATAGAGACACACACAAATAATAAAATTTTTCACTAAGTCCATTTTCATGAATTTACAATAGATGAAAATACGAGAAAATAATATAGGGCACACATGTATTGATGCCATAGATTAAACTAGTCAAAAGCATATGATTTACAACAAGGCACAACCCTTAAGCCAACTAAAATCTATCTAAATAATTATATTTTTAAGGTATGTTTACCAAGGATTCCATTTTAATATTCAACCTACAAACAACACATGGGAAAATAAACAAGTGGCATATCATGTCCAATTGGTAATACACATTTTGTAAATGAGACATAGTTACTGAGAAAAAATCCACCTGCATTAAAGAAGAGATTATTATTTGATTACCAAATTATGTACCAAATGGACAATGAGGCCATGTCCTCAATACTATATATTATTCAATTAGCCCAACATCATGTAGAAATTTAAAATCATACGAGAAACCACTATAATGTAACCATCAATTACACCCTATAGTTAATGTCATTAGGTTACCAAGAATCCACAAGGAAGAGAAGAAATCCTCAAAATAAAATTGCACAAGGGTAAAGATGATTCACAACTAGATAATGTATCGTAATGGGTCCTTAATGTGTTCACACATGTTTAATGATGACAAAAAATTCCTTACAATTAATGAATTTTCCATTGCTAGCCAGAGAGGAGCATAAGGCCATTAGAAACCTAGATTTTAGACATCACAAAATAAACGTACACAAGGTCTAATCAACATCAAAAATACCATAGACATGCAAAGTGCACCAACAAATCCGTATTCATGAAAATAATAGGCCAACCAAGTCCCCACACAATCACATAGGCTTCTATAATAGTCAAATAGTTGTAAATCTTAGGCATGATATTCTCCCACTTGGATGAACAATGCATGGAAGATAGGTAACATATTTTAAGTCTTTTTGAATTGATCATCCAAATGGATGTTTGAGTAGTCAATAATTAGTTAAAAATTAATTAATTTATAATTAATTATTAGACTTTTTTCACTTTATTCACTTAAGCTAAACTTAGGAGTGTTTTTCTTTAATTAGATTGAGCTATTATTAGATTATTCTATCTCATTACATAGGATGATGACACTTGCCATGATCTAATCCTTTTCTCATCTAGGGTTTTCTCTTATAAAAATTCTTCTTTATTGTATTCATTCATTTTGTAAGTTTTGTTTTCAAGGAAATAACAAATCTTTTCCTGTAGCTCTCATTCATGGAAGGTGTTCTTGTTTGTTGCTTTGATCTTGTTTTTGTTTGTGTTTCATAATTTCAACATGGTATCAGAGTGGATTTAGCAAACTCCTCAAATTTTGATGGTTTTCTTCAACTAGGGTTACAAATTTGGAATCTTCATATTTTTTTGTAGGTTTTGGTATTGGACATTTTTTGGTGCATGTTGGAGAAAAATGGACCTCACCATTGTATTCAGGAGGCCAAATAAATGAAATTTAACAATAAATTTTCCCATATTTGCTATTGGGAGAGCTTTTGAGGCAATTTTTTTACACAAAGGTCGTACAACCCTTGTGCAGACCGTACGGTACAACTCTATCAATAAATATTTTAAATGCTTATGCGCTTAGCGCTAAGAGTTGATCACTAGCACCCATACTGTACAACTCTATCAAAAAATAATATTTTAAATGCTTATGTGCTTAGCGCTAAGCACTAACTGCTAGCACTAGTGACTTCCAAGCCATCACAACCAGGCCGCCTACGGTTGCAGCTCAACCACTAGTCGCTTGACGACTGCCCATTTACACCACCAATGCATAGTGCCCACCGACCCACCCTTGGTCACATGGGAGACTAGTGCCCAAGCCAGGGGGCCTTTTTTTGTTGTTGTTGCATTTTTATCAAGATCGGGAAAATCACAATAACTTCTGATCTAGGAGTCAAATTTTGGCTAACAAGCTATCGACGTAAAGCTAGTTCCATGCACTATCTAATGGTGTAGGTTATTTTCTCATGTTTTTCTGATGGTTTATTTTATCACTTGCTGAAGTCAAATGTGTTGTTTTCACTCCCGAACTCAAAACCTTTAATCAATTTCTTTATTTTTCACGATTCTTGCTATGTTGGAAAAGGTCTTTCAAAAGTATTTCGATATATCCATGCACTTCTTTAGGATTTTCCCCAAGTTTTTTTTTGTGTTTTCACATTTTAGTGAATTACTTGGTTGTTTTTTCTCTTGAAAACTTTTTGTTTGTGTAGTATGACTTGTTTTGGGCTATTCTACATGTATTTTTAACATTTTGTCCTATTTGGAAATTATAGACATCTTTTGTAAGAACTTTATCTTTTGTAGATGCATTGAGATAAAGTGCCACTCTGGTGTATGCTTTTTGGGGATTCCACACATCATGTTGTGCCCTAAATTATTCTCTCACTATGTTATAAAGTACCATGGGGGGTTGTGTAGTGCCTTAGTTTTTCCATCAAACCTTTGTCAAGCAAGTGTCCCTTCCATGACAACAACGAATCATAGTGATTCTTATCTCATGCATGTGTGCCTTGGTTTGCACACCCTTTCTTAGTTGTAGGCACTCTTTTATGCACATTCAAATGTTTCTTCTCCTTCATGCACTACCTAGTGACACATCATTTCATTGGACATGTCATGTATCTCCCTTGTTAGCATTATGGGGGGTTATATGATTGGTTCTAATGCTTCCTTGGTTTTATTTTTGAGTGAGATATGTATCTAGTTTTTGTTCATGTGTTGGTGTGGATAAATTCTTGTACCTATTTAATTCCTCACTAAGAGACTTAGGGGACTTATTCACATGTTAAGTTTACTTAGGTCCTAGGAATCTTATTAGAAGACTTAGTTGTCATGTCTAGATTTTATCTTTTCCTAGGTAGTTATGATAAGTTTTCTCATATCATAAGATTAAGACACTTGTCATAATCTTATGTCATCTTATGTCTCACCTTGGCTATATAACCAAGGGTTTCTCATACATTGTATATTGAATTCTATTTGCATAATTGATAGGAATACAATTTATTCTTGTCATATTGATATTCTCTCCATTTGGCCTCTAGATATTGGCTAGCTATCTCCATAGCTAGCTCTAACATGGTATTAGAGCAAGTGGGGTGCCTTTGGTTAATCAATTTTTGAGAGATCTTAGTAAATCTTGAAAATTTGGGTATGCTCTTCTCTTGCATCGTATGATGATTTGGATCAAAAAACCTTGATAGAAATACCAATTTTTTGGGGGTTCCTCTTTGTGGATTTGTATTATAGGTTCAAATAAAAGATTATTGGTGCAAATCTAAGCTTACCATTGAGTTCAAAGGGTTTGAGAAAGTTAGTTTCTCCTTTTGTTTCATCCAAATCGAACATATGAGGCTAGATCTACGAGGGTTTGAAGTTGAAGAGTGGTTGTCAGATTTGGAAGGTAGTTGCAATTTTGGAGCATTTTGGGTCAAATATGACGCTGCCATCGCATCCAGAAAGGCTAAAAACCCTAAGATTGACTACTAAATTTTCAAAATCAAACACTTTCACCTAGAGCATGAGGAAAATTTTTTCCCTCCGTCATGCGGTCGCCATTATTGTTGCACTGAGGGTACATTCGCAAAAAATATTTTAATATTCAACCTTTCTTTTAATTTTTTTTTATTTAAAAAAAAAAAATTATTATTGAAAGGTAGATTTAATTTTCAAAATTTTTTAATTACAAATCAAATTTTAAAAAAAAGTATTTATTATGGGCCTGCAAGTCTGTAGACTTGTAAGTACCCCGCGGTACCACAGGGGCTCATTGTGGTGCCATGTGGCGTAAAAAAGGTGGTCCACGCCTAACGCAGTAAAGGGGTTCCACATCTTTAAACAATCTCAACTTATCTAAACTCAAACAATCCTTTCATATTCATCCACCTTTAACTCATCATACTCTTCATAAAGCACTTGATACAAACACCCAAAACGTGAATCAGGCCATAAAACCTCTTATTGAATCTTCAAACCACCTTAAACATCCTTAAAATAACTGACTCAAACCAAGGAGAGGTTCCAAAAACTTTGATCTATTTCTTCCCTAAACATTCACCATTAACTGGCTCACCGACTAGTAGTAGTCCAAAAGCACAAAAATAGGTATAATTTCTCAACCAATTTAGATCTCCAAAAACTGTAAGCAGTTCTGAGAACCCATTAAGTCCTACTTAAACATATAAATAAATCAAGTATGCTTACTTTGCAAAATACTCACCTAAAATAGACTGTTCTACTACTCCAAGGCTCAATTAGGCCTAATTAACAAAGCAAGTGTACTCCAAATACCTTCCCAGCCCCAAAACTTTGTGGGAAGTCTCTTTTCAGGCCCCAAAACTTCTGAATCAAATGGTTTTAGCCCCCAAGACACTAATTTTAACACCCAACTAACAAACCCTTACCCTAGGCTTCCATACTCTTGAAATAAGGGGGGTTTTATGAAACTATTCATTCCTAGCCTCCAACCACCATGTCAAAGCTCCAAACACTTCCATATATGCTTGCAAAAACTCAACAAACCTTCATACAACCCTTACTGATGTAAATTCATCAATACCTTTCTTGAAAGCGCCATTCCTTCATTCAAAACTCAATGTAACACAACAGAGACAACAACTTATCTCCTTCACAAAGTCTTCCCTGCTCTCAAAGACCATGTTAACACCTAGCCCTATCATAATAGACCCATTCCACCTAGCTACAGAAGATACAGTCGGTGGAATGGGTGTCTAACTCATTTTGTTACCCTCAAGCCCTTAAAACAATGTATACATAGGCAGTTTCAAAATTTCTTTAATAAAATGCTTTAAACCTTATGGAATCCCAGAAGACAAAATCCAAAATAATGCTAACACATATTTCTATCAAATGCAACTCACTTTGGACCAAGAAGAAACTATACGGGACCGTAGATATCTGCAATGACATTTTTTTTCTTCTGAAAAACACAAGAAAATGGAGCTATATTGATATTTTATTACAATAGATCTTCAATGACCACCACTCCTCTCTTGCCTCAAAGTTTGAGAGGCTTATTTATGTATTAAAATCACAATTAACTCAAAACCAAATGACTCTAATTTACTTCATACCTACTTGACCCTTCATGTTCCAATTTTGCACTTTTTCCCAATTTTTGAAATCTTGCATTTTTTACATCATTTTGACAATGTTGCAACATTTACAAAAGTGAACCCCCAATACATGTCAAATGGTCAAATTAGACCTTATTTTCTGAACAAAAGACTTCAAAACCCTAAGACAACCTATCAAGGAACAAACTAGACCAAATTCATTTGAATTGAACTGGTGCTCCTGCACCATACACCTGACCAAAAGAAAATTCCAAGCCCTCTTGGATGGAGGGTAGTAACAGGTCTTCACCACTGATTGCTTGAGCTTGTAGTCTTCATCCTCACCTTTGGCTTCAGCTTGTCAAAACAAACTAGTCTCCTACCTATCTTGTCACATGTAATTTGATATTTCATGCCTTGATGTATCCCAATTTTCACCTCAGCACTTTGTCCTCCTTTCATTTTGACCTTTGGTTTGTTTCCCATCAAAATTGCTATCACAACAAAAAAGTGATAGATGATCTCCTTAGCTCTTTGAAATGTAAGAGTGATTTCTTCATCTTTGTTTATCTCTTCTCCCATCTAATATTCTGCCCCTATTCCCGCTGCCTCACCATGCAAACTTTTAAACCAATCTTGAGTCTCAAGGATCAACTCATCCTTAACCTTCTCTTTATCCAATCTTGACACCAAATCAATATAATTTCCCTTTGAAATCAAATCAATCTTCAAATTTTCTGTCACAACTTTTTCAAGTCTTGAAGTGGCTGCCATATCCATGTGCTCTTCATCTATCTTCATGAATTCTTCTTCTTCTTCTATTATCTTCACTTGTCTCCTCCTTTAAACTATCTTCTTAATGGGCCATACAACTTTCTTCTTCATTGACAAGTGCCAATTGAGTGCTCTATTGAGCAACTACTCCATCTCATCTCCATGCCTTCTTATCATCTCTTCCATAGCTTGCCTTACTTCTCTTATCTCTTTCCCAACCTCTATTTGCTTCATCTTTTCCGCTTTCCTCTTCCTCTCTTTTTCTCTCTTCTTCATCTTTTGTGAGCCCTCTACCTACTGGTACCTTCTCAACAAATCCATCTTCTCTTCAAGCAAGTCCCTTTAACCTTGCTTCCTCTTGTCCTTGCCTCACCTAGGTCTCTTCTCTTTTCCTCTACCTAGTCTTTTGGCAATCAAGTTCTCTCTCAACCTGCACAAACACAAACACACAAACACCAAACTCTCTTGCCCAAAACTTCTGAGCTCTGATACCAATTGATGCAATAAAGGGGTTCCACATCCTTAAACAATATCAACTTATCTAAACTCAAACAATCCTTTCATATTCATCCAGCTTTAACTCATCATACTCTTCATAAAGCACTTGATACAAACACCCAAAACTAGAATTAGGCCATAAAACCTCTTATTGAATATTCAAACCACCTTAAAAATCCTTAAAATAACTGACTCAAACCAAGGAGAGGTTCCAAAAACTCTGATCTATTTCTTCCCTAAGCATTCACCCTTAATTGGCTCACCGGCTAGTAGTAGTCCAAAAGCACAAATGGGGTATAATTTCTTAACCAATTTAGATCTCCAAAAACTGTAAGTAGTTATGAGAACCCATTAAGTCCTACTTAAACATATAAATAAATCAAGTATGTTTACTTTGCAAAATACTCACCTAAAACAGACTGTTCTACTGCTCCAAGGATCAATTAGGTCTAATTAACAAAGCAAGTGTACTCCAAATACCTTCCCAGCCTCAAAAATTTGTGGGAAGTCTCTTGTCAAACCCCAAAACTTCTGAATCAAAGGGTTTTAGCCCCCAAGACACTGATTTTAACACCCAACTAACAAACCCTTACCCTAGGCTTCCATACTCTTGAAATAAGGGGGGGTTTTATGAAAATATTCATTCCTAGCCTCCAACCACCCTGCCAAAGCTCCAAACACTTCCATATATGCCTGCAAAAACTCAAAAAACCTTCATACAACCCTTATTAATGTAAATTCATCAATACCTTTCTTGAAAGCACCATTCCTTCATTCAAAACTCAATGTAACACAACAAAGACAACAACTTATCTCCTTCTCAAAGTCTTCCCTGCTCTCAAAGACCATGTTAACACCTAGCCCTATCATAATAGACCCATTCCACCCATCTACAGAAGATACAGTCGGTGGAATGGGTATCTAACTCATTTTGTTACCCTCAAACCCTTAAAACAAGTGTATATATAGGCAGTTTCAAAATTTCTTTAATAAAATGCTTTAAACCTTATGAAATCCCACAAGACAAAAGCCAAAATAATGATAACACATATTTCTATCAAATGCAACTCACTTTGGACCAAGAAGAAACTATACGGGACCGTAGATATCTGCAATGACATTTTTTTTCTTCTGAAAAACACAAGAAAATGGAGCTATATTGATATTTTATTACAATAGATCTTCAATGACCACCACTCCCCCCTTGCCTCGAAGTTTGAGAGGCTCATTTATGCATTACAATCACAACTAACTCAAAACCAAATGACTCTAACTGACTTCATACCTACTTGACCCTTCACATTCCAATTTTGCACTTTTTCACAATTTTTGAAATCTTGCATTTTTTACATCATTTTGACAGTGTTGCAGCATTTACAAAAGTGAACCCCCAATACATGTAAAATGGTCAAATTAGACCTTATTTGCTGAAAAAAATACTTCAAAACCCTAAGACAACCTATCAAGGAACAAACTAGACCAAAATCATTTGAATTGAAATGGTGCTCCTGCACCATACACCCGGCCAAAAGAAAATTCCAAGCCCTCTTGGATGGAGGGTAGTAACAGGTCTTCACCATTGATTGCTTGAGCTTATAGTCTTCATCCTCACCTTTGGCTTTATCTTGTCAAAACAAACTAGTCTCTTACCTGTCTTGTCACATGGAATATGATATTTCATGCCTTGATGTATCCCAATTTTCACCTCAACACTTTGTCCTCCTTTCATTTTGACCTTTGGTCTATTTCCCATCAAAATTGCTATCACAACAAAAAAGTGATAAATGATCTCCTTAGCTCTTTGAAATGTAAGAGTGATTTCTTCATCTTTGTTTATCTCTTCTCCCATCTAATATTTTGTGCTTATTCCTACTGCCTCATCATGCAAACTTTTAAACCAGTCTTGAGTCTCAAGGATCAATTCATCCTTAACCTGTCTTTATCCAATCTTGACACCAAATCGATATCATTTCCCTTTGAAATCAAATCAATCTTCAAATTTGTTGTCGCAACTTTTTCAAGTCTTGAAGTGGCTGCCATATCCATGTGGTCTTCATCTATCTTCATGAATTCTTCTTCTTCTATTGTCTTCACTTGTCTCCTCCTTTGAACTATCTTCTTAATGGGCCATACAACTTTCTTCTTCATTGAAAAGTGCCAATTGAGTGCTCTTTTGAGCAACTGTTCCATCTCATCTTCATGTCTTCTTATCATCTCTTCCATAGCTTGCCTTATTTCTCTTATCTCTTTCTCAACCTGTATTTGCTTCATCTTTTCCTCTTTTCTCTTCCTCTCTTTTTCTCTCTTCTTCATATTTTGTGAACCCTCTACCTACTGGTACCTTCTCAACAAATCCATATTCTCTTCAATAAATTCCCTTTAACCTTGATTCCTCTTGTCCTTGCCTCACCTAGGTCTCTTCTCTTTTCCTCTACCTAGTTTTTTGGCAATTAGGTTCTCTCTTCAACCTGCACAAACACAAACACACAAACACTAAACTATCTTGCCCAGACCTTCTGAGCTATGATACCAATTGATGTAGTAAAGGGGTTCCACATCCTTAAAGAATCTCAACTTATCTAAACTCAAACAATTGTTTCATATTCATCCACCTTTAACTCATCATACTCTTCATAAAGCACTTGATACAAACACCCAAAACTAGAATCAGGCCATAAAACCTCTTATTGAATCTTCAAACCACCTTAAACATCCTTAAAATAAATGAATCAAACCAAGGAGAGGTTCCAAAAACTCTGATCTATTTCTTCCCTAAGCATTCACCCTTAACTGGCTCACCAGCTAGTAATAGTCCAAAAACACAAAATTGGGTATAATTTCTCAACCAATTTAGATCTCCAAAAACTGTAAGCAGTTATGAGAACCCATTAAGTCCTACTTAAACATATAAATAAATCAAGTATGCTTACTTTGCAAAATACTCACCTAAAATAGACTGTTCTGCTGCTTCAAGGCTCAATTAGTCCTAATTAACAGAGCAAGTGTACTCCAAATACCTTCCCAGCCTTAAACCTGTGTGGGAAGTCTCTTTTTAGATCACAAAACTTCTGAATCAAAGGGTTTTATCCCCCAAGACACTGATTTTAACACCCAACTAACAAACCCTTACCCTAGGCTTCCATACTCTTAAAATAAGGGGGGTTTTATGAAAATATTCATTCCAAGCCTCCAACCACCCTGCCAAAGCTCCAAACACTTCCATATATGCCTGCAAAAACTCAACAAACCTTCATACAACCCTTATTAATGTAAATTCATCAATACCTTTCTTGAAAGCACCATTCCTTCATTCAAAACTCAATGTAACACAACAGAGACAACAACTTATCTCCTTCACAAAGTCTTCCCTGATCTCAAAGACCATGTTAACACCTAGCCCTATCATAATAGATCCATTCCACCCATCTACAAAAGATACAATCAGTGGAATGGGTGTCTAACTCATTTTGTTACCCTCAAACCCTTAAAAAAGGGTATACATAGGCAGTTTTAGAATTTCTTTAATAAAATGCTTTAAACCTTATGAAATCCCACAAGAAAAAACCCAAAATAATGCTAACAGATATGCCTATCAAATTCAACTCACTTTGGACCAAGAAGAAACTGTACGGGACCGTACAGATCTTTGCAATGACAATTTTATTTTAAAACACAGGAAAATGAAGCTATATTGATATTTTATTATAGTAGATCTTCAATGACCACCACTCCTCCCTTTCCTCGAAGTCTGAGAGGATTATTTATGCATTACAATCACAACTAACTCAAAACCAAATGACTCTAACTGATTTCTTACCTACTTGACCCTTCACATTCCAATTTTGCACTTTTTCGCAATTTTTGCAATCTTGCATTTTTTTACATCATTTTGACAGTGTTGTAACATTTACAAAAGTGAACCCCCAATACATGTGAAATGGTCAAATTAGAACTTATTTTTTGAACAAAAGACTTCAAAACCCTAAGACAACCTATCAAGGAACAAACTAGACCAAATTCAATTGAATTGAAATGGTGCTCTTGCACCAACACCCTACAGTGGTGCCCACAAAAATCCCCACCCGACAGGAAAAGGCAGTCGAGTTTAAATAAAAATTGGAAGGAAATCAAATAAAAACTGGCACTCAATTAAATCACAATTTAAAATAGAATATTTCATGAGATATTTGAAGATTTCACCGTTGAAAATTCATTGACGACTGAAGAGAATATTTCGACTAGGCAAGAATATTCCGACAGTGATAGCTTATAAATTGTCAAATTTAATGTCGTGGAGTGTTGATGTCAACATCACGTCAACACATTCTTGAGGATTTTTTTCCCCCTCACCAATGGAGTTTTGGGTTTTGCACTTGATTTTCAAATGAACATATCTTGATCATACGAGCTCCTTTTTGCAAGAATTTTTTTATTTATTCGGGGCAAAATTTCATGCTCTTCGCAATGGTGTAGATGGTTTTTTTTATTTTGGTGTTTGGATTTTCCAAAAATTGCAGATTCTCATAGGTGTTGCTACATTGTTCTCATTTTGAGAACTTTAGGGGCTTTGTTCTCACTCCTACACTAACATTTTTGGGTGCATTTTTTTCTTCTGAAAGTGCATAATTTTTTATGTACTTTTCAATGGTATGATGTTGATCTCATTTTGTACCAAAAGTTTTACTTGATTTTGTGGCCAATTTTGGCATTTGCATGTACCAAGATCAAGACCACTTCTCTATTTTAGGCAAGTGGTATTTGTACTCACACTAATCATAAAGTGCCAAGCTCATATATTTTTGGGGGGTTTTCTTGATTGAGTGAATTTGGGGGGATTCTTCTTGTGGTTGTGGTCGCATTCATATTGATTTGTGTTCTTTCCTTCTTGTTTCATTATGGAGCCATCTAAAAATCCACTTATAACACCTTACAACTATCCTAAATGGAAATCTGAAATGAACAAATTGCTAAGAGTTAAAAGGTTGTATAGGATAGTTCATGGGCTTGATGGTGAACCAAAAGATGATGAAGCTAAAAAGAATAAGTGGTTGAATAGTTGTGAAGAAGCCATTGGCTATTAGTTCTTGTATGTCTCTCTTGAGTTGTTATTTCACATTGAGCACTTGGCTACACCCATGACTATGTGGAGTACATTGTCAAACTTATTGGGGAAAACAAATAAAATTCAAGGACATTTGTTGGAGAATGAATTAATAAGTCTCAATCTATGTAATTTTGACAACATACACAACTTCATCACCAAATTCAAGTCGCTAAGAACACAATTGAAGGATTGTAAAATTGAGAAATCAGACATACAATTGGTGTTGTGTTCTTTCAAAGATAGGACTTGAATATTCAATGTTTTTGTCTACTTTCTATGCTACAAAGAATGACTTTGGGAGTTAGTTTAAGATTCCTTTGATGATTTTTCTATGTGACTCACAAGGGAGCAAGATAAGCTTATTCAAATGGGTGCTTTGAAGTTTCAAAATCCCACACCTTGATTGCAAAGGATGAGAATTCTTCAAGTGGAAAAGAAAAGAAAAAGAACAAGCCTAAGAAGAACACACAATCCACATCCAATTCCACAAGAGAACATAAAACATCCTCTTCTAAAGGGGAAACATCTAAGAAGGAGATGCCTACTTGTGCATATTGCAAGAAGGATGGACATGAAGAACACTATTGTTATAAGAAGGATATTGATGAGTTGAAACATCTTCTCAAAAAGAATCAGATTGATTTTCCTTCTAGAATATCTAAATCACCTTCTCCTTATTCTTCTTTGAACAGTCTAATAAGGACAAAGGTCATGTTGGTTTGGTTTCTACATCAGGAAATAAAGGATATGCTCTTTGTGCTTTTTTAGGTCACGGATCAGGGAGATGGATTTTAGATTCAGGAGCATCTCATCATATGGCATCTTCGTAGTCTATATTCTCTTTTTTTGAGCCTTGTACTATGTCTCCTATTTTGATGGGAAACAATACATACATGAGTGTACTTGGGAAGGGGTCTATTAGTTTTGGGGACAAAACTTTCTAGTATGTTTTGTGTGTTCCTCATTTGATGAACAATCTTCTTTCCATATATCATAGTACACATGGTGGAGATGGGAGGACTGTGTAGTTGACTCCTGATTCAGTCATCATTCGAGAATTGGAGAGTAGAGAGATTATTGCTATTGGGATGGTTGATCATTCATCTTGGTTGTATGCCTTTAAAAAAAATTCTTTTGATGGTGACATTGTTCCTTCGGCTATTGATCACACTTCTAGTGTGAGCCATGATTCAGAGGAGACATTTGGCTTCTTGAACTTGGGAGTTCCCACATCAGATCTATTGGTATGTGGCGACTGATCATGCTATACTATATAGCCCATGGTATACTGTACACCCCGGCCCCTATCCTTGCTGGGGTCCTTGTTGTGCTCACCGAAAAAGGGAAAACTCAATGAAAAAGAAAAAATCTGATTTTGTAGAACCCTAAAATCTGGAAGCTTCTAAGCTTGTTAAAAAGGGGTTCGGATGGGTCTTACTGTATGATGAAAAACGTGATTATTCGCAAGATTGTAATAAGTTTTACACTGGATAATAAAAGTATTGGATGGCTATGGTTTGGTGGATGTAGCCCAGATTGGGTGAACCACGTTAAATATCTGTGTTATGATTTATTCTGTGTGTGTCTTAGTTTCTCTGTTTATTATATAGATTTGTATTTAATTGTTAGATATCTGCCATTTCTAACCCTAACAAGTGGTATCAGAGTGGGTTGTGTTTCGATTATCGTCTGTAGGAAAGATCTATTTCTAACCCTAACAAGTGGTATCAGAGTGGGTTGTGTTTCGATTATCGTCTGTAGGAAAGATCTCATGGTTGAGTGGGAGTCTCACGGTTGAGTGGGACCAATGGCAGACAAGGGTAAGAAGGTTGATAAGTTTAATGGGCAGAACTATCAGTTATGGAAGATGCAGATGGAGGACTATCTCTATCAGAAGGATTTATGGCGGCCATTGGAAGGGAAAACCAAGAAACCCGCAACAATATCAGATGAGGACTGGGAGATCTTGGATAGAAAGGCTCTTGGCAGTATTTGTTTGTGCCTAGCACAATCAGTGGCGTTCAATATTACAACAACAAAGACAACTCAAGAGTTGATGGAAACCCTAGCAAAGTTATATGAAAAGCCTTCTGCTTGAATAAGGTATTTCTTATGAAGTGTTTATTTAATATGAAAATGGCAGAAGGTGGGTCAGTTACTGATCATTTAAATGAGTTTAATACGGTCACCAGTCAATTAACTTCTGTAAAAGTAAACTTTGATGAAGAAGTTAGGGCTCTTTTGATTATGTGTTCTTTGCCAAAGTTGGAATAGCTTGGTAATGGTTGTTAGCAATTTATTTCGGTTTGAATACATTGAAGTTTGATAATATTGTTGGTGTTATTTTGAGCGAGGAAATTCATAGGAAAAGCTTAGGTGGAACATCCACATGGCAAGTGTTTTGAATGCAAAAGTAGAGAGTAGAACAAAGGAGAGAGGAAAATTATTAAAATCGTGGGGAAGTCAGAGGAAAATCAAAGGACAAAAGGTCTCAATCTAGAGACAAGAGGGATTGTTGGTACTGTGGTAAGCCGGGTCATCCTGAAGAAAGATTCGGTCTCGAAAAATAAAGGAGACAGAAAAGGAAGGAAGTAAAGAGGCAAATGTGGTAAGTAATAAATCTGATGAGGATGCTTTGATTCTTTCCCTTGATAATGCTGATGATTCTTGGGTGTTAGATTCAGGGGGCTTCATTTCATGCTACCCCCCATAGAAGTTATTTTCTTGATTATGTCCAAGGGGATTTTGGGCTGGTTTATTTAGGAGATAACGAACCTTGTCAAATTGTTGGAAAGGGAAGAATCAAGATTAAGTTGCAGAATGGGAATCATTGGCTACTATGTGAGGTAAGGCATGTTCCAAAGTTAAGCAAAAATTTAATTTCAGTAGGGCAACTAGATGATGAAGGTTGTGTTGTTACTTTTAGTGATAAAAACTGGAAGGTCACAAAGGGTGCCTTAGTGGTAGCAAAATGTGTGAAAGTAGGCACCTTATATCTTTGTACAGGTCATATGTTCCTTCTACTTTAATTATTACGGAAAAAGGTCAATGTTCAGGAACGCTTGTTGCAGCTCAGCAGGTAGAAGATCATATAGTTGCTGTGGACTCTGAATCAGCATTGTGGCATAATAGACTTGGGCATATGAGTGCAAAAGGTATGGAATTACTTCATTCAAATAATGTTTTACCAGGTCTAAAATGTGTTAATATGGATTTCTGTGAAAGTTGTGTATGGAAAACAAAAGAGAGTTAGTTTTCTCAAGGATGGGAAGCAAAAGAAAGATGAGAAATTGGAGCTTGTGCATACGGATGTATGGGGACCAGCTCAGGTATCTTCTCTCGGTGGCTCTCTGTATTATGTTACATTCATTGATGATGCAACTAGGAAGGTATGGATTTATTTCCTTAGGCAAAAATCTAATGTATTTGAAACTTTTAAAAAATGGAGAAGCTTGGTTGAGAATGAGACGGGAAAAAGGTTAAAATGTCTCAGATCTGATAATGGTGGTGAGTATTGCAGTAAAGAGTTTGAAGATTATTGTTGCTCTAATGGTATTCGTAGGTAGAAAACGGTTCCAAGGACTCCACAAGAAAATGGAGTGGTAGCGCATGAATAGAACAATAATGGAGCTGCACGACTATGAGATTGCATGTCGGGCTGCCTTTAAAATGTGGGCGACTGTAAACACCGCCGCTTATTTAATTAATAGAGGTCCCTCTAATCCTTTGGGTTGTGGTATTCCAGAGGAAGCATGGAAAGGTAAGAAGGTGAGTTATTCTTTTCTCACAACCTTCAGTTGTGAAGCATTTGCACATGTAGATTCTGAAAATAGAACCAAGTTTGATGCAAAATCAAAGAAATGTGTATTTGTTGGATATGGCATTGATGAATTTGGTTATAGGCTTTGGAATTTTGAAAATCAGAAAATTGTAAAAAGAAGGGATGTCATATTCAATGAGAAAATGTTGTACAAAGATCTGTTGCTGCAACATGAGAAGAAAGTAAATGATTATGTAGTGTTGGATGATATTCCAAACAATGATGTTTTAGTGGTTCCTCATGCTGGGCAACAACAACAACAACAAATACCACAAACTCCTATTAGATGATCTTCAAGGATAAGTAGACCTCCAGAAAGATTCTCTCCCTCTTTGTATACTATTTTGTTAACTAATGCTGGTGAACCAGAATATTATGATGAAGCTATGCAGGTGGATACCAAGGTTCAGTGGGAGCATGGAATGGAAGAAGAAATGGACTCCTTGCTGAAAAACTAGACTTGGGAATTATGCAAGTTGCCTTTAGGTAAAAAGGCTTTACCAAACAAATGGATTTATAGGTGAAAAGAAGGATGGAGGTAAGAAGATATTTAAAGTCAGATTAGTTGTAAAGGGATTTGCATAGAAAAAGGGTATTGATTTTGATGAGATTTTTTCTCCTATTGTTAAAATGACTTCTATTCGTATTGTTTTAAGTATTGTGGCTGCTGAAGATTTGCATTTAGAACAGCTTGATGTTAAAACAACCTTTCTCCATGGTGATTTGGAAGAGGAAATATATATGGACCAGCCACAAGGATTTGAGGTCAAAGGTAAGGAGAAACTAGTGTGTAGATTGAAGAAAAGTTTATATGGCTTGAAGCAAGCACCTTGGTAATGGTACTTAAAATTTGATAGTTTTATGGCTGAGCAAGGCTATAGTCGGTGTAATTCTGACCATTGTGTTTATTTTAAGAGGTTGGATAATGACAGCTACATTAATTTATGTTTATATGTTGATGACATGCTTGTAGCTGGGTCTAACATGGATCATATAAGTGATTAAAACAACAGTTAGCAAATTCTTTTGCTATGAAGGATTTGGGGGCAGCAAAACAAATCCTTGGTATGAAAATTTGTAGAGATAGGAAAAATAGAAAATTCTTTTTATCTCAGGCTAATTATGTTGAAAAGGTGTTGTAGAGATTTCATATGGAGAATGCAAAAGCTGTTAGCACACCTTTGCCTAGTCATGTTAAATTGACTAAGGATATGTGTCTAAAGACACAAGAGGAGGAAGAAAAAATGTCCAAGGTACCATATGCTTCAGCTGTAGGTAGTTTAATGTATGCCATGGTATGCACGAGAGATATTGCACATGTTGTAGGAGTTGTTAGCAGGTATTTGAGTCATCCTGGAGTTGAGCATTGGAATGCGGTAAAATGGATTCTCAGGTATTTGAGAGGTACATCCAATAATTGTTTATGTTTTGGGGGCTCTAATACTGATTTAAAAGGCTATGTTGACTTAGATTTAGTAGGGGATATAGATACCAGGCGGAGTACCATAGGTTATGTATTTACAGTTGGTGGGATGACAGTGAGTTGGATTTCTCGCTTGCAGAAGGTGGTTGCTTTATCCACCACAGAGGCAGAGTATGTTGCTGCAATAGAGGCAAAGGAGATGATATGGCTATAACTTTTCATGGAGGAGTTGGGAAAACAACAGGCTAGAAATTACTTGTTTACAGACAGTCAGAGTGCTATACATCTTGCAAAGAATTATGCTTTGCATTCTAAAACAAAACACATATAGTTGAGATATCATTTCATTCGGTCAGTATTGGAGGATGGACAGGTCAAGCTGGACAAGATACATATAGATGTCAATCTAGCGGATATGTTTACAAAGGCGGTGACAAGGGAGAAGTTGAGCTCTTCTTAAGCTTCGGTTGGTCTTCAAGGTTGAATTCAAGTATAATAGAGTAGCAGGGTCCAAGGTACTTATTTCTAGTGGGAGCTGTAATTGCAGCAGTGTCGTCCATGATTAGTCTCCAAGTGGGAGATTGTTGGTATGTGGTGACTAATCATGCTATACTATATAGCCCATGGTATACTGTACACCCCGGCCCCTATCCTTGCTAGGGTCCATACAATGAAAAAATTTCTTCCTATTTTTTCGCATGATCACTGAAAAAGGAAAAAATCAATGAAAAAGAAAAAATCCGATTTTGTAGAACCCTAAAATCTGGAAGCTTCTAAGCTTGTTAAAAACGGGTTCGGATGGGTATTACTGTATGATGAAAAACGCAATTATTTGCAAGATTGTAATAAGTTTTACACTGGATAATAAAAGTATTGGATGGCTGCAGTTTGGTGGATGTAGCTCGGATTAGGTGAACCATGTTAAATATCTGTGTTATGATTTATTCTGTGTGTGTCTTAGTTTCTCTGTTTATTATATAGATTTTCATTTAATTGTTAGATATCTACCATTTCTAACCCTAACAAGATCTAGTTCTTGAGTCATGCATTTCATCTTGTTAGAATTGGCTATGGCTGCCAAGATCTATGGACCAAATGGAAAGCACAAGAAAAGAGAGATAATATGACAAGAATAAACTGTATTATATGTCATTGATATGATATGATTATTGATTATTTACAATGAGAGAGACCCCTTGGTTATATAGCCAAGGTGAGAACATAGAAGGGTATAAGATTATGACAAGTGTCATAATCTTATGACATGAGACAACTATGAAGACCTATCACTCCACAAAAGGTGGAGATATAATCACATGATGTGTCCACAAAAGGTGGAAATGATGAGGTAGTGACATGTCAAGTCCACCAAAAGTGGAAATTCTCCAACAACCTCCTATGTGGTCCCTAAGTAAACTTAACTAAGGTGTAATTATGACCTAGGACAAGGTACAACACATTTAATTACACCAACACATCTCCTCCATCTACTATTGCAGTTGATGATGCTTGTATTGCTATAGATATGGCTTCTTGTGATTCAGTGCAACAAGATATTCATTCTTTCATATTTATGGTTACATGTGATGGCTTCAAGTGATAGGTATTTCAGAATTGTTTGTGGAGTCTCATATCTCAGATTTGGGAGACCTCATTGATTGATTTCATCTTCTCTTTGATGGAGACGATCCTTCTTTAGTTGTTACAAGGGAAAAATCTGGCCCTCTTTTTCATTCTCTACATGATCATCCTTTGCAATTTGAAATGAGTGTGGATACTTTTGGACAACATTTGGAGGAGGCTTCTTGTCTTTAGAGGAGATATCATTGTCTTTGGATTGTGTTCTACATTCATCTCTTCTCAGTGGTGTAGATGGTTTTTGATTTTGGTGTTTGTATTTTCCAAAAATTATAGATTCTCATAGGTGTTGCTACATCATTCTCATTTTGGGAACTTCAGGGGATTTTTTCTCGCTCCTACAGTAACATTTTTAGGTGTAGTTTTTTTTAAAGTGCATGATTTTTAGTGTACTTTTTAATGGTATGATTGGGTTGATCTCATTATGTACCAAAATTTTTACTTGATTTTGTGGAAAATTTTGGCATTTGCATGTACCAAGATCAAGACCACTTCGCTATTTTAGACAAGTGGCATTTGTACTCACACTAATCATAAAGTGCCAAGCTCATATATTTTTGGGGGGTTTCTTTGATTAAGTGAATTTGGGGGGATTCTTCTTGTGGTTGTGGTTCATTCATCTTGATTTTTTTTCTTTCCTTCTTGTTTCATCATGGATCAATCTACAATTCCACTTCTAACACCTTACAACTATCCTAAATGGAAATATGAAATGAAAAGATTTCTAAGAGTTAAAAGGTTGTATAGGATAGTTCATGGGCTTGATTGGTGCAGGGGCACCTAAGGAACAACTGGCAATAAGGAACAACTGGCAATTTCTCAGGTAAAGAAGAAACCTAGAGGGTTAATTTTGGTTTTGTTTTTCATAAGGTCATGTTGACCATTGTGTTGGGTGCTTGGGGATGTTTTTGATCTGTTGGAAAGAAGTTGACAAGAGTTAGATAGGTTTACAACACCATCTTGCTAAGTTGTCAAAAGTTGGCAAGGAGTTGAAAAACACATGGGGTTTTATAACTTTTACCATTAGGTCATCCAAAGGCTCGACCCAAGCATCTCAATTGTTTTGATGGCCTATTTAAGGCATGCCTCAACCATGGAATAGGGTTGTAGGTTTTAGTGTTTTGGTAAAATTTTGTAATATTGAAGGAAACAGCGTTCTGTGAGGCAGTTTCCTGATCTTTGCATCCAAATTGTGCTTTAATGGAATAAAATTTTCTGTTATTGTGTTTGTAGAATGTAGTGTGAACATTGTGCAAGCTTAGTGTGCCATCCTTTTGATTTTGTAGATTGTTTCCATCTTTTATTTGTACATAGTTTGATTACTATCTTTTTCTGGCCTATATCAGATAGTTTTGAGAGAATGGAGTCCTAGAGCACTCTCCCACCATACAAATTGTATGGTCCTTTGGGAATAGTGTCTAGGATTCCTTAGTGTAAATATGATAGTTTGTAGGGTTTGTGGGAGTGCAGGAGATGCTAGCAAAGCTTTTCCCTAGGCGAGCCAGGCAGGGTTCGGCTAGGGTAAACCTGAAGAAAAAGACTCATAACTTGCAGGGGAATTGAGATCTTGGAGAAATTATTTTTGGAGAATTTTGTTGGAGGTCTTGGAAATGCATGGTGATTAGGGGGAGGCTCCACCAATTCATTTGGAATGAGAACTTTTTAACAGTCTGAAAACAACATTGAAAAGCTTAAAAACCCTAGTGTTTTGACCATTTTTGTGTGTGGTCAGTGTACGGGCTGTGCAGGCTTGAAACCCTGAAAATCCTGGAGGTGTAGGCATGTGAAACACAAACCCTAAATAAAGAACCTAGGTCCTTTGGTGGGTTTAGAAGAAAATTTCATTTTAGCTCTGTTCAGAGGCCTAATTGGGGCTCTAGGCTTGTAGCCTTTTCAAACCCTAGGAGGGAATTTTGTGAAAGCGATGGTTAGTTGGAGTCTTGTGATGGAACAAGAACCCTAGTTTGATCATCTTGAAGCTCTTACAATGTCTACACACCCCTGCAAGAATCAAATTGAATATTGAGAGGATTTGGCCTTTAGGGAAGAGTAAGGGTCAAGGGTGAGATTGAGACAAAGCACCAAGGTTGGCTTGGTAGAAGGAAAGCATGATGATAGTGGGGTTGGTCAGTAGAAGCAGTGGCATCTAAACCTAAGGCAGGACCACTAGGACAAGGTGGAAGAGACACCTAGGAGTTCTTAGGAGCAAGGACTCAGAGCATGGGGCAGTGAGTGCCTCATCCAACCCTAGCCTATCATTGATGGTGAACCAAAATATGATGAAGCTAAAAAGAATAAGTGGTTGATTAATTGTGAAGAAGCTATCGACTATTTGTGCTTGTATGTCTCTCATGAGTTGTTGTTTCACATTGAGCACTTGGCTACACCCAAGGCTATGTGGAGTACATTATCAAAATTATTTGGGAAAATAGATAAAATTTGAGGATATTTGTTGGAGAATGAATTAATAAGTCTCAATCCATGTAATTTTTACAAAATATAGGACTTCATCACCAAATTCAAGTTACTAAGAACACAATTGAAGGATTGTAAAATTGAGAAATAAAATATACAATTGGTGTTAAGTGTTCTTTCAAAGCCAAGACCTCAATATTCAATGTTTTTGTCTACTTTCTATACTACAAAGAATGCCTTTGGGAGTGAGTTTAAGATGCCTTCCTTTGAGAATTTTTCTATGCAACTCACTAGAGAGCAAGATAAGCTTATTCAAATGGGTGTTTTGAAGTCTTCAAAATCCCACACCTTGATTGCAAAGGATGAGAAGTCTTCAAGTGGAAAAGAAAAGAAAAAGAACAAGCCTAAGAAGAACACACAATCCACATCCAATTCCACAAAAGAACATATAACATCCTCTTATAAAGGGGAAACATCTAAGGAGAGGCCTACTTGTGCATATTGCAAGAAGGAATGAAGAACACTATTGTTGTAAGAAGTATATTGATGAGTTGAAACATCTTCTAAAAAAGAATCAGATTGATTTGCCTTCTAGAATATCTGAATCACCTTCTCCTTCTTCTTCTTCAAACAGTCTAATAAGGACAAAGGTCATGCTGGTTTGGCTTCTATTGTTCTACATCAAGAAATAAAGGACATCCTCTTTGTGGTTTTTTAGGTCATGGATTAGGGAGATGACTTCTAGATTCAGGATCATCTCATCATATGGCATCTTTGCAGTCTATATTCTCTTTTTTTGAGCCTTGTACTATGTCTCCTATTTTGATGGGAAATAATACATACATGAGTGCACTTGGGAAGGGGTCTATTAGTTTTGGGGACAACACTTTCCAGGATGTTTTGTGTGTTCCTCATTTTATGAACAATCTCCTTTCCATATATCAGATTACACATGGTGGAGATGGGAGGACTGTGGAGTTCACTCCGGATTCAGTCATCATTCGAGACTTGGAAAGTAGAGAGATTATTGCTACTGGGATGGTTGATCATTCATCTCAGTTGTATACCTTTGCAAATTTGGATTTTGATGGTGACATTTTTCCTTCGACTGTTGATCACACTTTTAGTGTGAACCATGATTTAGAGGAGACATTTGGCTTCTTGAACTTGGGATTTCTCACATAAGATCTAGTTCTTGAGCCATGCATTTCATCTCCTCCATCTACTATTGTAGTTGATGATGCTTTTATTGCTACATATATGGCTTCTTGTGATTCAGTGAAACAAGATATTCATTGCCTTTCAGATTTGGTTACTTGTGATGGCTTCAAGTGATGGGTATTTCAAAATTGTTTTTGGAGTCTCATATCTCAAATTTGGGAGACCTCATTGATTGATTTCATCTTCTCTTTGATGGAGATGATCCTTCTCCAGTTGTTACAAGGGAACACTTCGACCCTCTTGTTCATTCTCTACATGATCATCCTTTGCAATTTGACATGAGTGTGGATACTTTTGGACAATATTTGGAAGGCGCTTCTTTGTCTTCAGAGGAGATATCATTGTCTTTGGATTGTGTTCTACATTCATCTCTACTAGATTATGGATTGTCCTCTTCAGGAATGTGGTCTAGAATGCATGTTTGGAGTGTGTTAGCTTTTGAAATTGACATGGAGACACTTGAGCATGCTTCAAAGACATCATACATCATCTTTCTTCCCTCATCTTCCTTTTAGGAATGGGAAGAAATCCTGCATACATTTTTGGTTTTGTTTCTTCCTAAGGAGAGGAATGTTGTTCGGCGAGATTGGATCATCTTCAGCATTCAATTTCAAGCTTCTACCATTGAGGGGGGGTTGCATGGTCTCTCTTCTTTTTCTCTCTTAAGGGGGGAATTTTTCCTTGTATGGGGTTTTGTCCTTCTCATTATTCATTGAGAGCATTTTTTGTATTTCATCTTTTTGGGGAGGAGTTTTGTCCCACTAGGTTTTCTACTTTTCTCTATTTGTGAGAGATTGCATTTGCATATGTACATGGGTACCTAACATGGCCTAATAGTTGGGACCCATCTTTGCATCTTTGCATAATAATCTACTCCCTAAGTTTCACTTAAGGGGGGTGTTGGTGTGAATAAAGTCTTGTACCTAGTTAATTCCTTACTAGGAGACTTAGGGGACTTATTCACATGTTAAGTTTACTTAGGTCCTAGGAATATTTCTAGAAGACTTAGTTGTCATGTCTATATTTTATCTTTTCTTAGGTAGTTATGATAAGATGTCTCATACTATAAGATTAAGAAACTTGTCATAATATTATGTCATCTTATGTATCACCTTGGCTATATAACCAAGGGTTTCTCATACATTATATATTTAATTCTATTTGCATAATCGATAGGAATACAATTTATTCTTGTCATATTGATATTCTCTCTTTGTGCTTTCTATTTGGCCTCTAGATCTTGGCAGGCTATCTCCATAGCCAACTCTAACACTACGTACTAGGTGAATGTAACGGTAGGTTACCCATTCATTCCAATGAGATAGAGAATTTTCCATATAAACAGTCTTGCATTCCAATTTTTGGAGGCAACCTTCCATTTTCACTTGATTAATGTTCTTTAGACTATTGATACCTGTATTTTTTGACTTGCAGTTTACTCTTACATTGTTGAGTAGTGTCGTTGGGGTCTGATGTGTCCACATATTAGCTCATTTTTTGTTGTTTTCATATACATTTTGAGACACTTTTAGATACATTTTCCAAACAATGCTCCTATATTATACTATCCTTTCATATCTATTATGTAGACTTGAACCTAAAATATAATGATGGAAATATGGTTATAATATACTAGTATTGTATGGTTTATATGAAGATATGTATGAAATGTTGATGCAATACTATGTTTTGATTATGATAGTTATCCTTGTGTACATGCTTTGCAAAATTAATTTGTTTGCAGCTGAAGAGGAACTGTGGTATGAAGTAGTTGTAGATTGAACCCACAATAAAAGGAGATTAGAACAGTGAAACAAGGGAGTTCCAGGTTAAGCTGAATGTGATGATTGTTGATTAAACACACTTGATGAAGGTTGAACGTGTGTTATTATAACCAGTTAATAAGTGATGAAGAAGAGGACTCCTTTGATTGATAGGATCTTGACAAGCGTTTGTGTGTTTACATGCAAGTTTGTTTTGCAGATTTTTAATCCTATTAGGATTCTTCTTCATTTTCGGTTAGTTTGAACAATTCAAGTCTTAACTATACGCTTTGATAGCTCAGAGTGGAAAGTTAATGATTTCGGTTAGTTGTCGTTTTGAATAAGATTCCATCAAGCTTGTATATAGTTGATGGGTTGAATCCATAGTTAGTTAGTTGGTTTTTCAGTCTTTTCATTATCAGTTATTTTTAGTTTCAATACATGATAGATATTCAAAATGATTGAATACAATCTATGACAAGTTCTTTTGTAGTCTTTCATGATATGCAATAAATGAAATTAATTTCACTAGATGCATAAGATCAGTTAGTTAGACTTGGTTTTATTTCAGCGAGAACAACCACTTGAGCAGGACAATCAAGGTATTGTTCTTCACTTCATTTCCTAGTTATTCATTTCTATTAACAATTGTTTCTTATTTATCACCATTTCATAAATTTTATGTAAGTTAATTAGAATCTTATACCTTGCTTATTGTTAATGAATGTTCATGAACATGCATAGAATGGTTAAATAGTAGTACTCTAGAGGTTAATTTAGTTGAGTAATTAGTCTTTATCAGTTTTAAGTTGATATAGTAACATTTTATTAGTAACAGTTCAGTTACAACCTAAGTTGTAGGTACCCGTAGCCACTAGTTCTAGTTATGTCTTTTACTATTTTGCAATTATGTGAATTTTCAGCAAGTAGAATAACTTGAGTAGGATAGGTTAGGTAATTTTGAGTCTTTGAAGGCATATATTATGCTGCACCATCACAAGTTTACAAACCTTGGGTTGAAATTTTAATGTAGTCTTGTAATGTTGAGTGGACTATTCAGTTAGTTAAACCTTTGAATTGTGTAGGTATTACCAAGTTTACAACACATTAGTTGACTCTACATTTTTGGTGTTGTTTCTGGGGATGGTGCTATCTTCACAGACTTATTTTTACAAGCTTTCATAGTTAACTTTTGTTTCTAGCATTGGGACTGTTAGACTTCATCTTTTTCAACACCAGAAGATACACTAACATTGTGCAGGACCGCTGAATATAAAGCCATCTTTCATGTATGCGGAGGCAGAGATATTCCTTGGGAAAATTTCTTCCCTCTTCACACCAAGAAGCCATAACAGAAATTGGTGAATCCAGTACTCAAAGTGAAGGTAACACTGAAGAAGAAACTTCCTTTTCACCAACATCTAGCACACAGACATAGGAAACTTATTGCACCATGGGGGATGTAGTTGATGATGATCCTGAACGACGAACATTTGAGTTCCCCATCACTAACCAGGAAAGGGATATAGTGTTGAAGAATATCCCTCTTTCAACCTTACCAGTCCTTTATGGGTTAATGATTGAGGACCTAGATACATTTCTATTTGAATTTGATGTCCTATGCAGAAGTTATGACTATACTTCTGATGCACATAGACTCAAACTCTCCCCTGCCACCCTAAAATATGTAGCCCTAAGATGGTTCATGGGATTAGGTAAGGATGTTGTTCTTGATTGGGACACTATGAAGACATTGTTTTTAGAGAAGTATCAAGACTATTGTAGGGGACCTGATAGGAGGAAAGATGAAATTTTTAGAATGTAAAAAAAGGATGATGAACCACTGGAAGATTATGTGGAGATATTTCAATTTTCTTTGAAGAAAAACCCACAAAACAAGTTTTCAGAAGAGTCCCTCAAGTTGGTGTTTTTGAGGGGATTCAATGATGATTGCATGGATGCCTTGAACCTCATTGGACAAGGAGATATTTCTCAGATACCATTTCAAGAAATTTGTAAGGTCTGCAGGAATTATTCCAAGATCTTCACTAAAAGGCCAAGAGGAGATAGGACATCCACAATTGGTAAATCATCTACAGGGGTTTCAAAAATAGAACTAAGCAACTCATTATCCAACATGGAGGATATCATCAGCCATTTAACAACTCAGTTGGATATCCTCTACATTAACAAAAAGTAGGAGGAAGTTGAGGCTATGATCACTAAATATTGTCCAAGTTGTAGGCAAAGAAAATCCAATTGTAAATGCAAGAGAGTGGCTAGTATGCAACAAGATAAAGTTGAGAAACTTGATTTTCATCCAATTGAAGGAGATGATGGACATCTCTTTTATATAGCACAAAGGAGGCCATGGAAACAATGACAAGGTATGCCACAATATCCCCTCAAATTTAATTCATCCTTTCCTATTGGGAATCAAAAAATTTCTATGTGGAACTCCTAACCCTAGCTAGCAAATAAAAACCAGTGGAAAAACCTCCAACAATGGCCGCAAGCCCTACAAAATTGGAGCCAACAACAACCAAACCTTTGGTCATAGAAAAATTTTCAAGGTTCCAATTATAATCCACAATGGCCAACCCAACAAAATCAATGGCAAAAGGACTAGTAGTGGCAACAACAAAATATGAATTATCAATAGCCTATGCTTCCACCCCCACAATAGCAGCAAGCCATTATGCTTCCATCAAATCCTACATCCCAACCACCCAAGCAACCACAAATACCTGCCCAACTTGTACCTAACCCTAACACTAAGCCTGTTCAACAGGCTTATACTAACGAAGCTATGCAATACCCCACTTATGGGGTAAGGTGAGTGATGTCCACCTCAGATCAGGAAAACAACTTGCTAGACCTTCATCCCCCCAAATTATAGAGATGGAGAATGAGGAACTTGTAGTTGAAGCTTCAGACAAACCACCTTTGGAATCTGAGTCAAATCAGGTACACCAAACTACCTCAAGTCCCAATCCACCTTTTCTTGAACACCTAGCTATTCAAAAGCATCACACATAGGCTAATACAAACCTCTTAGGTCAATTGAAGGATGCGACCATCAAGATTCCACTTATCCAACCTATCAAAGACATCCCTATTTATACCAAAATTGTAAGGGATCTATGTCTTAAGAAACTAGGAAGGAAAATAAAGGATCCTCAGGCAGTTCATGTCTTGGGAAACCTTGCAGATATTATGTTAGGGAACATTACTATCCCTAAGTACATAGATCCTGGAAGTTCAATAGTGGACACTAAGATTAATGAAACCCTCATTAAGAATAACTTGATAGACTTGGGAGCAATAATCAATGTCATGAAAAAAGAAACAATGCAATTACTTTAGTTAGCCAACCTTAGGCCTACACAAACTGTTTTATAGCTAGTTGATAGGTCAATAGTTAAGACTGAAGGAATCATTGAAGACTTAGTTATTGCATTGAATTCTTGGGAATATCCTGCTAACTTTTTTAGTTTTACAACCAAATTTTAATCTTGCAAGCTACCCACTCATCCTAGACAGACCCTGGTTAGCTATAGCCAATGCATTTATAGGTTGTAGGTCTGGAAATATGATAATATCCAATGGGGAAGTCACCAAGAAATTGGTTCTCTATCCTGCAACCCAACCTTATGCTATCCTTGAGCAAACTATTTGGTCCACTTTGGATGAGGAAGATAACTATTCTCTACAAACATTGATGACTATAGAACACAACCTATTATTGGATGACCAGGATGAAGATGAGCTCATTGCTCACATAATCCAAAATGACTGTGGTAGGAGCCTGCAACAACAAGACTGCCTCATATGCCTACAAGACCCCTTGCAAAGTATTATACCCACCAATTCTACAAAAGAAATATCTTAGATATTTTATTCATTACTACCTCAACAATGTGTACCTATCATACCAAGTCTTGACCTCTCATCTGTCCAAGAATCATCCAAGGAAATGGAAATCATGTTAGGAAAAAAATTAAAAATGAATAATTCCTTGACATAAGAGCAACAAAATTCTTTGCACACAGTGTTGCAAGCACACTCAACAACATATGCATGGGATTACCATGATATGCAAGGCATAGATCCTGATTTATGTATGCACAAGATTTATATCAATGATGGTTATAGACCCATTCGACAACCTCAGAGATGTACAAATCCTACTTTGAGAGAGATAGTGAAAGCTAAACTACAAAAGATCCTTGATGCATGTTTTATCTACCCAATATCAAACAATGAATGGGTCTCACCTTTGGTAATTTTTTCCAAGAAAGGTGGGAAATGGAGAGTTTGTGTAGACTACAGGGAACTGAATAAAACAACAAGGAAGAACCAATTTCCTTTTCCCTTCATAGATCAAGTACTTGATTCTCTAGCTGAGAAAAAGTACTTTTCATTTCTTGATGGTTTCAATGGTTACAACTAGATTAAAATTGCTCCAGAGGATCAAGACAAAACTACATTAACATGTCCCTGGGGTACTTATGCTTATTCCATTTTACCCTTTGGCTTATACAATGCTCCAACTACCTTTCAAAGAGCAATCCTCAAAATCTTTTCTAATTATGCTCATGACTATATGGAAATATATATGGATGATTTCACTACATATGGTGAGACTTATGAAGAAGCCCTCAATAATCTGGAAAAGGTATTGAAAAGATGTAAAGAACACAACCTGTCACTCAACAATGAAAAGTGTTTCATGATGATGACACAAGGAAATGTGTTGGGACACTTTATATCCAGTGCATGAATTCAAGTTGATCCACATAAGATAAAAATAATATCTACATTACTTGTTCCACAAAAGTAAAGAGATATTAGAAGCTTCCTTGGTCATGCAGGCTACTACAGGCGGTTTATCAAATATTTTAGTAAGATTGCTGCATCATTATTTGTTTTGCTGAGTAAGGACATTGAATTTGAATGGAAATCAAAGTGTCAACACTCATTTGAAGAGCTGAAGAAAGCCTTGACTCAATCACCTATTTTGAGAGGACTTGATTAGACTCTTCCTTTTCATATACATATAAATGCTTCAAATTTTGCTATTGGAGCAGTTTTAGGTCAGAAAGAGGGTAACAAGGAGTATCTAATTTACTACATTAGAAAAAATATTCAAGGAGCAAAGTTGAAATACACTGTAATAGAAAAGGAGATGCTTGTAGTGGTGTATGCTATTAATAAATTCAGGCACTACATTATTGGTTATTCAATCTTTGTCCATACAAACCACACAACAATCGAATATTTGATGAACAAGCCAGTAGTTGGGGGTAGATTGGTAAGATGGCTACTCCTCAAGAATTTGATATTACCATAGTAGAAAAACCTGGTAAGGCCAATGTAGTGGCAGATTTTCTATCATGACTACCAACACAATCAACTAAAGGAGTGGTGGATGATTCATTTCCAGATGAACATCTATTTTCTATAAATGTACACATTCCATGGTATGCTGATATTGCCAATTATTTGGTAACATGGCAGATTCCATCACACTTCTCTCTGAGGGAAAAGAGACAACTGATACATAAATGTTTTCCATATTCTTAGATATCAGGTTTTCTGTTTTATATTGGGCCAGACAACATCATGAGAATATGCATAAGGGAAGATGGAATATTTGATATTATGAAAGCATGTCATGATGAGCCACATGGAGGTCATTTTACAATAAAAATAACAACATTTAAGATCCTCACAACTGGCTATTATTGGCCAACTTTGCATAAAGATTCTGTTAAATACACAAGGAGCTGTGATAGGTTGCAAAGAATGGGTAAACCAACTAGGAGTGATGAAATTCCATTACAGCCTCAGTTAACATTATCTCCTTTTGATAAATGGGGTCTAGATTTTATTGGACCAATCTCACCTACTTCCAACAACAAGGAATACATTCTTGTTAGTACTGATTACTTGAATAAGTGGGTGGAAGTAAAGGCCTTACAATTTTCCAGAGATGGACCATAATTTGCTTCTAATCTAACCACCAAACTAACACATAGAGTGATATTTTAGAAGCACATGATATATCAGGCACTACTAGTGACCAAGAGATTGAGCTACATAGCCCAATCCCTGAGCTCACTCGGGATTAATTTCTCATTTTCTCTCACAAGCACACACTGCATGTTATAATAATGTTCAAAATATCTTCAGAGGGACCTGTTTTACACATTCACAGAGGGTCCTGATGTCGTAGGAACCAGTGGCTTAACAACTATCAACATTCAAAATAGGCCCTAACACTGTAGGTACTTGTAGTACGCTTTGACAGTAGAAAATAAAATTTCAAATTAATTTGGCACCATACTTACTGCAAGTTCACACACATTCATCTCATACTATCCACATGTAATATCCATCTTACACAATAAGTACCCACATCATGATTTTTTCCGCCAATTCACATTTCACATATTTGAGCTATCAAATCACTAGCTCATATCTGTAATAATTGTCCCATCACTTGCACCTGCCACCCCACTATTCATTAGCTTGCAGTTATTTTCTGTCACATGAAATAAAAAACCAGATGCATTCTTTTCAGTTTACATGTGTGGCGCATATTTATCTCTTTCAACTGGTACTTCAGGTATGCTATCATGATTAATATAGTCTTCTTTAAAGTTTCATTATGTCTTTCATATTAATTCATGCATGCGAACTATTACTATCACCATTTTCCATCATTTCATATTTTAAACTACCTTCCAATAAAAAAATGAAATGAGGTCACTTCAACAATTAAGTTGGGGGGAGGGTACAACTTAGTTAGTCTTTTCAAAATCTGCCACCTAAATTAAAATCAATGGGTATAAATGACATGCAAAACCCTTTGAATTATATCTCATTTTTTCTGCCATTTCCAACTGCTAAATTTTAAAACCCTGAGAACTTGAGCTTAGTCAAACTTAGGACTTGTTCATAAGCTCAAATTGAGCTGGCACTGAGAAGGGAAACTTGCAGTATGCTATGCCAGTAAAGATATATGAGGAAATAAAAGGAAAGTGAAGGGTTCTTGAAGGTGGTAGAGAAGATTGAGCTAAAATTACAAAGCTAAATTGAATACATTGAGCATAGAAAGTAAGCCAGAATGGGAGGTGATGTCATAAGAAGGGAACCAATAGCTCATCAAAAATTTTTGGAGGATGCAACAGTTTTACCCATTTTTACCAGGGTTGGTTGGCTCGACTACTTCTTGAAGTTGATAGAATTTAGTGAAGATATGACAAGAAGGTTTACAACTACTCTTGAATATGATGAAGCTATGGTAAAGGGAATTTTAGTAGACACATCTGAGACTACTATTGTACAAGTCACTGGGTTACCAAGAACATGGGCATAATTTCCAGCACGAGCTGATGTTGTTGCAGTTAGGGAACAATTTTGTATACGAGGAGAGGAATTAGACTCATCATCACAAGGTATGAAGAGACTTTCTCTCCCCTGGTTATGGGAAAATTGTGCTTCTTGCATTTTCAGATACATCACCTGTGATGGTAGGAAAAGCCTTTTGTATATAGTTCATTTCAAATTACTCAGTCACCTCAGGCATAATAGGTTAGTGAATGTACCAAAATTTCTTTACAATTTGTTGAAATGGATGGCATTAGAATACCAAAGAAAACAAAGTTATACTTCTCTATCTCATCACTGTTTAATTGCTTTATTGATAAAGAGAAGTTTAAGGATTCAATACCCACAAGTGAATTGGGAGGACTTTAAGGAATGTACAAATATTAACAATTTACTAGATGCACCCGTAGTACTTGAGGATGTAGAACCCCAAAATGAACCTGTAGAGGAAAACCTTCATGTATCACCTGTGGCTTCGCCTACTCATAGCCAAGGTGAGCATGAGGAACTTGAAGAACCAAAATCTAGGTCACCTATAATTGAGGAAATACCTTCTTCTTTAAGATCATAGAAATCTAAGAGTCAGAGAGGCAGTGCATTCACCTCTTCTACACCCTCTAAATCAGAAGAAAGGAAGGATACTCCAAAGAAAAAAAGGGATATTCAAAAGAATAAAGGGGATGTTCCAAAGAAGAAGAAGAGTTTTCAAAAGGAAAATAATAAAATTGAGAAAAAAATACTCACACCGAGACACTCTGGAAAATAAAGGAGACAAGGTACCATGAAGGAAAATATAAAAGAACTAGAGGAAGAAGAAAATAGCAAGGAACAACAACAGGAAGATGTCATGACTGTAGAAACGAACTTTGAGGTAAAGGGGGATGCCCTTGGTAATGTGAATAAGCCAGCAAAAATAAAAATATATGTACTAACAACTTTTGATTTAGAATCAAAAGATATAGTTACTGCTAAGAAATTATAGACAAAAACCCTAGATAGTCCCATTCATGGAGACTATGAAGAGGGAGGTAATGAACAGTTTGTAGATACAAAGGAGACTGTAAAAGGAAGAAAGAAAAGGAAGAATATATAAGGGAAATGGAAAAGAGAGACATGGAGTTGAGAAAATCAATGGTTAGGTTGGAGGAAGTAGCTGATAAGGTTGCACAGATTGTCAAATGTAGACCACCACCAAGGATATACACATTATTTTTACAAGAAAGATTTCTATGTTTTTAGTTTAGCAGATTGATTAGTAAGTAGTCAGTTGGTATGAGTAGAACTTCTAAGTTTCTTGAATTTTTTGCTGCTACACCTGAAGAACAAGATCAGTTGTGTGAGTTTTATTTACACAACTATGTAGTGCTAGATGAAATGGAATGGAACCCTCTGATTTTTTTAGGGGATCTTCAAATACGGGCACTTGCATTCTATTATAGAAATGAAAAACTTAGGGGTGAGATAATGGAAGAGTATGAAGAAAAAGAGAAATAAATAACTCTTCCCATAAGAAAAGAGGCTAAAAACCCTGATGTGGTCATTGATGAATGGCTGAAACTCATTAACCATAAAGGTGTGGGCAAAAAAATCATGAAACTCAAGAAATAAAATTATGAAAGAATGCAAATGTTAGTTGTGGGTTTAGGATAACAATGCTACAAGTATGTACAAAACAAATGGAATAGTTTAACCCCTAAATTACAGAGGAAGGAGCCACATTCTATGTATAATTTCACTGCTATGCTTCAAAGGGTACACAAGTATATAGCAATTGGTGTTAACAAGGGAGTTTACTAGATACCACTCACCTTCCACCCACCTATCCTCCTCTATCTAGTTCCACATTGGATTGGGGAGAAAGGTGAAGAATGTGAGAAAGTAAGAATTATCAGGATGAGGTAGTTTGTAGAATATCAAGGTTTCTATTTGAAACAGATTCAGGGGGTGAATGCAGTTATGGACCTGAGGCATATTACTTTGCAGTACAATCACTATCCCTAGTGTTTTGCTTGGGGACAAGCAAAAGGCTAGTTGGGGGGAGATGATGGGTCCACATATTAGCTCATTTTTTGTTGTTTTCATACACATTTTGAGACACTTTTAGATACATTTTCCAGATAATGCTCCTATATTATACTATCCTTTCATATCTATCATGTAGACTTGAACCTAAAATATAATGATGGAAATATGGTTATAATATACTAGTATTGTATGGTTTATATGAAGATATGTATGAAATGTTGATGGAATGCTATTTTTTGATTGTGATAGTTATCCTTGTGTACATGCTTTGCAAAATTAACTTGTTTGCAGCTAAAGAGGAATTGTGGTACGAAGTAGTTGCAGATTGAATCACATCAAAAGGTGTAAGGAAAGCTAAGTGCGGAAGCAACTCTCCGAATGTCAAAACCTCAGGGAAGAATGTAGAGATACCTTTAAAATTTTACAATTACAGTCCAAATAAGATGCACTCGAAAGAGATAACAGAAACAGAGAATTAGACATACACATATGAACACCAGATTTACGTGGGAAAACCCTTACGAGAGAAAAACCCACCACACCAAGAGAAGTCACTTTGTATTACAGTAATGGAGATTACATACAGAGATCAAACTTATCTTTCTGATGTCAAATTACAATAGCTTTCACAATGACCAACCTTGTACAGAAGATTCCAATTACAATATACTCATAATAGAATTCACACTGATCACCTTTCGAACTATTCACCCAACCATCAAACAGATCCTTCGAACCAGTCTACTTCTGCAATCTCTGAGTATAACTATGACGCCCCTGTCTGTCGAACTTCCTCTCAGTAATGGCCGCAACAGTCCAACTGCTAGTGGTTCCCATTCGGCTTTTCTAATTGGTCAAATACAAGCCATGTAGGATAGTCTTTACTCGGTCAAAGGAATTCACCCTGTGTTGGCATGTCGGTGAGACACTAACCGTGTCTCCCCAATGCCATGAAGTCAACATTCAATATCACCAAGAGTCCATACTATCGGCAAGATGTTACACCGAGTCTAGAGAGCTATCGCTAAGACTTCGCCATGTCCCCAAGACCTCATACCGATGATCATCACTTGTATCACTATCGCCAAGACTTATCACTTTCGTTGAGAGATCATACTGAGCCTTTATGTTATACTGAAATGTTCAACAGTCGACAAGACTTATCGCTTTTTCCAGGAGATCATACCGAGGTTCATAAGTTATCCCGAAGTATTCATCTATCACCAAGACTTATCACTATCGCTGAGATGTTACTCCGAAGTCTTAAGTCATACCAAGCACCAAACAACAGTCGACAAGACTTCTCTCCATCGCTAAGAGTTCTTAGCGAACCCTCAGTGTTACCCTGATGCCTCCGCTTGTCACCTAGAGTCTCCCTAATATCCGATAAGAGTGGCCTGTCGGCCAGAGATATTCATATTGGTAAGACTTCATATCGAGCCACCATATGTTACTCTGAGTGTATACTATTGGTGAGACTTTCCTTCATCGTTGAGAGTTCATAGCGAAGCCTCCATGTTACCCTAAAGACTCCAATCACCATGAGTCTCCCCGACCACCAGTTGACACTGACCCGTCGGCAAGAGATCAAATCGGGAGGAGCGAGATATAAATTGTCACAACGATCATAATGTCACAGTGATAGATACATTCGGCATGACTGAAGCAAGGTCACAGCGACCAGAACTGTTCACCAAGGTTTCAATTGCTAGTCGGCTAGACACAAAGCATGTCACACCGACTTGGATCTCTTAGAGGTTTCAACCTGTGGGATTGAGGCACATATTCCAACAAACTCCCACTTGACGATGATCACACAGGAACCTCTAGAGCACAACGAAACTACTGAAAATCATGGGCACTAAGGCCCATCGAACTGGCACACCACCTGAACTTGTCTGTGCTCACTGGCTTCGTCAATGCATCTGCAACATTCTCCAAACTATCCACTTTTTCCAAAATGACCTTTCCATCCTCCACCATATCTCGTACAAAATGGTATTGTACATCTATATGTTTCATCCTGGCATGGAAAGTAGGATTCTTTGCTAGACAAATTGCACTTTGACTGTCATAGAAAATAGTTATTTGCCTTGCATCAAAACCAATGTTAGAACACAAACGTTTTAACCAAACTACTTCTTTACAAGCATGTGTAGCTGCCATGTATTCAACCTTTGTAGTGGACAATGCGACTACAGCCTGCCGCTTACTCATCCAACTCACTGCACCACCATTCAACATGAAAGTATATTCACTGGTGGATCTTCTACTATCAATGTCCCCTGCCCAATCAGAATCCACATAGCCTCGAATGCTGAGAGTCCTCTATGATTCAACCAAGTTCCCATGGTAACACAAAGCATATTCTGAAGTGCCCTTCAAATATCTGAATACTCTTTTCACCACATCCCAATGTGTCCTTCCAGGATTAGCCATAAACCGACTAAGTACTCCCACTGGTTGGGCAATGTCTGGCCTTGTACAAACCATTGCATACATAAGACTGCCAACCACACTAGCATAAGGTACACTGGTCATGTCCTCCATCTCAGTAGGAGATTTTGGACAATCTTCAATAGATAGCTTCATTCCATGCAAAACTGGAACAACTAGCTGCTTGCAATCATTCATGCAAAATCTCTCTAGAACAGTCTTGATATACTTACTCTGACCGAGTCAAAGTTTTCTACTATTCCTTTCCTTGGTTATCTCCATCCCCAGAATATACCTTGCTGCACCAAGATCTTTCATTTCAAACTTAGCAGACAACTGAGACTTAAGATCAGAAATCATCAACTTACTATTGCCTATGAACAACATATCATCAACATAGAGAGCAATAATAAGAACTTGATCACTTTCAACTTTGTAATACACACAATGATCAGATTTTGATCTTACAAATCCCAAAGACAATATAAAAGTATCAAACTTCTGGTACCACATTTTAAGAGACTGCTTTAACTCATACATAGACTTTTTAAACTTGCAAACCAATTTTTCTTTACCTTTCTCCACAAAGTGCTCAGGCTGGGACATATAGATTTCTTCTTCAAGATCACCATGAAGAAATGTTGTCTTCACATCCATCTGTTCGACCTCTAAGTCATACGCTGCTGCAAGTGACAAAAGAAATCTAATGGATGTCAGCTTAGCTATAGGAGAAATTTTTCCCCATAATCAATTCCCTCTACCTGGGAATAACCCTTCACAACCAACCTCGCCTTGTATTTTTCCACACGCCATCCAGACCAATCTTCTTTTTAAATACCCATTTGCAGCCCACAACTTTTACCTTTAGGCAATGGCACCAAACTCCGGTATCATTCTTTTCTAATGATGCCATTTCTTCATTCATGGCTTCCAACCAAGAGTTGAATCGGACATTCTAAATGCCTCTTTCATCCTAGGCTCATTGCTAGAAATCAAAGCATAGGCACAAGTAGAATCTATCAAAGAGAACCCATACCTATCAGGTTGTTTTCTTTCACGAGTTGACATCCTCACTTGCTGAGGCTGAGGTTCTTCTTCTTCTTCAGAACTTTCAGAACTACTTGAGCTCTCCTCAGTTTCAGGTACATTTTGAATTTTCAATTCCTCTTTATCTGGTGTCAGAGGAACTTCAACTACATCCTTTTTGTTTTCTGACTTTGTCTCTGACTGCAGATCCAAGGTAGAAGGCTTCACTCATGAAAGATTACACTTCTACTATACAAAACCTTCTCCTATAAGGATTCCAAAGCTTGTATCCTTTTATGCCAGCACTATAGCCAATAAAAATACATTTGACAGCCTTGTTCTCCAACTTAGATCTTTTCTCATACGACACATGAGCGTATGCCTCACAGCCAAAAACACGAATATGTCTTAAAGAGGGCTTCTTACTAGACCACGCTTCCAAAGGTGTTTTCTAAACAAGAGCAGAATTTGGAGAACAATTTATCAAGTAACATGTTGTAGCAACTGTCTCAGCCCAGAACTTCTCCTCCAAGCCAACACTACTCAGCATACTTCGTGCTCTCTCCATCACTATCCTATTGAACCTTTCTGCAACTCCATTTTGCTGTGGAGTATAAGGTGTAGTCTTATGTCTTTTAATCCCATGGTCTTTACAATACCTCTCAAAATCACCAGAACAAAATTCACTGCCATTATTAGTCCTCAAACATTCTATTTTTCTTCTAGTCTGATTTTCGACAAGGTTCTTAAATTCCTTAAACCGACTGAACACTTCTGAATTAATTTTCAAAAAATAAACAAATGTTCTTCTCAAATAATCATCAATGAACAATACATAGTACCTTGACTTAGACAAAGAAGGAACATTCACTGGACCAAAAACATCAGAATGAATGTAATCAAGCAACCAAAATATTTGTGAGGACTGGAATAAAATGAAACACGGTGTTGTTTTCCATATATACAATGTTCATAGAATTCAAATTCAAGGTTACAATCTTCAAGCCCCTCAACTAGGTTTTTATTCTTCAAGGTTTTTAAACCTTTCTCACCAATGTGGCCTAGCCTATGATGCCAGAGCATAGTTTTTTTTGCTGAAAGTTTAACTTCCATAGAGTTTACACAATTAGGAACATTTCCCTCTTTTCCTCCATGAGTAGCTTTCTGTGACTTTTCAGAGACACTGTTACATTGAACAACATGTGCATCTAACTTGTACAAGGTACCAAAACGAGCACCTCTTGCTAGTACCATAGAGCCTCTAGTCATCTTGCAGCCATTTTCAGAGAATGTGACTTGCACTCCAATATCATTCAGCATACTAACATAAAGTAAGTTTTGAGCTAGACCTGGTATATGCATTACATTATTAATTCCCTTCACTCTTCCATCAGGGAATTGAATTCTGACTCATCCACGGCCAACTATTTCCAATGAAGAATCACTTGCCAAATACACCTTTCCATCATCGTATTTTTCATACTTCGTGAACCAGTCTCTGTGAGATGTCATGTGGAAAGATGCTCCAAAGTCAATCAGCCAGACATCATCTGATGCCTGTGTAGCCAAGGCTGCAATAAAGGCGTTTGCATCACTCTGAGAAGAATCATTGTCAGAAGAATTCTTCTTCTTCTTTTTCTCCTCTCTGCAATCCTTTCGGACATGACCAGGTTTCCCACAATTCCAGCACTTCACCTTGGACTTCTTGCCAGGAGACTTTGATCTCCCCTCGATTTTGATTTGGACTTCTTGTCCTTCTTCTTGCCTTTATCTTTTGATCTGCCTCTAACAGCAAGAGCCTCCTTCACCATCTTAGAAGATTTCCTTCTCATCTCTTCTGATAAAAAAGAAGCAACAACATCTTCCATCTTGAAACTGGATGTTGTACTCCCAATAGCCATCACTAGGTGATCCCATGAATCTGGAAAATAACACAATATCAGCATACAACGATCCTCTTCATCAATCTTCACACCAACATATGTTAACTGTGTAATCAACATGTTGAATGTGTTCAAATGATCAGCTACAGACCCTCCTTCCTGCATTCTCAAAGTGTACAACTTCTTCCTCAAGAACAATTTATTCACCAAGGACTTCCCCTGATAAATAGATGCCAGTCTCTTCCACAAGGAAGATGCAGTCTTCTCTTCATGCACATTGAGAAGAACGGAGTCTGCTAAACAGAGCCTTATCAGCCCTTAGAATTTCTATCTGCAAGGTCCCAATCTTCTTGCTTCATGCCTGTAGGCTTCGTTCTAGACACAACAATCCACATATCACGATCAACCAACAAATCTTCCATTTTGAGTTTCCACAACTCAAAATTGTTGCCATTGAATTTCTCTATTTCAATCTTTCCTGACGTGCTATCCATCTCAATCTGTAATTTGAATTTGACAAACTTCTACAAGACTCCCACTGAACAAAAATGACACAAAAAACCCAACGTACCCACAAGGATGACACAACTAGCTAGGCTCTGATACCACTTGTAAGGAAAGCTAAGTGCGAAAGCAACTCTCCTAATGTCAAAACCTCAGGGAAGAATGCAGAGATACCTTTAAAATTTTACAATTACAGTCCAAATAAGATGCACTCGAAAGAGATAACAGAAATAGAGAATTAGACATACACATATGAACACCAGATTTATGTGGGAAAACCCTTACGGGAGAAAAACCCACCACACCAAGAGAAGTCACTTTGTATTACAGTAATAGAGATTACATACAAATATCAGACTTATCTTTCTGATGTCAAATTACAACAACTTTCACAATGACCAACCTTGTATAGAAGATTCCAGTTATAATATACTCAGAATAGAATTCACACTGATCACCTTTCGAACTATTCACCCAACCATCGAACTGATCCTTCGAACCAGTCTACTTCTACAATCTTTGAGTATAACCATGACGCCCCTGTCTGTCGAACTTCCTCTCAGTAACGGCCGCAACAGTCCAACTACTAGCAGTTCCCATTCAACTTTTTTGATTGGTCGAATACAAGCCACGTAGGATAGTCTTCACTCGGTCAAAGGTGTTCACCCTATGTTGGCATGTCGGTGAGACACTAACCGTGTCTCCCCGATGTCACGAAGTTAGCATTCGATATCGCCAAGAGTCCATACTATCGGAAAGATGTTACACCGAGTCCAGAGAGCTATCGCTAAGACTTCGCCATGTTGCCGAGACCTCATACCGATGATCATCACTTGTATTGCTATCGCCAAGACTTATTGCTTTCGCTGAGAGATCATACCGAGCCTTTATGTTATACCGAAACGTTCAACAGTTGGCAAGACTTATTGCTTTCGCCAGGAGATCATACCGAGGTTCACAAGTTATCCTGAAGTATTCACCTATCACCAAGACTTATCACTATCGTTGAGACGTTACTCCGAAGTCTTAAGTCATACCGAGCACCAAACAACAGTCGGCAAGACTTCTCTCCATCGCTAAGAGTTCTTAGCGAACCCTTAGTGTTACCCCGATGCCTCCGCTTGTCACCCAGAGTCTCCCCGATATCCGATAAGAGTGGCTTGTCGGCCAGAGATATTCATATCGAGCCACCATATGTTACTCCGAGTGTATACTGTCGAAGAGACTTTCCTTCATCGCTGAGAGTTCATAGCGAAGCTTCCATGTTACCCCAAAGACTCCAATCGCCATGAGTCTCCCTGACCACCATTTGACACTGACCCGTTGGCAAGAGATCAACTCGGGCGGAGTGAGATATAAATTGTCACAATGATCATAATGTCACAGCGATAGATACATTCAACATGACTGAAGCAAGGTCACAACGACCAGAACTGTTCACCAAGGTTTCAACTGCTAGTCGGCTAGACACAAAGCATGTCACACCGACTTGGCTCTCTTAGAGGTTTCAGCCTATGGGATTGAGGCACATATTCCAACAAAAGGAGATTGGAACAACAAAGCAAGGGAGTTCTAGGTTAAACTGAACACGATGATTGTTGATTAAAGGCGCTTGATGAAGGTTGAACACGTGTTATTATAACTAGTTAATAAGCACTAAAGAAGAGGACTCCTTTGATTGATAGGATCTTGACAAGTCTTTGTGTGTTTACATGCAAGTCTATTTTTTGCAGAGTTTTAAGCCTATTAGGATTCATCTTCATTTTTCAGTTAGTTTGAACAATTCAAGTCTTAATTGTACGCTTTGATATCTCAGAGTGGAAAGTTAATGATTTCAATTACTTGTTGTTTTGAATAAGATTCCATTAAGCTTGTATATAGCTGATGGGTTGAATCCGTAGTTAGTTAGTTGGTTTTTAGTCTTTTCATTATCATTTTTTTCAATTTCAAGACATGATAGATATTCAAAATTATTGAATACAATTTGTGAGAAGATCTTTTGTAATATTTCATGATATGCAATGAATGAAATTAATTTCACTAGATGCGTAAGATCAATTAGTTAGATTTGGTTTTATTTTAGTGAGAACAACCACTTGAGTAGACCACTCAAGGTACTGTTCTTCACTTCATTTCCAGTTATTCATTTATGTTAACATTTGTTTCTTATTTATCATCATTTCATAAAATTTATGCAAGTTAACTAGAATCTTATACCTTGCTTATTGTTAATGAATGTTCATGAACATGCATAGAATGGTTAACTAGTAGTACTACAAAGGTTAATTTAGTTGAGTAACTATTCTTTATCAATTCTAAGTTGACACAGTAACATTTTATTAGTAACAATTCAGTTACAACCTAAGTTGTAGGTACTCGTAGCCACTAGTTCCGGTTGTCTTTTACTATTTTACAATTTTGTGAATTTTCAGCAAGTAGAATAACTTGAGTAGGATAGGTTAAGTAATTTTGAGTCTCTAAAAGCATATATTATGTTGCACCATCACAAGTTTACAAACCCTGGGTTGAAATTTTAATGTAGTCTTGCAATGTTGAGTGGATTGTTCAGTCAGTTAAACCTTTGAATTGTGTAGGTATTACCAAGTTTACAACACATTAGTTGAGAATCTATAGGGTTACTCATGAAAATTCATGTACCATCTATATTTTCGATTGTCAAATGTTTTTCCTTTGTTTTCCATCTAATCATTGTTCAAGTAGTGTCATTGGGGGCACTCATAAATTATTGTCTTCTTGATCCTGATCTTCATCTATTTTCAAAGGAGGTTCTTCATTTCAACACTATAGCAATCATCTTTCAACAATTTCTTACAACTTCTTTTTGATTCAACAATGTTCTTCATGTTCTTATTATTTTTGTAACATTGGTTTAGAGGCTTCTTAATCCTTCATTCCTCTTTTTCTCTATTGGAGAGGAGTTTTCTCCCATTCAATTTTTCTCCTTTTTCTCCGTTTGTGAGGGATTATTTGTACATGGGTACCTCATTAGGCCTTGTTGTCAGGACCCATTTATGTATTATTTATATTTATGCATTCATTTTAGAGTTTTTAGCACTCCCTAAGCTACACTTAAGGGGGTTTTTGGTGTTATGTTAAGCGACATTTACCTTGCAAACCTATGTCATTTTTATGTTTCCATATTTCTTGGAAAGTGTCCTTGGGGACATGGGAGAAATGTATTTAATTTTGGTAATATTATAATTGCATTTCAAGAGGGAATTTAATGTTAGTGGAGGTTACACATCACTAGAGGACAAAATACTCTCTCCTAGGCATGCAGATTGGGAATATGAATAGTTTTGAGTGGGGATCCAAGTTTGGAGGGAAACAAGTGTCTATTGGTGTGCCACGTAGAAGCTGAAGAGGCTATGGGTTAGGAACCTAAGTTGAAGCCTTTTGAATAATAATTAATTTATTGCCATTACTCTTGGTTTTCCAATGAAGGGGCATGGGTTTTTGTAAGTGGTTTTGGGACCTCTTGTTTTGGTTTACCATTTGTGGTTTTCCTCCCACAAGTTCTATAAATTGGAGCCTTGAGATGGTTGTTGCATCTTGTGTTATTTGTACGTGTATGGAAGAATCTAGGTTGTAAGAGAATATCAAGGAAGTGTATTGTGGTGTATCTCTCTTTTGAAGATAAATAATATACTCGCCCTCTTTTCTTGTGTGGATTTTTTTCTTGAAAGGGTTTCTCCACGTAAATTTGGTGTCATATTTGTTTGCTGATTTTTCTATTATGATGAATGTGCAATCACATATATTAAATCAGATTTGGTAATCTTATTTTCAAATTTGAATATGCATACATAAGTTAATATTGCAACTTAGTTCCACCTTGTTTTCAACATTTGGTATCAAAGCTAACGGTTTTGTTTAAAAGGAGACGCCTTTCTATTAAGTGTTGGAGGTTTTTTGGCTACAATGGGAAGTTTTGTTTTTGTGGTATATTGCAGATTTGTGAAGAGGATTGTATACCTTGGCTTCTACCTCTTGCTAGGATATTTCAAAGTTCATTGGAATAGGCTACGAGATGTGGAAATTAAAGATGGAGGATCTCCAAGAAGAGAGAGATCAGTGGTTGCTGGTTTCACAAGAAAGTAAACCAACTGCAATGAGTGATAAAGATTGGAAAAATTTAGACAAGAAGGCACAAGGAACCATTTAGTTGTGTCTTACAAATTCTCTCTTTTTGAATGTCTCCATCGAAGACACCTCATATAAGTTGTGGAAAAGGATGGGTGATATTTATCAAACTAAAAGTTTGTCTGACAAGTCATATCTCAAAAGAAGATTATATTCTTTAAAAATGAAAGATGGTGGATCTATAGCAGATCATCTATTTTTTTTTAAATTTGATTATAAGTCAACTTATATCTATAGATGTTAAAATTGAAGATGAAGATAAATGTATCTTGTTTCTTTTTCTTTGCCCGAATCTTGGGAAAAACTAATTATTGTCACAAGTAGTGGTAGTGTGGAATCTAAGATGAAATCCATGATCTCCATACTTCTTATAGAGGAGATGAGAAGAAATTCCATGAATTTGGGATCCCAAGATGCCTTGTATGTGTGGGGTAGGTCCAAAGAGAAAGGGCCTAAAGGGTATAATAAGAGGGATAAGTCAAAAGGACGTTATAAAACCCCTAGAAAGAGCATAGTAAAGTGTTAGAATTATGGTAAAAGAGGGCATGTGAAGAAGGAATGTAGGAATAAGAAAAATAAATTGATTTCTACTTGGAGAAGTCCTTTGATGATGATTTTGATGCTTTGTTTATTTCAACTAATAGATATTAGTGATGATATTTGGCTTATTGATTCAGGTTGCTCCTACCACATGACTCCTCACAACAAGTACCTTACTAATTATAAAGAATATGATGGGGGAGAAGTTTTCCTTGGTGAAAAAAACACAAAGAGGATTGTTGGTAAGGGAAAAGTAAAGATGTGTTTCAGTGATGGGAGGATTAAAACTCTTGATAATGTTTTGTATATTTCAGGACTTGCAATAAATTTACTTTTAGTGTCCAAGTTAAATGATTCTGGAATGCATGTGGCATCCAATAAGTTTGGTTGTAGGTTGGTAAGAGGGAGTTTGGTGATATCTAAAGGATCTTGGATAATGACTTTGTTTAGGCTAAATGCCTCTACTTTAAGTAACTCTATCAATGTAACTAACACTGAAAAATACATGTATCTTGTGGCATCATAGATTGGGTCACATAGGTGAAAAAGGAATTAAGACTATTTTGAACAAAAAGTTGGTTGATGGTATTTCTGATTATTCTATTGGTAAAAATGATTTTTGTGAATATTGTGTGTTTGGTAAGAAAAATAGATCATCATTTTCTAGTGGAACTAATAAGGCAAAGAGATTATTAGAGATCATTCATTTGGATGTATATGGGCCAGTGGATGTTGACTCTTTGGGTAAATCTCGGTATTATGTCTCTTTAATTGATGATTTCTCAAGATACACTTGGATTCAAGATACACTTGGATTTATTTTATGCATTCTAAATTTGAAGTTTTCACTAAGTTTACGGAATTTAAGGCCTTTGTTGAAAATCAAATAGATTATAAGATAAAATTTTTGAGGTCTAATAATGGGGGTGAATATTGTTCCAAAGAATTTGATAAATTTTGTAAGCATGTGGGTATTGTTTAGCAAAAGATAACTCCTTATACTCCCCAAAAAAATGGAGTAGCAGAAAGAATGAATTGAGCCATAATGGAAAGAGATAGGAGTATATTAAGTAATGCTAAGCTTGATAATTTTTTTTTGGGCAGAAGCGGTTGTTATAGCTTGTTATTTAATTAATAGATCTCCTTGTTCAAATCTTGTTGATAAAACTACTTATGAAGTGTGGATTGGTAGAAATACTTTTGTATCACACTTAAGGGACTTTGGTTGTGAGGATTTTGTTCATGTGCATGAAGATAAGTGATCTAAATTGGATCCAAAAGCATATAAATGCATATTTGTTGGTTATGGTGAGAATGCAAAAGGCTATAAGCTCTGGAATCCTCTAACTCATAAAATAATCTTGTCTAAATATGTGATTTTTAGGGAATTTAGAGCGTACTTAGGAGAAGAACAACCAAAGGAAAAAGATAAGACAAAGACAGTCTACTTTGAGACAAGGATTAAGAAGAAAGAAGATTCACATGTTGAAGAATAGTTAGATGGATCTGAGGATGGAGAAGAAGAAGAGGTTTTAGATAGTTCAGAGGATGTGCAAGATGAGCACACATAAGGTGAATAGGTAGATCTCATTACTCCTACCTTGAGGAGGTCCACAAGGCAACCAAATCCAGTTGAAAAGTATAGCCCATCAAATTACCATTTTGTATTTGCTTTTTTGAGTATTGGCGATGAACCTAGATCTTTCAAGGAGGCTCTCTCTTTAGAGGAAAGCGAGTCTTGGTTGTAGGCCATGCAAGAGGAGATGATGGCTTTGGATAGTTGACACCTGGGATATTGCTAGTTTTCCTAAAAGACGGAAGCCCATTGGATGCAAGTGAGTCTTTAAAAATAAATTTGGTGCAAACGATCAATTAGAGTGGTACAAGGCCAAATTAGTGGCTAAGGGCTATTCCCAGAGAGAGGGAGTTGATTTTAGTGAAATTTTCTCTCCTATTGCAAAATTAACTTCTATTAGATTCCTATTATCTATTGTTGTTGCTTATGATTTTGAGATAGATAAAATGGATGTTAAAACTACTTTCTTTTATGGGGATCTTGAGGAGGAAATATATATGCGACAACTTGACAGTTTTGTTGTGAAAGGAAAAGAAAAATTCGTTTGTAGGTTGAAGAGATTTTTGTATGGTTTTGAAACAATCACCCAGGATGTGGTACCAAATGTTTGATAATTTTGTATTGAATTTGGGTTTTCTTAGGAGTGAATAGGATCATTGCGTTTATATTAAAGTTATTGATGATCATATTCTAATTATTGTCTTATATGTTGATGATATGATACTCATGGGTAACAGTAAGGTGATGATTTGGGAACTCAAGGAACAAATATTTGGTACATTTGATATGAAGGACTTGAGGGCTGAAAAATATATTCTTGGGATGGAAATCAACAAAGATCGAGCTAACAAAAATCTTTGGTTAAGTCAAAGTAAGCATGTTGATACAATTTTGTGAAGGTTTAATATACATGATTATAAGCCAGCTAATGTTCCATTCCTAGTTGGTACTAAGTTGAGCTTGGATACATGTCCTAATTTTGATGATGATTTTGAGGATATTTCTAAGGTTCCTTATTCTAGTACCATTGGTACAGTTTAATGTATGCAATGGTTTGCACTAGACCGAGTATAGCCCAAGCAATGGGAGTTCTATGTAGGTTTATGTCTAACCTTGGTAAAGAGCATTGGACTTTTGTTAAGAGGGTGTTTAGATATTTATGTGGTACTTCAAATTATGGTTTGGTTTATCATGGTATTGATGATGTGGTCAAGTAATTGGACATACAGGGGTTTGTTGATGTAGATTGGGCAGGTGACTTATATAGTCAAAGGTCCACTAGTGGCTATGCGTTTACTTTGTTTGGAGATGCAATGAGTTGGATGAGTAAGAGGCAGCCGGTAGTTGCATTGTCCACCATAGAAGCATAGTCTATGGATGCTACATATGTATCTAAGGAGGCGATATGGTTATAGAGACTTGGTAATGGCATTGGTTTTGATTGCAGGACAGTGAGGATTGGATGTGACAACTAGAGTGCTATTTGTTTGGCCAAAAATCTTATGTATCATGCTCATACCAAGAATGTTGATGTTAATTATCACTTTATGTGAGAGATGGTTGAGAATGGTAAGGTCTTGGTTGATAAGGTTGACACTTTGGATAATGTTGCAGATTCTCTCACGAATCCAGTGACCATAAATAAGTTCTCTTGGTGCAAGAAGGCCATGGGCCTTGATCACTATACTTGATTTATTATTTGTATCTGTGATAGGTTGAATCTATGTGCTAGGATACGAGCAGCAAACAAAAGAATGTGAAATAACACTAAAAACTACCTACACCTCAAGATTAGCCTAGTTGGATTCAACACAAAATAAAGACAACAAATGAAACTTTTTACCTTGTGTTGAATCGATCCTTTGGTTGGCCCTTCGATCTTCGGCGTTGTATGCTCCTTGAATGGCAAGAGATGCCAGCTAGATGATGATATGAAGATGGATGCAAGTGGGTGCAAGCATGAAAATGGCTAAGTATGGATTCTAGGAAAATTTTGCAAGATTTTGGCTACAATGCATGATCTCCCTCAAAATGAGAGAAAAGAGGGGGTATTTATAGAGATTTTGGAAATCTCTAGGGAAATGGATAGTCAAGATTGAGCCACCAAGATCAAGATGTAGGGCTAAGGTCAGTTGAGAACTCACAAACCCTCACATCTTAACATGTGGCAAGTGATATGGCTTAAAAGGGGTGATGTGTACATGAGGTGGAAGGATAGTACATGACATGGAGGGGGGTACATAGTACCTTGATATTGGGACAAGATCTCCTCATAAAGGAGGTACTTGTCCCCTGTGGGTGAGAGGACAAGTGGGGAATTAAAAATTCTTCAAATATTCTCATGGGGATGAGAGAAGGAATTTAAAATTCCTTTGAATGCATTGGGGGATTAAATATGAATTAAAAATTCACATGGGAATGGAGATGCCTTGTTCAAAAAGAGAAAGCTTTTAATGAAGTTGACTAAGGACACATTTCATAAATGATATGGGGATTATAGATGACCTAATTGGGTGAATAAGGTTGTGCAAGTACTTGATTAGACTAATTAAGGACTCATTAGAGGCAAGTGAAAAATTATGGAGGATGGGACCCTAATGATGATTAGGGGTGTGCACATCTTAATCATAAATTAATTATGACTAAGAAAGAGGGTTAGATTGCTAAGAGGGATTAGAGACCAACTTGCAAAAGTTGGAGGATGTGACAATGAGAGAGAAAATAGGGAATTTAAAAAATAAATTTAAAATTCCAAAAGATAATATGACTAAATTAAATAAAGTGATGCATTTATTTAATTTAGAGGGGAAATAGGGGAAAATTATTTATTAAATTAAATACTTTGGAAAACCTTATGCAAGATACACAATATTAATTAAATGAATGATTTAATTAATATTGGCAAAGAGGATGATTTCAAAAGAGCAAAGGGATGATCAAGAAGACGACTTTGACCATATGGAAGTAGTAAAATTTGGATGTCTACAGTATCTTTTGGATGTAATTGCAATTTATAATGTCAAGTGGGAGAATTTTAGGTTAGGTGATATTTTCCTTGCAAACCTATAACTTTTTTATTTTTCCATATTTCTTGGAAAGTGTCCTAGGGGACATGTGAGAAATGTATTTAATTTTGGTATATTGTAATTGCATTTTCAAGAGGGAGTTTAATGTTGCTGGAGGTTACACATCACTAGAGGACAAAATAATCTCTCCTAGGCGTGCACATTGGGAATATGAAGAGTCTTGAGTGGGGATCCAAGTTTGGAGGGAAACAAGTGTCCCTTGGGATGCCACCTAGAAGCTGAACAGTCACCGAAGCATCCTGAATGCTAGAAGTTGAAGGGGCTATGGGTTAGGTGTCCATGTTGAAGCCTTTTGCATATTAATTAGTTCATTATCATGACTTGATTTTCCAAGGAAGGGGCATGGGTTTTTGCAAGTAGTTTTGACACCTCTTGTTTTGGTTTACCATTTGTGGTTTTGCCTCCCACAAGTTCTATAAATTGGAGCCTTGAGATGGTAGTTGCATCTTGTGTTATTTGCAGGTGTATGGAAGCATCCAAGTTGTAGGAGAACAATAAGGAAGTGTATTGTGGTGTATCTCCCTTTTGAAGATAAATAATATAGTTGCCCTCTTTTCTCGTGTGGAGTTTTTTCCTGAAAGGGTTTCTCCATGTAAATCTGGTGTCATATTTGTTTGCTGATTTTTTATTATGATGAATGTGTAATCACACACATTAAATTAGATTTGGTAATCTTATTTTCAGATTTGAATACACATATATAAGTTAATATTGCAGCTTAGTTCCACCTTATTTTCAACAATTAGTGTAATCAATAATTAGCTAATAATTAATTAATTATTAGGCTTATTTCACTTTATTCACTTAAGCTAAACTTAGGAGTGTTTTTTATTTTATTAGATCAAGTTATTATTAGATCATTTTGTCTCATTACATATAATGACGTTAGTTGCCATGATCTAATCCTTTTCTCGTCTAGGGTTTGCTCTTATAAGTATTATCCTTCATTGTATTCATTCATTCTAAAGGTTTTTATTTTTGAGAAAATAGAAAATCTTTTCTTGTAACCCTCATTCATGGAAGGTGTTCTTGTTTGTTGTTTTTATCTTGCTTTTGTGTGTGTTTCATAATTTCAACAATGGAGTTTTCAAGCATTGCATGATGGAGGATAAAACATATAAAGTAAGTTATACAAGCAATATAAACTTTTTTTTTTGGTTCTAGTATGTGGTTTATGGGCTCCTCAAGCCTTCACTTGGAACACTAGTCAATTAATTTTGATCCAACAAAAGAAACCCCTTCTTGGGTGCCAATTTGGATGGGACTTCTATTTCTTCCTTTATTTTTTGGAATAATGAATTCTACGAGTCATAGGAAATTCTATTAGGACATACAAAATATGGACACCACTCAAAGAAAAAATCTTTGTAGCATATATTTGTATGGAAATAGATCTTGATAATGGGTTCCTTGAATCCATTAATTTAAAATTAATGTTCAAAAAAAAGTTTAAATTAGATTCAAATATGTTTGAAAAAATATTGTCACTAATAAACAAAGTACTTTAGAATCATCAATCGAAGTCAAAAGAAAACTTGATGAGCTCTGCTAGGGTTTTGTGTTGTCTGTGGTCATTCTTGGCCCCTTTTGCATCATACTGTGTCGTTAGCACATGAAACTCCTCTTTTCTTGTGTGTACGACCACATTTAGTGCGGTTTTTGTGTTTTAATATGCCTTCAACCGACTCTAACTCGACAATTCATGCTGGTGTTAGCGGTTCGTCGACTTTGCTCAATGGATCCTCCTCCAAACAAACGTCCCCGAATTTTTTTTCCAAAAGTCTTTCACGAGGTAAGTGTTCTGATTCACCAGCTGATGTGGTTTTTCCTTTACCAGATTTTGATACTGCTTGTCAATGGCTTGAGCAACACACCCTTTTCGGGTATTTTGTTGGGATAACTCCCCCTGAAAGTGTGCTTAAAGAGTGGGTCAACAAGGCTTGGGTCCCTCATGGGGTCCGCCTTGACATGGTCCGAAATTTAACCAAGGGTTTCTTTTTGTTCCGCTTTGCGGAAGTCAATCATGTCCAGGCTATCTTAGCCCATGGTCCCTGGTATGTCCGGTCTTCTTTGTTAGTTTTCCACGCATGGACCCGAGACTTTGCTGTCTCAGATGACACCAAGCTACATGTTTCAATTTGGATTGAATTTCCTGGTTTACCCTTGCCTTGTGTGCCTTTTTTGAATCATATAGCTTCCTCACTGGGGAGGGTTATTTGCATTGATCTAGATAGGTTCTTTTAGGCCCGACCCCAGAAGAGGGTTTGTGTGGAAGTGGACCTTTCCAAATATTTGAAAGACTCCATTGATATCCAAATTGGAGCTCTCCGACATACCCAGAAGGTCACATATTTTAATCTGCCCAACACGTGCTATAGGTGTCAGTCCGCAAACCACAAGATTAAGGACTGCCCTTTGGCAGTGCCTCGTACACCTTCTCTGCCACGAGATGTTGAAAAGCCTCGTCTAGTGAATGCCTCTGCTGCCAAACCTAATGTAAAATGGACTACGGTTATGAACCGCAAGAATAAGTCCACTGGTTTTGGGTTGGCCCCCAAGGCCTCTGAACCAATGAAAGATGTTTCAAACCCTTCATTGAAGGGGAAGGAAGCTCATGTTGGAGTTAATTATGTTCTGCAACAGCCTAGGCCAAAGGCTACGTCTTAACCTGCTATTGTCATGTTAACTCAGTCGAATGTTTCTTCTCCTGTGATGGGAGCTCAAAGGCGGTCTCGTAGCCCTTCTCCTCCTAGGGAAGAAGGGGATTATGTTCAAGAAAAGCAGAGGTTTTTCTCTCCTTCCATCCAGATTGGGTCAGTTCTGCTAGAACTTTTGCAGAATCGTTTCTCTTCTCTGAATGAAGAGGAACCAAGTTTCAAAAATATGGAGGAGTTCCATTCATGAATTTCCTCTCATGGAATGTTCGAGGTTTGATAGACCTCTCTAAGAAGTATTCTGTTAGGGATACCCTACGTAAGTATTCTGGTATTGAAGTGCTTTGTCTCCAAGAAGTTAAAATTTCTAGTTTTTTGCTTGCTGCGGCTTGTCGCTTTATTTGGCCAGCCAATAAAATGTTTTGTACTGCTCATGATGTTGGGTGTGGCAAAGCTATCACCCTTTTGTCCCCACGGTGGCACTCTCGTGTGGTCGACCACGGGTTTGATCCCACTCATCGGCTCATCTGAATCCTTCTCAACATTGATAATCATTCCTTTGGAATTATTAATGTCTATGCTTCTAATGATGTTATGGAACGCTCTTTGCTCTAGCGCTGGATTGTTGATTCATTACTAGTTGCTACCTGGTTACTATGTGGGGATTTCAATATGGTTAAGATGGCGTATGACAAAGATGGCACCTTGCCATTCAGATGGACAACTGGCGAAAGGGAGGCATGGTTTTACATGCGCAATAAATTAGGGCTCTTTGATTCCAATATTGGCTGCCGCCATTCTCATTCTCTCTGGCACACTTGGTATAATTACAGAGCCAGTACTGATAGAATATTTAAGTGCATTGATCATGCCATGATATCGGCTCAATCTTTTTTCTCTTTTGATAGCTCTTCTCTCCCAGTTAAGCCGTTAGTGGATGTGACTTTGTCAGACCACTTCCCCATTTCTTTTTGCATTGAATGGGAGACTCGACAACCTCACACGTGTAAAACTCAATTTTTTCTAAACATGTCTTTATTTTGCCACAAGCCTACCCTGGCCCACATTCGTAGAGTCTGGAATCTGGAGTGCATACCAACTCATCATACAGGTTGGATTACTTGGTGGAATGATGCTATCACTCGCACGGATAGATTTCTGTGCATTTATGGGTGCCAGCTGGTTATCTTTCGCCGACGGTCTTATGAGGCTACCTCCGCTAACCTCCACTCAGCTACTAAGGCTTTGGCGGCCGACCCTTTTTCCCCATCATTGCAAGTTAGGGTGGCAAAATTAAGACACAAAAAACAAGTTGCAGATAATTATGCTACTAGAGGTCAACAAATCAAAGCCCAGTTACATTGGTTAAAAGTTGGTGATCGTGCCTCCAAAGAGTTTTTTTTGGCTCTGCGTGCTAGGTACTCATCCCCAGGCATTAAAAAAATTAAAGATGGCGTTTAGTGCTTTCTGAGCTTCCTGAAATTCTCCATTCCTTTGTGCGTCATTATGAGCAAGTTTTCACTGCACAAGAACCCACACCTGTGCGACAACAATCCCTTCAAGATTTCCTTGCTGTGGTGCCAAATAGACTTTCTTCAACCCATAAATTTTTTTGTGATCAATTGTTAACAATTGATGATCTCAAAGAGACTGTCCATTCCATGGCTGATGACAAAGCCCCAGGAGTTGATGGGTTCCCTTACGAATTCTACAAGGCCATGTAGGATTGTATTGGGAAAGATCTGCATCATGTTTACTTAGAGTCTTTTCATGCTAATTCTATAGGTAACTTAATTAGCAAAGAAAATATAAAATTCATACCTAAGTTTGGTGACCCAAAAGAGATTTGCAACTGGAGACCTATCACACTTCTCAATGTCTCCTACAAGATCATCGCTAAGGCTTTGGCTCTGAAGATCCACCATCTCTTACCTCAGATTGTGCGCCTGGAGCAAACTGGGTTTATCAAATCCAAGTCTATTCTGGATAATATTATTGTTATTTGGGAAGGCATGGAATGGGCCAGGCATTCAAACCAGAAAGCCATGTTTATCAAAATTGACTTTGCCAAGGCCTCTGACCATATTGAGTGGCCTTTTATTCTTGCTATGCTGCAAGCTTTGGGTTTTGGGCCCAACTTCATTTAGTTAGTTCGAATGCTCTTTACAGATGCCTCGACATGCATCACCATTAATGGTCATCAATCCTTTGCCTTTGGACTCTTTCGTTCCATTTGGAAAGGGTGCCCGCTTGCCCCCTCTTTGTATGTGCTTGTTGTTGAGGGATTTGGCTACCTCCTGGCCAATGCGGTTTCCCAACAGCGTGTCAAGGGCATCTCTCTGCCCAAATCTCAGGCTCAGCTAGTTAATGGCCATTTTGCAGATGACTCTTTCCTCACTCTTCTGGAAGAAAAAGATTCCATTGTTGTGGCCCTAGAGTGCGTTAATATCTTTTGTCTTGCTTCTGGTTCTGCCATTCAGTGGCACAAACTTTGTACTACAAACAATCTATCTTGCCTTATCCTCCTTGGTTGCAACAATATGGTTGGAAGTGGATTGGGCTAGGAGAGATTTTTCGATTTCTGGGTATTCCCTTTGCTTTCCAGGAGTCCCTGGCCAAACTTTGGCAAGCTGTGCTCTCCAGGGTCGAGCAGAAGCTTGCTTATTAGATTACCAAGCCCCTCTCTCTGGCGGGGAAATTTTAGGTGTGCTCCAAAGTTCTGGCAGCCACCCACGTCTACTATTCTTCCTGTTGGTCCCCTTCCAAAGCTGCCTACAGAAAGCTTGAAAAATTGCTTCGAGACTTTCTTTGGGCCTCCTCTAAGTCCCACAAAGGGTTTCACCATGTGGCTTGGGAATTTTTCTGCCTTCTTAGAGATTCTGGAGGACTTGGGTTGTTGTCCACTCAACAACAAGGGACTGCTTTATGTGTTAAATGGATTATCCGTGCCCTTACTGGAGACGAGGCTTGGAAAATTCTTCTCAGGCATGGTATTCAATCCGGCTTCCCTATCCATAGACCCGTTTGGAAGGGGATTGGCTTTCAAACCCTTCTGGTCATGGAAGAACCAGTCCAAATTGTTGGGACTTTTGTGGCAAAAAGTATCTGGCGAGCCTGGGAGGCTGTCAAACCCTAACTTTGTTGGGCCGGCTCTGGTTTTCATGATGGGCTCTCTCTCAACTAGTAGAATATTTGGTGTTCACCTCTTTTTGCTTGTAGTGGTCAGCCGTTGGCTAAGTCACCTTGGCTTAAGGCGCTCAGATTCCACAAGAAGGGTATCCAAACCCTACAACAGTTATTTCATAGACCCACCATGCGTATCATGTCGTGGGAAGATTTTTGTGCCTAGAATAGGCTTCATAACCAGGACTGTGCTACTTATGATGGTATGGTGAATGTTATTCTTGTAGAAATGCTTCATAAGGTTGGAATTCGTGGGACCAAACCTTGGTGGAAATACTAGAAGTGATATCCAGACACCCCTTTCAGGAAATACAAGGCTCGACTTGGTTACCGGTGGCTTTCACCACACTTTCCTATGATTTAGAGTTTGAACTAGAGGTGACTTCTTCAGTCTCCCGCTCATGTCTGGCGTAAAATATTTGTTGCCACTTGCTCTGCAAGTGTTGAGCCAAAACTTTCCCACTTTGCTTGGTGTATTCTTTTCCAAGGCTTGCCTATGGGTTCTCAACTTGTTCACCTGGGGGTCTAAGACCCTCGTTGCCCTTTTTGTGGGCAAGTTGAGAATTTTAAGCATTTTTTCTAGTTTTGTCCCAGAGCTCAACAACTTTGGACTTGGATTCATGACTTTTTTCGGCCCTTTAGGCTAGAGCCTTTCTCCTGGTATATGGTTATACTGGGAGATTCTCCCAAATTTCTTGCAAAGTTGACACAACTTTGACACACTTTCAAGGTGGAAATTCTCTTCAATATCTAGAAAGACAGAAATACTTGCATATTTTCACATACTCAAATGGATGTTCATGTATCTTTGTATGCTAAAGATATTATTTGTTCTAATGTGCTTTTACAGGTTCAAGGGAAAGCTAACAAAGTTGCACTTGAAGTTGCTCACCTTCAAGTTCTATTGGATCATTGGGGTAATGCCTCGTGTACTGTTTCTCAGGTCCCCACTTCGCCCACCTCTTCCCATGGCCGGTCACCCTCGAGGGCCTAGCAGTGGAGTGGCTCTGTGCATCCTCGCTCCCAGCCTCCGCTTCAGCGGGATTCTCACACTCCTCAGAAAGTTCGTTCTCCTCTGCCTCAGGCTAGCTAGGGGTGGCCTTCTGGCAGTGCTTCAGGGAGCGGCGGTGGTGGTTCCGGGTGGCCCTCTGATGACCCTCCTGCTTCTGGCTCTAGTTGGCCAGAAATTGGTAAAAGTTTTCTGCGTCTGGCGCTTGCAATCTCGCCCCGGCACGAGGATAAAGATAAAGAGAAGGAAAAAGATGCTGATGATGGTTGGGGTCCTCCTCCTAACATCACTCTAGACCCCGCTGATGTATGGGGGAAGAATATGGATGACAGAGACCCTCCTAGCTCTACTAGCACTGCTCTGGCCGCTTAATGGCCTTTTTTATTTGTTTTGTAATCTTGAACTTATGGGCTCGGCCCATGTGATCTTTTGGTTTTTCTGGGTGCTACCCATATGACTCTTGGGGTGTGCCTTTTTACCACCCATCTTTTTTTGTGAATATGTATCTTTATCTTAATTTAATATAGATAGCTGCCTATTCATCAAAAAAAAAAAAAAACTTGGAAAATCTTTTGCATTTTGTGCAAAAAAGTCCCTTCTTACCTTTTGAGATATTTCTTCACCCCTTTGCAAGATGTTTCTAATAATTTTAGTATTCCCTTCCCCCTTCACCCTTTGCCACCTACTTGCCCCTCTTGTATTTTTATGCCTTTTATTAATATATTTGATACTCTTAAAAAACAATTATTTATTCACTTAGCTAATTTATTTATTTATGGTTTATACTAATACACTTATGTTCTATTTATTGAAAAAACTTTTGGAAAAATAAAATAATTTTTTTAAAAGTAAAATAAAGAAATTCTTAAGTAAATGAATAGTCTAATGTCCTACTTGTTTTTCGTCCAACTAAAATTTCAAGATCAATATTCTTATATTATGATAATGTTTAAACATGATTCCTATAATTTCATGCAACAATAAGATGCTTTGTATTAACATGTCCCCAAAAATCTTTGCATATCTTATTCAAATATAAAAAATTACATTTAGCAATTATTTAGCACATAACAATTATCATCTAGTTTTTTTATTGTCTTTAGCTCATACAAAAATCAAATTAAAATAGTTTTCATTATACTCAACACTTGCTAGCTCAATACTCTTGAATTTGTTCTCTACATTCATAATTTTACCAAGAAGGAAAACATAATTACTTCATAGGACATTGAAAGAAAGCTAAGGGAGTTTATAGAGTTTGGGGTCATAATATTTAGGATGAAGTTATTCATTATTAGATTTGTTCTAGTATTATGAATGAAGGTGTTTATGGAGTAGACCACAATTCTCTTACAATCTTCACTCTAGGATTAAAAACCTTCACCCTCTTTGATCTCTTCAATAATGGAGATGTCAGTGTCAACTTGGAGGAGTATACGCTACCTCTTCAATCACCAAGTTTCCTACTGTGAAGTAAGATTGTAATACTATTAAGCACCTTCTAAAACTCACATCTAACATTTAAGAGTGCAAAGATCATGCTCCACACTGTGCAACCACTCCTTTAAAATGGTTCTCTCATCTTTCAAAATAAGCAACTTGGTAATCCTAGCCATTAATGTGGATTTAAAGTGTTTGAGGGTAAGGCTCAAGTTCTAATCCAATCTCTTAATATTTTCATGCAATATTTCTACACACTTGCCAAGATCTGGTTCAAACAAATTAACATCGTGTTGTCTCCTATGGTGAACTTTTAAAAGGATTTTCATGCAACCATAGTTATATATGCTCTGCTCTTGGCTTAATTTTTCAATAGCACAAGTCAATATATTAGAACAAGCAACGACAAGGGAAAAGGGGGAAGAAGTATTTATCATGCTAGGGAATCCACCATTTTTTGTTAAGAAAAAGAAGGTATCTTAGCCTTTGGTTATTCTTAATATGTTTAATTATTTAATGCTAAAATTATATTTGATAATTATCCCATGTTGCTTTGTGAGTTACAACATGCAGTTTCTATTTCCAAGGAGGAGTCAAGTTGGAAGTTACCATTTACAGGTGGAGTTGTGCATGAAGGAAATTTCTATTTCATGTTGAGTTTGCATGGAATGTGAGCTTTTTGGAGATGCGGTTATATTTTGGCAGGTGCAGGTTTAGTGATAATTGGTAGTTGCAGTATTGTATATGTTGAGAAGTAGAAACTTACCATTATGTATGTGTAGTAGTTTTTGCACTTTCCATGTTGCATCTTCAATCTTGGGAGTTGAATTTTAGAAATATCTAATTAATGCATTGTAAGATCCTATATATTGAGCACTTGTATTTTGGAGTAGTAGATTGTTGAAGTACTGTTATGTTGTCAAAATTACTCTAGAATTGAGAAGTGTGAAGACTCTTGCAAGAGCATAGCTTTGCAATTATATTGTAACTTGTTTATTGTTGCCAAATAATATAGTTGAGTTATGCTTTGGGGTGTGGGGTTTTTCTCTTGAAATGGTTTTCCCCACGTAAATTATGTGTTATGTTTTTCATTGTTTTATATGTTTTTGATATGTGCATCTAATGCTATAGCAATTTAAAGGTGTTTAAGAAAAATTTTCAACACTCTCCTGCTTCAATTAGTGTATGAAGCATCTTTTGTGCACTTGGATTCATTTCATTTTTCACTCATATTATGTAAGATGTTGTATTATAAAGTTCTTGGGGAGCACTCACAGGGCTTGCCTCCATTGATAGGGTTTTATGAGCGAAATAATGTTGTCATTTGCCCTCAAATCTGAATGAATTTTTATCTAGCAAAAATGGAGCTTGTTATGGAGTTTATGTAAGGTAAAAAAATGTCATTATGGTTCCATTCTTCTCCTCCATGCTTCATATATTTAGGCTTTCCTCCTACCAGCTTTACCTTTACTTGCCTCGTAAAATATGCTCTATTATTGCTTCATTATGTCTTCTAACAATATTCTTATAAATTTATAATTTTAAAAAAGTATGGTTGAAAATATTTAAATGTTATAGGAAAGAACTGATGCAGAGGAAGGACTTAACCTAATTCAACTTGACTATTTTTACACCCTTCATACAATGGTTCATCTCAAAGAATGCCTAAAGGCTTCCTAATGCACATTGAAACATGGGAATAACACCCTAATGACATTCAGCATTGAAGACAACATGGAACATGAAAGTATTGGTTTGTTTAGACTTGTTTCAACACATCCTATGAGTTCCCAAATGTTCATAGCCCCAAACAATTGGTTAACATAATGACTCATGCAAATAAGGGCTTTTTACCACTAGGTGCATCTAGACAACAACATCAAACAAAGGAAAGAACAACTTGTCATATGAACTCCTGGCTTGTACAAACCTCTTATAACATACCACAATTATTCTCTATCCTTCCACTAGCAAATAGTGCATAGATTTGTCAAAGCAACAATGAACCTAGGGTTTTAGGATTGTCTCCCTGCAATTCTGCATACACAGTCAAGTATGTCTTCTTCACACGTGAAAAACATGAGTTGTCCTCTTGCAGGAATGTGGATAGGAATGGGACAAAGCTTTCCACCAGTTTTCATGATTTTTAGATGGTGGAAACTCTACCCATGTCTTAATTATGCTCCATGGATAGACATCTCTAAAGGTTCCCCATCTTCTATTAACCACCTCAGTCTTCCCATCAGTTTGAGGATGACAGGTAGAACTGAAACTGAGGTTGGTGCCAAGTTTTTTCCACAAATTCCTCCAAAAATGTCCAATGAATTTACTATCTTTTTTTGAAACTATACTTAGAGGCAAACCATGAATTCTCACTTCTTTGAAGAATAGACCTGCAATATATGATGCATCATTGGTGCTTTTACAAGGGATGAAATGAGCCATTTTTGAGAACCGGTCAACTACAACATAGACTGAGTCAAAACCCCTTGGTGTTCTTGGTATCCCCATGACAAAATCCATGCTAATAGACTCCCAAGGCCTATGTGGAATAGGAAGAGGCTGATACAACCCTACATTGGTGCTATTTCCTGCATCAAGAACAAATATGTTATAGAGTGAAGGTACGAAAAAGTAAAGGTGTCATTCAAAACTCAAAGTTTATAGAAGATGTCCTATTTTTCTCTCCTTTGAAAGATTTTCTCCATAACCATTATTGAAATCTTGGATCCCACTATCAATTTGGAAAAAAAACCTTCACGAATAAAAAATTATACCACAAAGATTTAAGAGGAATAGGGATTTTGTAGTGTGTCAAATTGAAATGAAAAGTAAAAGCGTTTTGCTTTACATCCTCTCATTAGATGTTTTATTTTGTATCCATTCTAATATTTATTATTAGAAAAGGGTTATAATTCAAGTGGTTGGGAATAACTAGCAAGGATGATGGTGTGTTTCTTGATTATGTCATTCACCAAGGTTCAAACCCTCAAAGGTATGAAATTGATTTTTTTTGATGATGTCCATGAGACCAAGTGACCTTTCTAACCTAAGAGCTAAACCAACCAACACCAAAAAAAAGCCCAACCAACAAACCACAACACCTAATTTCCAATATCCCCTATATCTTTGTTGATTTTAGATCTTTTACTATGAATTTTGATCAAGTAATCTATTATTTTTGCTATCTATTCCTCCTAAATAAAGTTGTTAAAGACTCTAGTTTTAGATTATTAACACAATTGATTTGTATGTCCTTGTATGTTTTACACTCCATTATGTAATGCCATTTTGTTTCTAATTATCTTGATGTACAAAGATGACAAACCCTATGAACCCACTCCTCTTTGGGTCTTTTCCACCTCCTTGTTTTGCACTTAAGATGGTGTGAACTAGTTCATAGCTAAGTTATTAGCATTTTAGCTTTCAATTTTATATCCAATCCTATACAATGCTTTTGCTCATGGTCACACATGGGATTAAATTACTTGAAATGATATTCTCTTTTTTCCCAAGTTGTTTCATCCATATGCTTACTTCAAATTTCTCTCTCACATACCTTTTATTTTCCACATTTGCATTTGGGCACTTTTGCATGCTAATTTATTGTTTACTCATCCACTTGTTATTTTTATTTATCCATGTGCTCTTCATCTATTTAGCTTTTCCTCTATCATAATTTTGGGCCAACAGTTTCCTTCCATCTTCTTTGTTCTCTTCAAATAACCTAGCGATTGAATCGCCGCTACCACTTTAACTCAAAATGCTCCAACCTTGCTTAAGGTAATCTCATATGGGACTATGGCTTTTATTTTGAAACTACTTGTGATTAAATGTATTTGTAACCTTCCTATTTGCCTCCATTTCAATGTTGATGTGCTACTGCCCCAAGATTCACAATCATACAACACCATTGGTGTACAAGTAGCCCAAATAATGTATTATTTATTTTCCAATCCCATAACTGAGTTGATCTACATCTGTTTTGAAGCATGAAAAGATATTTTCAAACCCCTTGTATCATTTTTCTCCTGTAAGTCTCTCAATTGAGGTTGTTATGACAATCAAGGCCTAGATATTTATATTAATTTACCACTTTCAAGGGTCTTTCTTCAAAATCAATTTTATTTTTCTTCTTAAGGTAAAGATCATGAATTTGGTTTTTCCAATGTTAACTTTCATTCCCACCTCCTAGCAAAATAGCTCTAGATCTCTCAAGTGTTCTTGTATACAATACACCATTTTTCCATTAGGATGAGGTCATCTATATAGAGCATTAACTTTACCACAAAATTGTCTAGGTGAACACCCCCACCACTTGATTTTCCAATCCAATCCTTTAGCTTATCTATGTAAAACTTGAACAAAGTGGGGGATAACAAGCACCCTTGTTTGACTATGATGTCACTCCCATAACATTTTGAAAGATCGTCCATTGTTATGATTTTGGATTGAACCTATAGCTTATGGATTACTACCATATATTTTTGGTATTCCTAACTCTTCTATCCAACCCCAAAGATTGATTCTAGGCATTGTGTGCCTTTTTGAAATTGAAAAAATAAAAAAAACCTCTTCCCTTGTTTTTTCCAAACTCTTTCAATCAAATGTCTAAGAGTGATGCAATGGTTAATTATAAAGTACCTTAGCCTAAAATCCACTTTACCTTTCACCTTCTTACCTTCCTTTTCTACCACAACACTAATTCTATGCTCCACCATGCTTTCAAAGAGTTGACCAAAAAGGGGATTAATCATTATAGTATAATAGTGTAGGAGTGTGAACTCCCAACACCCTAGGAACAACTGCTAGACCAAAATATATTGCACAAGAGATAAAATGACAAGAATATCTTGCTTGATTATGGATGTAAGATTACAAGATTGAATATGTTATGTACATATGATACCTTTCTTATAAAGGCAAGGTTGCGAGATAAGATTAGACAAGATTTTGACATGTGTCTTAATCCTATACAATGAGATAACTACCTCAAGATTATTAAATGACCTAGGAAACAAGTATTAAATGACATGATAAGATAAGATAAGATCACATGGCACCTAATTCCTCAGACCTAAGTAAACTTAATATGTAAATAGGACCTATAAGTGAACTAGATAGGTAAAACACTTATTTACACTAACAACCCCCCTTAAGTGCAATTTAGGGAGTAGATTATTATGTAAATATGAGTCCTGAGTACTAGGCCATGTTAGGTACCCATGCACAAATTCAATCTCTCACAAATAGAGAAAATAAGAAAACTTAGTGGGAAAAAACTCCTCTCCAAAAGAGAGAAAAGATACGATAAAATTCCCCTCCATAGGAAGGAAAGAAGAGAGACTATATAGCCACCCATAATGAGATAACCTATTGAAAAGAAACACTTGAAGCACACTTGTGGAGTAACACTGGAACCTTAATCCAAGCAACACATGAAAAGATGAGTCTGATGCTAGAAACATTGGAAACTCTTGATTGTTGGAGCAACTCTAGAATCATGATAAAACAAAAAATAAAGATTAATTGTCTTGATTCCAAGGAACATTGGAAAACTCTCGATATGGAGTAGCCCTAGAATTTTATTGAAGCAATAGGAGATAGAAACATATTCTAGAACAAAAATAAATTGCAAGGATGAATACAACACCTTCCCAAGTGACATTAAGTACAAATGATCAACCAAAACATGAATACACACAAATCTAAATAAAATATAACTAGGGTTGAATCTAGAAAAAGTGCATGGATAGCTAGATAGAGCTCCTCAATACCTTTCCAATGCTACAAGAATCATGATAATCAGATATCGTGGAAAAAAATTATGAGCTCAAGAGCCAAAAATCCAAATCTAACTTCAAATAGAAAATACAAGTACCAAATAGAAAAATTTAGAAAAACAAGGTCCTTCACCATTGCAAAGTACACAGCCAAATTTATAACAATATCTAGTTTGTAAAATTTTGACATCGTGGGAAAACTTATGGCCATTTGAAAAAAATTGCCTAATTTGGGTATTAGGGGGCCAAATTTGGGCCCATGGGCCTTAAGTCCTTGGTCACCCATGTGATCAGTTGTAGGTATAAGGTTTTAAAAAATGAACTGTCACCCAAATACAATGGTGCCACTGGGGCTAAGTGGAGTGGGAGTAGTAGGTCGAGCTGCACTGCCCTCATCATAATCTTAATATCAAGAAAGCTCATTTCTTGCATACTCTCTTGTGGAAGATTTTCATTGTTTTTGTAGGTGGTCTTGGGTGTTGAGCTGATCTTTAGCTCATACAGATAGTTTGCTAGGTTGTTGACATCCCCACTTTTGAGGAGAGGAATTAAAATACTAGTTGTCCAATTTGCTAGGAAACTATCTTGAATGAACTTGTTAAATATTTTTTTGATATGCAATGTAAGATCTTTTGAGCCCCATTTTTTAAGAATTTTATCTATAACCCATCTATGTCTTGAGCTTTTCCCATTGCTAGCTTTTTTTATTCCTTCATTTATTTCCTTTATTGAGTAGATCTTAGCCATTGGACATTCGTGATGGTATTCTTAGTATTTTCTCTAGCTTGTTGTAGTTCCCTCTCAAAACCTTTGGGATTATGCTTCCCTAGGAAAATTAGCACCTTCCTCCTTACTTTAATATATTCCTCCATTTTTATCTCTATTTTTTCATACACTTTTTTGCTTGCCTTTTCCCTTCTTAAGATTTTAAACATTCTATTTCTACCTTGCACTCTTCATCATACCATAGGCTTGTTAGAAAACTATTTTTTATAGTTCTTTTGGCTCTAGTTCTTGTATGGTATAGGGTCTTTATGGATTTATTGCTATCAGATTATCACTTTTTATTATTTTCTTATTTTTGCTAGGCTACAAGTATCTTTTATTTTCTAAAATTAAATTTTAAAAATGGAGGAAATTTATAGAAGTTTCATCCACATGAATCTTCTTGAAAAATTAGCCTCCAAATATCTTATTTTCTCTTATTCCGTTCAACCCTAAAAAAATAAAGCCAAAATACGAGGACAACTCTTTTATAGTTGTTCTTTAAGATTAGAGAAACCCATAGAATTTCCCTAGAACCAAGGATGAGCATGGATCTCATTCAATGGATGAGATTTGACCATCCCTCTACAATCTGAATTCCCTTAAATTAGAATATATTTTTGATAATTGAATTTAAATTAGGAATTAAGTCTTGGTGAAGGCCATGTTGTAAATAATTTTTTATAATTTACTTTAAGAAATACAACCTCCTAAGTGAGTCAATCAAACCTAGATCTATTTCTTTTTGAGGATGAGAGTGGATTGGAAATGATTTGGAGTAATTTCCCTAATTAAACTATATGACCTAATATGATAAATGTGATTTCTCGATAACTGATAAACTGAAACAATCAAGTTCGGCAGATCTAGAAGGTGTAGATGACTATGTACCTGCCCAAAAAACTTGGTCTAGCTATGCCTACAAGATGAGGTCACCAAAGGCTGCTGAGTCCTTGCTAAGGTGTCCTACTCAATTTTCAAGGTCCTCTGGTGGTAGATCTGATCCCTATTTCCACTTGTCCCACTATCAGAATGTCGTAAATAAATTCTGTAGGTGAGTTTCTGTGTCTTGAAAAGGTTGATGACAACAAATGCAACAATGCATAATGGATATTCAAACTCTCTTCAATCCTCTTCAAACATGTAACCTACATATTCACAAAGAGGGAAGATATTATTCCATATAGGGGCTTGCCTCAATCAAACCCCATGTAAGTGTTCCCACTTCAACAATGGAAATGTCTATGATAAAACCTTAATGGAAAGGAAGAAAATGATGAATGAACAAAGTACTGCAACTCACCACCCTTCAATGGCTTCCTTGAAGGACTAAAGTCATGCACATCACTTCAAGGATTGGGATCTTGATTGATAGCTTTTCTTGAATGATTGGAGACCTACAATAGTGTTAGCCTTCAAAAAACAAGAACATGAAAATGCATAGAATTCAACATGATGTTGGATCTTGAATTGTTGCAATAAACTCTGATAATGCTGCTCTTGATTTGCTCTTGACAATAGTATTCACTCTATTGTATGCCTTAGTGCTAGATATCTCTTGTTGGATTTAAAATGATAAAATAACTAGGTATTTATAGGTGTTTATCCAATTTCCCAAAAAATAGATTCCAAAAGCCGACACTTCATATTTGAATTTTGGATGTTAAAGTACAACCAATAACATATTTGAATTTGGGTCCCGACTAAGAAGGGGGACTCATTCACCCATGGGCGACTGGATCCTGGCCTAAATTTCTAGGACACTCAAAGTCAGGGACAATTTAATGATTGAATACATTTGTTTAATGTTTGTCCTTCTTCAGAAAATAGTAAAAAATAGGCTTCATAATGCATAATTTGGAAAATTAGAAGCTTAATTATGTCCAAAAATTTAGGGGGGCCAAAAAATAATGTGAAACTGTTAAGGTATACAATTTTCTACACTACATTTAGCCCCCACTTTAGTGAGAGTATGCTCAGACTCACACTAAAGTAGAGAAAATATGTCAAGAGGGGTTCAATTGTACAAAATGTTGAAGGAATGGAATGACTAAGGATCAAGGAGGGTGATCAATCCCCAAGGATCTAAGATCCCATGGAAAACCAATATAAGCACAAGGGAACACACGCATGTTCGACATGCAACAAGACAACATACACCAACATACATGCCAACATGAAATGCAAAAGAGGGTATGGACTAACAAGTTGTATTATGCTAGGACCCATGCAAAAGGTGTCCATGACTCAAACAATAGCAAATTCTGATATTTGCTAGGTGAATCGTAAACTGGAAGGTACATGAGCTAGTGAAGTTTGATATCCACTAGGTGAGCCCCCAAGAAAAGATGGGAAACACACTAGGTCTACAAGGTGTACCCATAATGGTGGAAAAATGAGAAACACACACTAGTTCTACAAGGTGTGCCCAACCATATCAAGAGTTATACTCCCTGATAACATTGATAAGGTGCCACAATATGCAATGCTAACGCTACACTAAGTTCAACTCCCGTGAACAAGGTGAAGCAAGAAAATGTCAATTTCAATGCCAATGCACCACTACGTCCAACCCTTGTGGAAAAAGTGAATAAAAAAAAATAATGCTAATGTATGCCCCCACTTTAAAGAAACTGCAAAACACCATGTTGTGAGCAATTACTTTAAAGTTGAAAAATGATAAATGCCATGTAATAAAAGATCACAAGAGCTTATTTGAAAATCCCTATACTAATGATATGCTTCCAAATAAAGCTACATAACGATAAGGGATTGCCTCCAAAATGTAATACGACAAATAACATAGAAAGGTACACTAAGGGATCCACGGTCTGGGTCAGTATACATTTTTGCTATAGTGATATAATATAGCTTGGAACTGACATCATTCCCCAAATACTTGTGGAACAATGAACACAAAGGAGGAATGTCACATAGAGAGAGATAAGACAAACAAGCCTTTTGCGTCAACATGAAAGATACCTAAATGTCTCAACCCCTTGCATCGTCTCCAAAAGGAAAACAAAAGACAAAGAAAAGATAAAGTTTACAACATATAGAAGAATTGAGATACCAATAGAAGAATGTCACAACAGGTTTGTTTCCTTTGTATCCTTGTGCCAACAAAGCAACAAGGGTCATCCAAAGAAAAATCATAAATATAAAGACATTCCAAGCAACACAGTATGAGAGATCACATTACATGCAATCAAACACAAAGAACACATGACATAGAACATAAAGGAGTATCGTGCATGTGATCCGACCTAGAGAAGGTCGTCTGCATCCCAATATTTCTCATCATAAATGGAAGGCATACAACTAGCTAAAGGGACTACAACAAGTGGCATACTAGGAGCATCTCCAGGTGCAACATGTGGTTGGTCACTCTCAATAGGAGGATCATCATGTTTTCCCCCATCTAAGTCCATTTTCTTTGAAAATAAAACATTAAGCTCATTATGCACCTCCTCATCAATTTTAGCAATCTCATCATCATCATCCAAATTGATCACAATGGGAGCTTTTATGATAATTGCATTTGAATTTTCTTCTTTGATTCCTTGTTTTGGCTCCATTTCATTTTTTGGTGAAAGTTGAATTTCTTCTTGAGTTGATTCTATGGGTGTTGGTTTATTATTTTCTTCCAATTGACGAGCCATAGCATGACATCTATGCCTACGCTCTTTAGAATTTCAATTTCTTCTTGCACGACTTTCAAGTTGTGATTGGGTAGGAGTTGGCTTATCAACCATGGGTTTCTTTTCTTCCCTTAGGGGAGGAACTGAAGGAACCGCTAAGGATTGGGAAATCACTGTCTCTTGAGGTCTATATAGTTTTATCTTTGGAGACACAAAATGAATTATTTTATTACCTCTTAGTCTTTTATAGGAGATGGGTGGATGAACTATATTATATTTATCTTGGTTACTTAGAAGGGTTTTTGGCTCAATCATAGGTACATCCATGATGGGACGAGGAAGAGGAACCATGGACCTATCACCTTTTTTTTTTATTCAAGGGGTAAACGCTTTTGATCAGAGCTATGAACCGGAATACAACCATTCAACAATACCACCCCAACGGGGTTTGAACCTTGGTGGCAAGAACAACAATGCCACCTATAAACCATCACACCATGCCAATACCAGCCATGGACCTATCACCTTCAAGAACATTGCTAAGAGATAATTCTGTTATGTGTTTTTCCTTAAACTTTTGATATGACTTGAAAAATAAATCTTTGCAAGGCTTTATAGGCTCCATAGGTTAAGGCCAAGATAAATCCAATGAAAATTTCCCACAGGAAGATAAAGGATTAAACCCACTATGGTGCACTATAAATATCTCATTTCTAAAGGGAAACTTTATGCACTTATGAATAACCGATGGGATGACATTCATGGGGCATAGCCATGAATAGTGACAGGCTGTCGTTAGGTCCTATCGCTTTAGTTGAAAAATACATCAAATGTATTGATCGGGTAGTGTTCAGAGGCTATATGCAATAGGAAACATCTTGACTAACTTTCTTAATTTTTTTGAATGCTTGGAATAGTTGTAAACAAAACTTAAACTAAAAATCCATTAAACTAGAAAGCATAAAGTTGTCTAACTAGAAAACATGAAATTATTAAGCTAGAAAGCATAAAATGATTAAACTAGAAAGCATGTAAATGATTAAACTAGAAAGCATGTAAATTACTGAGTTCAAGAAATTCTTGTAATAAAATCGTAACAACCATCAAATGACATCTAACTGTTAACAGAAAACAAGCTTAACAACATACAACTGATAACCAGAGTGGGTGCTCCAAAATTTTAGATAAACATAATCAAAGGTTATAAACTCAAACTACAAATTGCAAGAACAACTTAACAGATCTCGACACATACAAATCACATTCATTCACATTTATCATCTACAAAATAAAAATGACAGAATTGAAAATGAAAATACTTATCTATCTATTCTATGGTCCCCTCGAGTGGCCAGCTCTCGGGTACTACTACACTTAATTCAGATCACATGAACTTCTGTATCTTCAAAGTTAATCCATCCAAGATAATTCCATTGCACAGTACTAGTAATTCAAATTAAGACTTGTAAAGCTTATTTTATTCATATCAGAAAAAGTGTAACACAAAGACATAGTTCAAAAGCGCATTATGACAGCATAATGATATCCAGTCCGCATTATTTCTTGCGGTTACATATTTATACAAAATTGCTTAACAAAATCCTAGATTTTAGATGGTGAAGATCACTATTGAAAAAGTCTTCAATAAAATTCAACTAACTAACAGACTTAGGTCCATAACATAAAGCATTTAAAAGGCTCAGAGTTAACCATAAAGTCTTTAAACATAAAGCATTAAAAGACTCGATCCACTATGCACTTCCTAAAATTTCGGCGCATAGACTTTCGATGCTTGTCTTCAACTGCTTTGAAGTCTGCTTTAAATCCACTCGATTGTGCATAATGACCGGATGTGCATAATGACATGTACAATACTAAAAACTATACCATTATGTTAGCGTGAGTCAGCTTATTTCAATTGATTTTAGGAAATAAATATTATACATCTTTTTACAAAAAGTAAGTAATTATTTTAATCCTAAAGATAAGCAATTGGCAGGGTAAAAGCAATTGGGAGAAATAAGGAAGGATATTTGGCTGTTTATATACATGAGGTTATTTATACCTCATCAAATAACCTAGCTTCACATGAAATTGGTTCGATGACAAGATGATGGAGAAGATACATCTAATTGTTTAGGTCCAACTTTGAGAGGAAGAGTGATGGAACCTATTGTTAGGTGAGAAAAATCATCATGAGTTTTTATCCATGCTTTTTATTGTTCATAGGTATCTTGATAAAGATATTGCACAAACAAGAATTCCTCGGCAATCACATTCTCTACATACGCCTGATCAAAAAGTATTCCTTGTGCAGGTTTGTTATTGATATGACCAACAATGTAGAGAGGACCATTAGGAACATGTCTAAGTGTGTCATCATTAGTGAAAAAAATGTTAGGTAGTATGGTAGTTTTCCCCCTATAAGGTTGCACATCAAAAAAACCAACCATTATTTGTAGACCATCTTCATTACTATTGTAATCATTATTTATGTTGTTTGGTGTATCAATATTCATATCATCATTCTTAACATCACAAGCTTGCACAAAGTTGGTTGAATGATTAGGCATAGGATTGGTAAATATTTGAAAATTTTGGTTAGGTGGGGAAATAGACTTATTCCCTTTATCATTAACACCACCCAATTGAATGTGATTAGAATCAATGAGGTCTTGAACTTGGTGTTTAAGACGCATACATCATTCCGTATCATTTCCATTTGTGCGGTGATATTGAAAAAAGGAAATTAGATTAAAACTAGAGGGTAGAGGTTTGGTTGTATCCATAGGTCTAATTGGAGGTAAGAGGATTAAGTTCTTATCCAAAATCTACAACATAATTGAATGGAGAGAATCAGGTAGCGAGGTAAATTGTCTATCTTTTTCTCTAAATTGATATAGGGTTGAACTTATGGCAGCAACTTGAGGTTTGGTATGGCTTGTTTGGGATGGATTTATCTTTAAAAAGTTCTTGTTTGGATTCTTGAATGATTGGTAACTATTTTGATGCACAATCTCATATTTTTCATTATGGGTCGATTAAGATGCTTCATCATACTTATTAACCAAATTTGATAGTCATGAATCATTGCACACAAACTTGTAAAGGATGGAAAATTCATCAATATGAATTTTTTCCTCATATCATTTTGCAAGTTTTCAATGAACATTCTTTGTATTTTCACATCAGGAAGAGTTAGATGACTTGTGATAGTATCAAGTGATAGCGGTTCATGAAATCTGTAACCTTTTCACCTTGTTTTTGTTTACATCATATTAAATCAGTTATGTTGATCTTAGGACCAATGTTGACTTGAAAATGATTGAGGAAAACATCAACAAGCTCATTAAATGAGTGGATTGAATTATTAAGAAATGAACAAAACCATTCCAAGGCCATATCTTTTAATGACCTAGGGAAAAGTTTAGCTAGGAGCTTATCCTCAAAATAAAGCCACTACACATGGCAGTATATGTTGATATGTGGTTGCTAGGGTCCCCTTTACCATTGTACTTGTAAAATTGGGGGATCTCTATGTTTTGTGGCATTTGTGCTTTCAATATCTCAAGTGACAATGGGCTCCTTTTGATATATTATGATGGTTGTCCATTTTTTTTGGTTCATTGTTGAGATTTGTTGTTGAAGTGATGTTACATTTTGTAAAAGTTGGTTTATGGTATAATAATTGTTTGACATGTTTTTGGGAATGGGATGAATATGGTGGAATGGTGTATGTATTTTGTGGGCTAATATGTTGTGAAGTTATAAGTGGGGATGGAACTTGAGGTGTGGCATGTGAAGATCCAAAACCATAAGGATTTCCAGTGGAAAAACCTATTGTTGAAGTTATCCCAATGCTTGGTTGTATTATTGAAGTTGTGTATGTAGGAATATAAGTTATAGTGGTAGGGAGGGAAACTTGATTTCCTCCTAGATTTTGGGTGTATCCCAAATCTTGAGCACAACTAGCCATTATAGGTATATTATCATCAACTATATGGGATAGAATATACACAACCTCTAATCCATGATCATCATCAAGAAACTTCCTCATGTTGTCAATTATAGGAATTGCATTACCAAAAAAGTGTTTAGTACTTACATATTCTTGAATTTTTTCTAGGTCTTTATCCAATTTTCTTAGTTTTTCTTCAAGAATATGGGAAACCATAGTCTCAACATTGGTAAAGGTAGGTGCTTGTATTGGCATGGTAATATCAGGAATAGAGTCCAAAATGGGTTGGGCATTGACAACACTTGTTGTGAAAGGGTTGGAGAACTCAATATCCACAACGGATGTACCAACAACATAGGATGCCATGAGTTTCGAACTATGCCTCATTGAAGTATTGGCAATAGGACACCAAGTTGTGAAACTCATGTAAGTTTCATAACACCAAAAGTGCACCCAAGATGAACACCAAACTTTTAAATAAGTACAAAAAACACTCAAAAATAGAAGACAACCAACATAAGAAAATATGAACCACAATAATAGAGGTCAATTTTTATTTTTTTTGGCCAAGGAAAGCAGGATAGGGTCGCCCAAGGGCGTCTGATTCCTAGTGAGGGGTAAGATGCAAGTATGCAATAATGTTGAAGATTTTTGAATAGATTTGAATGTAATTTTTAGATCTAAAATGTGTTGGTTGACAGATTTATCACTTTAGTTTACACTCCATTTGCCCATAACAATGACAACCTTACCAACAGTTGAGTCACTTGCAATGATCGTTGCAAGTTCTCTCTGCTTATTTTACAAGGTGCAGCTACCTTTGAATGATTTGCAATGAATTGAAATACCAGGTATGCTTTTTACTAGGAAGCAAAAAAGGCAACTAACACCTACCCATAACCATGAAATAGATGCGAAAGGTAAAACCTAAGATTAAGTAAATGCAGGTTAATGACACGAAGTTCATCTTCCCTACACCAACAAATGATATCTGGGGAAGGAAAGAACAACAGGCTCTTTCCAGAAGAAATTTAATCCAAATCCAAGGTTTTATAATTAAATGCACATGCAATCCATTATAACAGAATGACATTGAAGAATAACCACAAAGAAACACAATTCATTTCCATTTAAAGAAAATATTAAGAAATTCAAAGATTTGAAAATATCTTCTTTATTTCTCCATTGCCAAAGCATGAGTTCACATACTCCATATTTCTGTATAACAAAACTACATGAAAAGATAACCTAGCTGCTTCCCCTATCCCCTCCAAAAATAACTCTCCTCTTTTCTTGAAAGTTCTCTCTTTTATAGAGTTTTCTAAGCCAAAAAAAATGTATCCAAATGTAATTGTTCATAACGGTCTTTAAAGTAACCGTCCTCAAGAAAGTGGCTTTAAACGAAAATAATTACATTACATCAAAATTGGATTACCACCACTAATTACAAAAAGATCCCATGCAAAGCAAGAAAATTAAACCGCCACAAGTGGTGGAGCATTCTCCGCAGCCAGTCGTATCTCCATAAAAAGGTTGTGCAGCTCGGCGTGTTCCTCTTCTTCTTCTAGGACAATGATTACCTTGTGATATTGGGCATAGCTGGTCTTTTCCTTCCAAGAAAGTGTGCACAATGGGGAAATAATATCAATTTTCTCTTCCTCGGACCAATTCAAGTCAGGTTGTAGGATAGGCATAGGTTCATCATCCCACACTTCATCGCTCGTAGGAAGCACCATTTCAAATTTTCCTTGGTCGATAAGAAAATAGGACTCAATAGTACTGTCACCTTTCCCTGTAAACAAGCTTATTTAATTATGCTGATATGTAATGATGACCTTTAATTTGTCAATATTCATGCTACCACCTTAGTGAGCTCCATTGCACTTGCCATTTAAGAGGTCTAATTAATGCATCATTGATTGAGGAGCAGGTGTTAGGATTGAGCTCTTATTTCGTAACTCCCGAAAAGACAACCACATGATATGTCGTACAAACAATTTAATGGGTTGGCGACATTTCTAAAACCAAGGAGATTGCTTGAAAATTGTGGAGTCACGAAAAAGCTGAACCATAGAACTGCATGTCACAGGTTATGAGATTTCAAGAACTTTTGATACACCAATCATTAGAAAAGGATGAGGAGAAAGAAGGATTGGGTTGTCGGGTTGTTATGTAATTTACAAACCTCGCGACTTGGTTATGAAAACACAAGATTGCACGAAAAAGGTTATGAAACTGGCAAGGACCACGACTACGAATGAATTAAAGGCATGGAATGAAGGCCATTCTAATTTAGAGGAGGGAAATTGCATGTTTTTAAAATTTAGAGGGTAACATTGGCTCTGATTGGGGACAAGGACTGTGAAGGACGAAGCAAGGAACCCAAAATCTCTATGCATGGACCAGTGCATAAATCCATTGGGCTACAGAGTTAGACAACACAAAGGACAAGGAGCCAGAACAAGCCAAAAACAAGACGCAACAGGAAAGGAAACTATACTACTAGCACACCAAAAACTCCTAATGTATACATGGTAGGGAGACCCTACCTCAGATGACTCCAGAATAGTCATGCAAATCCACTAACGGACTGGGAGAAATAACTGCGTGTGCGGAATAATGCCAAATGAATGAGGAGCCCACAAGCAACCAGTTGCCAAATAGCAACCATCATGATCAAACTGATAAGAATGGCTTCGCATAAAGATTCTCTGGGCATGATTTGGTATTGAAAAAGCCACTCTTCATTATACCCTTCTGCAATTAGAGGACTCACATCAATATTGTCCATCATATGATTACCAACATCTATCTGTATGACTCCAGATGTAATTTCATGATACTCTTGATTTTTCCAACTCTGAGAGATGAACCCTCGAATTGGATAACCCACACACAAACCATCAGATGAAAAAATCTCCTTGGTGCCACATGTATAGACGACTGCATCGTTTGAAAACCTTAAATTCGAACCTACAACATATATTTTACTTCGTCCTTGCATACAACCTACTTTTTTGGCAACAGATAGAGAATTATTCAAATCAAAAGACCAATCGTCAACCCCATGCAAAAATGGAAGTGTATTAGACTGAGAATTTTCATTGCGAACAACATTTCCATGTGACTAAAAATTATCCCCATCTGGAACAATTTATTTTCTTTCTATGGATTTTGACTCAACAACTTTATCACACTCATTTACAACTTGTAAATTAGACGTAATGACATCTTCTCCACATAGGAATTCATCTTCAAATATATTAAGACACCAATTTGGAATATTAACAATATCAGGCTCAACACATTCATCCATTTGCTCATTTTCGTCAAAGCTATCATGTCTACTTACATCACTATCTTCCAATCTTTGTTTAAAATTTTTGGCATCCAAATTTTTGAAATGGAAGGATTCAAAGATAAAATCATTTATGACCTTTTGTTGCAGCCATGTTTCTGTGTCATCCTACTCGGGAAATCTGAAAGCTTCATACTCAGTTTGCATGCAAATTGGAGAAGGGACATTCAACAGCTCATTTATATGTTGAGTATCTCCGAATTGCTCTTTATTGCTGGTAAAAGTAAATGTTTCCATTTCTACAGTAGACAAGGATGATAGAGCAACACTATTTGCATTGCCCTCATTATACTTTGCATCATGGGAGGATGGTTCATTCTCTTTACCATTTGAGGGGCTTTTAGATTAATCTTTATTTTCTTCATAATGCAAGTAATAGGCTTCAATTTTCCTATCCATATGAGGTTTAATTGCAACATTTACTTCATCTCTACCAAAGTGTTTCGGGCCAAAAACAGTGAGATGAAAAATTCCAGCAAAAGGAGGCTGTGTAGTTTGAAAATCTACAGACTGAAAATTTGGTTTATACATGATAGGCTTCCTTATAATTTCACTGCCTAAACTATTTATAGCCTGATTTGTTTTCCATAAACCGCTTAAAATCATATCTTCAATCTTGACAAACTCTTCTTGTGCAATTTTAATATCATTTACTTTACACTTTTTCAAATAAAACTAGACATCTGGGTACAAAGAAGAGATAAAAATGCAAAGTTGCATTTGCTTACTTGGCTGAATGGAAGTAGGGATTTTTCTAAACAGCCAGTTGAATCTAACTACGAAATCTCTGACAGATTCTCCTTCTTGCTTGTGAATGTTGAAAAATTGGTTTAGCAGAGCAACCTCATCAACAAGACTTTTATATCTTTATAAGAACTTAGTTCTCAATGAATCCCAATCAGTTATGGATTTTTCTTCCAAATAACAAAACCAATCTGCTGCAAGTCCATTCAAAGATTCAAAGAATAATTAGACAAAGACATCTTCCTCACTTACCTCCAAAATTCTGTTGGAAAATGTGCCTCAATCTCACAGGCTGAAACTTCTGAGAAAGCATGGTCGCTGTGACATTCATGTTGTCTGGCGATTGACAGTTCAGTAATCTTGTGTTTTGCTCATGTTGCTGTGACTTTGTTTAAGTCTTGCCGAATGGACCTATCTCTATGACTTGGTGCATTCGTTGTAACTCTTTGTCGAGTGGGAATGTCTCGGCGACAGAAGGGTTTGTTATCAGGTGCCTAGCGGATGTCGGGGAGACTCATGGCGACTGGATCATCGGGGTAACTCATATGTGTCAGAATGATGTCTCAGTGACGATAGGAAGTCTTGTCGATATCGCATGACCTTTGGTCTGTCTGGCCGATGAGGAAATCGGCATGACTTGCTCCTATCGGCATGTAGTCTTGGCGACCGGGAGGTGTCTTGACAAATGGAGTCATCGGTATGACTTGAAGGCTTCACTATGAAGTCTTGGCGACGGGCATGTGTCTCACCAACGGTGTGGGATGCGTTCGGCATGACTCCTGGAAAAAGATAGGCTCGGGGTAACCTAGAGACTTCGGCGTGAAGTCTTGGCGATAGGTGTTGGTCTCACCGATGGGGATGTAACTGAAGTGATCAATGTAGCTCTCAGCGCCCGGTGAAAGGTCTTAGCGAAGTCAAATGTCTTGCAGACTCGGCAAGACATGAGCACTCGTTATGTGGTCTCGGCGAAAGACATAAGTCTTTCCGACTGGTGAATGCAGCACTTGGTGTGACTTAAGGCTTCGGTATGAAGTCTTGGCGAAAGCGATAAGTCTGGCCGACAAGATAGACTCAAAGTAACTTGGAACCTGCGGGGTGATGTCTTGGCGAAGGGTGTTTGTCTTGCCGATGGGAATCCTAATGTCGGTATGACTCTTGGTGATTGTTTGGAGTTCGGCATAACATGAAGCTCAATGTGATGTGTTGGCAAAAGATGAATGTCTTGCTGACTCAGTATGACATGTTTGCTCGATGAGAGGTCTTGGCGAAAGACGAATGTCTTGCCGGTTGTTGGGTGCTTCGGTGAAACTTAAGGAGACTCTTGCCAATAGATGGATGTCGATAGGAATACAATGGGTTTTAGTATGACTTAAAGGCTTGATATGATCTCTCAGTGAAAGACAAAAGTTTTGGCGACTAAGGAACACTTCAGAATGACTTTTGAGCTCAGAGTAATGTCTCATCAAATGGAGATTGTCTCGCCGATGAGAATGCTGAGGTCAATGTGACTTGAAGACTTTGGTGTAATGTCTGGGCGAAGAGCGATAGTCTTCGCGACTGATGAACTCTTTGGAATACCTTGTGATCTTCGGTGTGAGGTCTTGGCCACATATTGAAGTCTTGGTGATATCAATAGTCATGACTTGTGGCATCAGGGAGACACGGTTAGTGTCTCACCGACATGCGACACAAGTTGATCGTTTGTTGACCATTTGGATAACCATCCTATGTGGTGTGACCTGGATGTATTATCTTCTATGCAAGGAAGTGGAACATCTACGATGCTGAGCTGGATGATTTGATAGTTGTGATCTGACAGTTGGAAACAAATCGATTCATAGAGCTCGTTGAGAAGAAAGCTGGTAAGCTAGAAGCTGTAGAGCCGACGAGATGTGAAGGTTGAGAGGCTGGTTGTATGGCTAGGGGGCCTTGAGGCTGAAATAAAGGAGAAGAGAGAGCTTCTGATCATGAATCTTGTTTGACTTCTCTTACGTTGATCTGCACTGTATATGTGATGGTATTGTAACAGTGCGAAGATATTTTTAGTTTGAGAGGGTGATCAAAAACTGTACAAGGAAATCTGTTATTACCAGTTGTATCCAGAATGAACAAGATGTAATCTCTGAAAGGCTAAGAGCCTGAAATTGTATTGTAACTTCTTGTTGCTGAATAATACAATGGCTCAAACTTTGGAGAGTGGGGTTTTTTACCTGAAAGGGTTTTCCCCATGTAAAATCTTTGTGTTCTTTATTCTGTAGTATCTTTCATCTGTGTTATTGATTGCTGTTGAATTTACATGTGTTTCTCTCAGAAGGATTAATGTGGGAAATAACTGTGTCTGTTTCTGCTTTAGGACATAGTGGCACGTGTCTTTGAGGCAACCTAATCGAAATGAAAGTTACCGAAGGGACTACTGTATGGAGTTTTCACTGGATGCGCTCCCAAATTTCCTTACAAATTCCACATTCGACTGTGAAAGCCAAGATGTGATCCTCTGCATCTTGAGAGCCTTCTCCACTGAACTTTAGAAAATGATTTCTCGATCGTTAAGGAAATGGTGAATACTGCGGTAGAGAAAGGGGTCCAAAGTGACTTCCCCATGGATAGGAAGAAACCAATGCCATAATGCAAATCTGAAAATTAAATCAACATAGGTATTTGCTGGAACAAAATATTTCTGAGTACATTTCATCAAATAGAGCTGCCAACCTTCGTCCGTAGGGAGGCACCTTTAAATTTTTGGGAAAAATAATAGTACCGTTCTTCAATTTTGAATCCCCAGTAGAGTCACCAAAATTCTGTTGGTTGACAGATTTATCACTTTAGTTTACACTCCATTTGCCCATAACAATGATAACCTGACCAACAATTAAGTCACTTGAAATGATTGTTGCAAGTGCTCTCTGCTTATTTTACAAGGCACAACTACCTTTGAATGATTTGCAATGAATTGAAATACCAGGTATGCTTTTTACCAGAAAGCAGAAAAGGAAACTAACACCTACCCATAACCATGAAATAGATGCGAAAGGAAAAACCTAAGATTAAGTAAATGCAGGTGAATGACACAAAGTTCATCTTCCCTACACCAACAAACGATATCTGGGGAAGGAAAGAACAACAAACTCTTTCTAGAAGCAATTTAATCCAAATCCAAGGTTTTAGAATTAAATGCACATCCAGTCCATTATAATAGAATGACATTGAATAATAACCACAAAGAAACACAATTCATTGCCATTTAAAGAAAACATTAAGAAATTCAAATATTTGAAAATATCTTCTTTATTTCTCCATTGCCAAAGCATGAGTTCACAGACTCCATATTTCTATACAACAAAACTGCATGAAAAGATAACCTAGTTGCTTCCCCTATCCCCTCCAAAAATAGCTCTCCTCTTTTCCTGAAATTTCTCTCTTTTATAGAGTTTTCCAAGCCAAAAAAAAACATATCCAAATGTAACTGTTCATAACGGTCTTTAAAGTAACCGTCCTCAAGAAAATGACTTTAAACGAGAAATAGTTATGTTACATCAAAATTGGGTTACCACCACTTATTACAAAAAGATGCCATGCAAAGCAAGAAAATTAAACTGCCGTAGGTGGTGGAGCATTCTCTGCAGCCAATCGTATCTCCATAAAAAGGGTGTGCAGCTTGGCGCATTCCTCTTCTTCTTCTAGGACAATGATTACCCTGTGATATTGGGAATAGTTGGTCTTTTTCTTCTAGGAAAGTGTGGACAATTGGGAAATAATATCAATTTGCTCTTCCTCGAGCCAGTTCAAGTCAAGTTGCAGGACAGGCATAGGTTCATCATCCCACACTTCATTGCTCGCAGGAAGCACCATTTTGAATTTGCCTTGGTCAATAAGAAAATAGGACTCAACAGTACTGTCACCTTTCCCTGTAAACAAGCTTATTTAATTATGCCGGTATGTAATGATGACCTTTAATCTATCAATATTCGTGCTACCATCTTAATGAGCTCCGTTACACTTGCCATTTAAGAGGTCTAATTAATGCATCATTGATTGAGGAGCAAGTCTTAGGATTGAGCTTGTATTTCATAACTCTCAAAAAGACAACCACATGATACACCGTACAAACAATTTAATGGGTTGGCGGCTTTCGAAAACCAAGGAGATTGCTTGAAAATCATGGAGTCGTGAAAAAGCTAAACCATAGAACTGCATGTCGCGGGTTCTAAGATTTCAAGAACTTCTAATACACCAATCATTAGACAAGGATGAGGAGAAAGAAGGATCAGGTTGTTGGGTTGTTATGTAATTTATGAACCTCACGACTTGGTTATGAAAATGCAAGATTGCGCGACAAAGGTTATGAAACTGGCAAGGATTGCGACTACGAACGAATTAAAGACATGGAATGAAGGCCGTTCTAATTTAGAGGAGGGAAATTGCATGTTTTTAAAATTTAGAGGGTAACAAAATGTAATAATTTACTGATTGCAATATGCAAAGGCCTGAAAGTAATGATTTTGAATGCAAATTTTGATTTTAAACAATGCACTTTCTTTCATTAATTGAACTAAAATAAAAATGCTTTGAAAACATACAGTTATTGATTCCAAAATAGGCATATTCAAGTATAGTGAAATTGAGCAGATAGAGATAAAAAAGTGTGAAAAAGCTTGTTTAAGCACCTGTACAAGGATAGGGTCACCTAGGGGCAACTAAGTCTTTATTTAGGGTTCTAAAAATTCAAAATCTAAATGTTGAGACTAATGTTTAAGGTTACTATTCTTATCTGCAAACAGGTTTGACAGTGATTGTTTTTCCAAAAAAAAATCAATGCAAAGGAAATGCAAATGTATGACAACTTTGAAACAAAATGACACTTTTTGAATACAATTTTGAAATGAAAATTTGATCCAAATGATTGAAACACATTGTATAACAAGCTATGATACAATATGTATGCAATATTTTTAGATTTTTATGATTTTTTATGATGCAATATGCAACCCTAAATGAGAAACACAATGATGCAAAACCTAGATGAGAAATGCAAAACACAATGATGCAAAACCTAGATCTAGGGTTTGAAAGACTACCAAATCAAAAAGCTATGATGTCAAATGTCAGGTTCACCAAAATGAAACATAAAAATGTGGTGACCTTAAACTCAATTTCTAAAGCTTAAGTCAATGGGGGGCATCATTTCTATAACTTCATTAGGATGCGAATCAACAAGGTGTATAGATTGACTTACAACCTCCTAGGTGAGTCAATCATACCTAGATATGTATCTATTTGAGGATGGGAGTTGATTAGAAATTATTTGGAGTAATTGCCCTAATTAAAATATATGCCTAATATGATAAATGTAATTTCTATATACCTGATAAACTAAAACAGTCAAGTCTCGACAGATCTAGAAGGTGTAGATGACTGTGTACTTGCTCCAATGGGGTCGCCCAATGGTCGTTGAGTCCTTATTAAGGTGTCCTACTCAATTTTTGGGGTCCTCTGGTGGTAGATTTGAGATCCCTGTTTCCACTTGTCCCACTGTCAAAATGTCATAAATAAATTTTGTAGGTGAGTTACTGTGTCTTGACAAGGTCGATGACAACAAATGCAACAATGAAAAATGGATCTTCAAACTCTCTTCAATCCTCTTCAAAATGTAACCTACACATTCACAAAGAGGGAAGATGTTGTGCCATATAGAGGCTTGCCTTAGTCAAGCCCTATGTAAGTGTTCCCACTTCCACAATGGCAAAGTCAATGATAAAACCTTAATGGAAAGGAAGAAAATGATGAATGAACAAAATTCTACAACTCACCACCCTTCAATGGCTTCCTTGAAGGACTGAAGTCATGCACATCACTTCAAAGATTTGAATTTTTCTTGATAATTTTTCTTGAATGCTTAGAGACCTATAACAATGCTAGCCTTCACAAAACATGAACATGAACATACATAGAATTTGACATGATATTGGATCTTGAATTGCTACAATAAACTCTGATAATTTTGCTCTTGACTTGCTCTTGACAATAGTATTTTCTCTATTGTATTCCTTAGTGCTAGATATCTCTTGTTAGATTTCAAATGATAAAATAACTAGGTATTTATAGGTGTTTATCTAATTTCCCAAAAAATAGATTCCAAAAGCCGACACTTCATATTTGAATTTTGGATGTTAAAATACCACCAATAACATATTCAAATTTGGGTCTCGACTAAGAAGGGGGACTCAGTCGGCCATGGGCGACTGGGTCCTAGCCTAAATTTTTGAGGACACTCAAAGTCAGGGACAATTTAATGATTGAATGCATTTTTTTAATGTTTGTCCTTCTTCAAAAAATGGTTAAAATTAGGCTTTGGAATGCATAATTTGAAAAATTAGAAGCTTAATTAGGTCCAATAATTTAGGGGGGCAAAAAAATAATGTGAATTTTTTAAGGTATACATTTTTCTACACTACAAGATTAAATATTAATTAATTTAAATTTGATATTCTTACCTATACAATAATAATTGATTTAAAATTTTATTTAAATATATACAAATATTTTATAATCTATGAATGAACATGTTTTATTATATTATCTCATATGTCCTAGCGAATATTATTAGTTTATCATTATAAGTGTATTTATGTCAAATATAATAATAGTAATAGGTTATTAAACTTAGTCAATCACATAGTTCCTTGATGTTTGGGTATTTAATGATATAGAAAAAACATGTTAAATGTTAACATTCTAATCCTAGTTAAATGATATTTCTATTCACTGGTTGGATTTCCCTTGGTGCACCTCCCCTAAGGGTGCCATCAAACCCTTATTGTAGGGCCGAATATTAACTAAGCTTGTCACCTTAAATTATATAGTTCAATTTTATAAATTATTTAATTGAATATTTTCTCTTGTTTTTGGTTGCATGTTAGTAGCACGTACCTTCCACACATGTTGGTTTCATATTTTATTGCATGTGCCAATGACTCATGTTCATTAGTGTTGCATTGTAATTATGTGACCATTCTAGTTTCTAACAAATGTTGGGTTCTATTTGGGTTTCTCTTTGGTTAAATATGGGCTTAGTTAAAGAGGACTTATAAAATGACCTAGTGCTTGCATGTGTGCACAATGAAGATCAAATAATTTGATGAAACCATTAATGCATTCCACCTCAAAAAGTTTTATATATAAAAACTAAAATAAAACATTCCACCTACATTCATTCTATTCAATCTACTATGTTATATTTTTCATACTTTTTTCTAATTTTCATCTTTGTAAGAGCCATAGGTTGTTATCTTGTTTTCTAACTATTATTAGTCATGATATTTCTACTATCACAAGCTATCCACCTCTACATACTAATGAGTCATAAATAAGTTAATTTTTAGGAAAAATTAGTACTGCCTACCTATCTTATCCGGTATTTAAGATCACACTCTTATCTAGAAACTAATAAGAAGGACCTCCCTATTATTACGATCCTCAATAAAATGGGAAGTTTACAAAAATAAATGATTCCTATTTGTTTTTGTTTAGCCCCTTACTCACCCTTACGTAGTCATTGATGTTGAGCACTCACTTCTTCCTGATAGTGTGGAGCAAGGGTACATATTTTAAAAGTACTAAATCAAAAACAAAGAGAGAGAGAGAAGAATGAAAAAATCAAGAGTCATATTTATAAAATTGACACATGCAATTCAAGTAAAACAAATATAACTCTACTTCTCTTAAAAAATTAATTGATCCTAAAAATCAATCAACTCATGTGTGCCTAGTCATGCCTGTGTTGGAGTAGCTTAATGGTCAACACAATTTTTTTGTTCAAGAGGTTGTGCTTGTAAAAGATCAAATTTTACAATTCACACATCCAATATGTTAAATATGCTTTACATATGATAAATCTTTCAATATCTCAACATTTTTTTATTTCTAATCTAATCCTAATCTAACATATTGTTAAAAAAGATAAATGTGATGCTAGTGTTTAAAGGAATAAACATAAAAATAAACAACCAATGATGAACATAGTTTTTAGCCTTAATTTTGAAAAGTATAGAATCTAAATAACCTATAATGCAACAATCAATATTTCACCCTATCACAAATACTATAGATGTAAGATTCTAAGAAATGTGAAAATTGGAAATAATGGTCATCGTATTACACACACAAATTTTACACAACATTTCACAACTTACAATTAAAGCTAATTGTTAAGCACTTAATGATTGCCACCAAACTATCCAAATCAAAGAAAATAAACATACTAATACATCATCATGAAGGATGAAAATAGTCATAGGAAGTAGGAATTGTTGAACAAGACAACTAAGAGGGGGGTGGTGAATCAGTTTTCACATATTTAAACCTTAATTCATTCACTAGAACTAATCCTTAACACTGCTTAAATGATTAAACATTAAATACTAGTGCAAAAATTGAAAAACATCACATAAACACAACACCATATTTACGTGGAAAACCTAATAAGGGAAAAACCACGGTGAGGATTAACTCACACTATAGAGAATATCAAAAACAATTACAAGAGGCTCACTGCCTGAGAAACAAGGTTCACTTCCAAGACAAGGACTCACTATTTGAATCAAGACTCACTGTCCAACAGGGCTAACAACCTGGAGGGCTCATTGCCATAGAGATATAAAGAAGATAGAAGAGATATGTTACAGAGAGAAGACAATCTCAATGCAACAGAGAAATCCACCACAATTTGCTCAACCTCTTGCAGACATGCATGAATGATAGAGTACACCTTCTGCTCACTGCATTTGAAAACTCAACATTTAGGCTTCACACCGATCTGCCAAACTCATATCACACACACTCACTGATTCACATTAACCTCGTATCCATCTACTCTATATCTTTTCTCTTATCTCTCTTTCCTCTTTCTAGATTTTATTTCACCACTAATTCATCCTGTATTTATACCATCTTCAACTTTGAAACATATCCAAAGTCGACCATCCAAATTCAAATTCAAATTAGGTTAACGCTGAACATCCTAGGGTGGAATTAGAATGAGGGTTACCCAAACACATGCTTCATAAGGACCCAAATAGATCCAACATGCTTCATCAACTCTGAAGATAGTGTTGAACACAAGGTCAGACAAACCAATGTAAAACATAGAAAAATTAAGCATGAACCTTCTAGATACCAAAATTATCTTCAATACAATCAAAACAACTCAACTCTAGGACCACAAGTCATAAGACTTTAACAAAAATAAATTCAGACCAACAATATTTCTCCCGAACCTCAACCAGAAACACAAAAAACCACATTTCACAACTAGTGAACATAACTCGCATTGTACAATGAATCAACAACCAAAAATATGGATATAGCAACTTCTAATAACCATGATCAACATATCTGAACCTCACAAACATAGGAGAAAATACCAAAGCAAAACCCGAAGCAACCACTGAACACCTGCAACATATCTTCATTACAATTTTCTCAATATCTTTGACATATACAACCAATAACTTGTATCCATGACACTAATGACAACAACAATCAGTTGATAGCCAATTGACCAGTTGACATAAATGAAAAAACCTTCATTCTTTCCATTCTTGCAACAATCTCCCCCTTTGTCAATGATGGCAATACATGATGTGAAAAAACATCAAAGACACCATACTAGCTCTGAATACACTTCTCAAGATTTTTCTTTCTGTTCCTTTCTGTTTCCCCCCTTAGTAGATAGTCTTTTATATTCTTCCTCTTTTGTTTGTTTTCTTCCTCTCTTTTTTTTCACATGCTTCCTCTCCCCCTTTAACATCAATGGCAAAGGAAAAAAGGATATTTTACATTGATTTCCCCTTTGTCATAAAAAACAAAATACTCTTAATGACAACACTTGACACTACCTGTTCCCCCTGAGAGGTAGCCACCAAAACATCAGTCTAGAAGAAAGATAGATCCATAGATCTACTAAACTGATGCATCTCCATATACATCTAGTTCAAAAGATTATGCCTTAAACCCTTAACATAGTAGACATCATCAATATTATGCTTTCCATCAAAACTAATTGAACCTATCCCACAAATTTTAGCACCAGTATCATCTCCAAACATAACCAAGCCTCCATCATATTTTTCAAGTTTAACAAAATTACTTTTATCACCAGTCATGTGATGTGAAAAACCACTGTCAACAAACCAATAGTTCTTTTCTTGTTTAGCATGTAGGGTAGAGTACCTTCATTTTTCTCCTTCTCCGGAGGGCATTTCTTTTACCTATTTTTTAGAATTAGCAGAAGTAGGTTCATCCTTTATAGCCAAGAACATTCATTCATTGTCATAAAAAATCTTCATAATCAAAATCTTCATCAGATATACTAGCATTCTCATTTACATAATATGTTCCGTTGATCTTCTTTTCTTTCTTTTCCTTCTCATATCTTTGTTTATTCCTCTTAGCTCTTTCTGGACACTTTACAACATAATGACCTATTTCTCCACAACTAAAGCATTTAAAGGGTAAATTACCTTCATACTTACCAGAGCCTTTCCTCATCCTTCTCACAAATTTAGCTTCTATCTCATCAAAATTTTCTTCATCCAGATCTTCAGCTTTTGTAGCCTTAAAAGTAGTTTTTGATTTGCATCCATTCCTCAGATTCGAATTCCTCTTCTCATAAGATGTCAAAAATCCCAACAAAAAATCTTTAGTGCAGGTCTTATAATCTATACTCTGTTCAATAGCACACACCTTCTCATTGTAAGCATCAGGGAGAGTTATAAGAATCTTCTTTACAATCCTAGTTTCATCTATAGTAGCACCAAGTTCTCGCATTCCACCCACTATCTCATCCAATCTATGTACATAAGCTTTAACACTCTCATCTTCAAACATGTATAGAAGCTCAAACTATGTCTCCATATTCTATAATTTTTCCTCTTTAACTCTTTCATCACCTTCATGCGCCCTTTCCAAAGCATCCCATATTTCCTTAGCAGTCTTTAGATTCTGAACCTTAATCAACTCAGAATGTACTAGACTATTCTTGAAAATGTACTTTGCCTTATTGTTCACTTCATGTGCTTTGATCTCATCAGCTGTACTTAGACCATTAGCAAGAGGAGTGTAAGGATTCTTGTAAGCTTTCTCCACATCATATCCACATTACTCTAGATATTCTTCCATCAATATTTTCCAGATAGCATAATTAGTTCCATCAAACCTCAGATAATCATAAGTCATTTTTCTAGCCTTCCCGAACCTTCCTCAAGCAATTAAGCTCTTCACCAAGGAACCAAAATCTGATACCAGTTGTTGAACAAGACAACTGAGAGGGGGAGTGAATCATTTGTCACAAATTTAAACCTTAATTCATTCACCAAAACTAATCCTTAACACTGCTTAAATGATTAAACATTAAATACTAGTGTAGAAACTGAAAACTATCACATAAACACAACACCAGATTTATGTGGCAAACCCAATAAGGGAAAAACCACGGTGAGGATTAACTCACACTATAGAGAATATCAAAACCAATTACAAGAGGCTCACTACTTGAGAAACAAGGCTCACTGCCAAGACAAGGACTCACTGTTTGAATTAGGACTAACAACCTAGAGGGCTCACTGCCACAAAGATACAAAGAAGATAGAAGATATACATTACAAAGAGAAGACAATCTCAATGCAATAGAGAAATCCACCACAATTTTCACAACCTCTTGCATACATGCATGAATGATAGAGTACACCTTCTGCTCACTACATCCGAAAACTCAAATTTCAGGCTTTGCACTAATCTGCCACACTTGCATCACACACACTCACTAGTTCACATCAACCTCACATCTATCTGCTCTATTTCTTTTCTCTTATCTCTCTTTCCTCTTTTTATATTTTGTTTCACCACTAACTCATTCTGTATTTATACCATCTTCAACTTTGAAACATGTCCAAATTCGACCATCCAAGTTCAAATTCAAATTAGGTCGGCACCAAACATCCTAGGGTGGAATTAGAATGAGGACGCCCAAACACACGGTTCATAAGGACCCAAATAGATCCAACACACTTCATGAACTCCGAAGATAGTGTTCAACACAAGGTCGGCCAAACCAGTGTAAAACACATAGAACAATTAAGCGTGAACCTTCCAGATACCAAAATTATCTTCAATACAATCAAAACAACTCAACTCTAGAACCGTAAGTCGTAAGACTTTAACAAAGAGAAATATAGACCAACAATATTTCTCCCGAACCTCAACTAGAAACATAGAAAACCACAATTCACAACTGGTGAACATAACTCACATTGTACAATGAATCAATAGCCAAAAATCTAGATATAGTAGCTTCCAACAACCATGATTAACATATCTGAACCTCACAAACATAGGAGAAAATCTTAGAGAAAAACCCGAAGCAACCATTGAACACCTACAACATATCTTCATTATAATTTTCTCAATATCCTCTACATATACAGCCAATAACCTGTATCCATGACACTAATGAAAACAACAATCAGTTGATAACCAATTGACCAGTTGACATCAATGATAACACCTTCATTCTTTCCATTCTTGCAACATGCATGATCTTTATTGATTTATAATTGGAAAAATGATTACAACTTTCAACAAGAATTCACACATTGATTTTTCTCCTTGTCTTCCCTAAAAAATTATCAACCCTTTACAATGTCTTTGACAACTACTCAAATACCCAACTTGGGTGTCCAAAATTATATTTACAAGATCAAGTCGACCTAGATCCTAAATTGATCCCTAGGCCCAAAGTTTCCAAGTTATGCCTTATTTTCAGAAGATAGACCTATAAAATTAAATTGCAAGATTTATTATTTGGACCCTAAAAGAATTAAACACACTCAAAATTATAGAGTGGTTTATTACTTCATTTAATGATTTGGAAATTGTGTTATGAAATTTTACAGTGCCTTTATGATTGAATTAAAGTTAGAAGCAATAGTAAATTGGAGTCTTAGCTTCTTATAAAAAAGGGTCCTCTTGATTTTCTCAACAACCTCCTTTATTTCTAGTAGTCTTTCCCATAATACATTGAGATTTCTCTTGATTCTCATTAGTTCATCAATCAATTATTTTATTAGACGCTTCTTCATTAAGTTGGAAAATTATTTGATAATTGTAACAATAGGAAGGACCTTGCTAGACCAATCCTAGAAGGTGTAGGGAAGGGATTTAATAAAGTTCTCAATCTCTGCCATTGCTACATTAGAAAAATATTTTCTTATAACAAACTTCTTACAAGCCTTCAAAATTTTAGCTCTCCATTTGGTGGATTTTTTCAACTCTAGGTGCAATTATTGGTTACCATCTAGGATAATGTATTTTATTTGTAGGTCTAAAAATTGAACCTTAGCCATTTTTTAAATAATATTTTTTAAAAATAGGAAAATTATCCTTCAATATGATGAGTTATTCGTCAATGGATACTTCAAACTCATCCATTGCATTGGCTTCATCACTCACTCTATGGTAATATTAGATGGCCTCTTGGATTAATCTACTTCCTTTGGATTCTAAGGGATCCATCCAAACCAATGTTTCACTCACCACTCCTCCAAAATATCTTCTTTTTTTCTCCTCGTCTAGTGCTTTCACGAGGGTAGTGGCTACTGCATTAGAATCCACATGTCCATGAGGTAATTGATATAAGTAGAAAATTCACAATCTCGAGCCTTAAGTTTTTCCTTAGTTTTCTCATCTTTGTTCATGCGACCCGATATGGTGGATAATACAGTTTGGAGAGACTATTTCTCTTCTTTTCCTATTTGATGTCCCACATTGAATGTCTACAAGTAGTAATCTCCTAGCTACATTTTGGATTATTTATTTCCCACCATTGTAGTTTCTACCTATGTAAGTCTAACCCCTTGAGAATTTATTGATATGGTGGACAATGTTTATACTCTTTTAGGCTTGGGTTTATCCTTGAAAATTTTTACTACCTTGGAGAAGTCCTCTATAACACACTTATATGTTCTCTATCTCTTCTCAATGGTGGACCTTGGCCATTTACTAACAACTTGAACTGCTCCCTGCTTATGTGTCACCTATATACACTTTGGGAGGACTTGATTGTCTTGGAGAGGTAGAGTGAGGTAGGATTGAAGGTGGAGAAGAGATCCTTGTTGAAATAAACCCTAAAGAGGAAGGAGGTGAAGGAGTCACAAGTTAAGTTGGGGTGTGAGATTGATACCCCTCCTCAAAAGATGACTCAACATCATGGATTTCACCTTCCTCTTGAGTTGTAGTAGGTATTTTAGTTTCTTATTGAGGTGGACTTCATGTTGTGGCTACTCTTTTATTATTCTCTTATCTTCTATTCTAGAATGTCGATCTATGGGGGAGAAGGGATTTGAGTATGTGGAGGAGGAAAAGAAAGAGGTGAAGGAACTAGAGTCTATATTGGAGGGGATGGTTATGATTGGGTCACCTCCTGAGTTTTTGAAGCTCTTGTCCTTCTTCTTCTTTATAGAGGTTCTACATATTCAAACCCTTCTTCCTCCTACCCCAAGACAAATTTTAAAACAAAAGCCTCTTCTTTCTTTCTTTCTTTTATCCTTCCCTTTTATGGTATTAGAGCATTCCTCTTTTTAGTTGTTATATATGGGGCCTTGGGAGGTTTCTTCTATTGAGGGTGAGGGTCATCCATAAGATATGGGTTCTTTAATCATATTTTGGTTCTTGTAACCACTTCCTTTATTTTGGCCTCAACCGAGGCATCTTTTGGTACTTGGTCGATCCTTTCCATAAATTAGTTGAAGACCTTGCCCCTATTATAGGAAGGGTCTAAGACCTTTCCATATTCATGCATATTATTGGGGACTTTTTTTAAGGGTACATCCCTTAATTAATGGTATTTTCATCTAGAAATAATCCCTTATTCTCACCTTATGTTCATCTAGAAATCATCCTAAAGTCTTCTAATATTGGAATATGAACAAAGAATGAGCCAATAAGTGGCCCAACCTTCCAATAGGAACAAAACTATCCCTTATTTCATATAAATTCAATTTTAGATGTATCATTTATTGTTGATCTATTTTGGAATATCACATGTTTTAACAAGAATACACTCCCACCTTGATAGGAAATGAGATCCCAACTTTGTGCTTTCTAGCAATAAGCTTTTATATCTCCATAATCTTCTTATAGGTATCCAAGAGCACAATATTATCATTGGGATACTTGGGTAACTTGTATTTTGTTATTTGGAAGTCACAAAATCTAATGTATAAGAAAGTATTGAATTGGATGAACAAGTTCCCTAGGTCAGCCATCATCTAAGTTTCCTCCAAGGACAACCTCCTTACATGTAATCATTCTCTAAACATATGATGAATACATATTAAAATACATCATTAACCCTATTGTAATGTTTCCATATTTCCTTTAGCTATAGTTTGGGATGTTATATTACACCTTTTCTTCTCCAAACTACAATGCACCCACTTGATTCAATCCTAGAAAGTTGACCTAGAAAGCCAAACAAGTCTATTGGAAGTAAGATGTCATGTGGAACTTGGTTGATTCCTAAACTATTTTCAATTGAACATGTAGTGTTTCATTGATGAGAGTAGATATCAATCCTCTTCTCATCTACAATGATAATGATAAAAAAAAATCCAAGAATAAAAATATTTAGCATTAGGTAGACACACAACTCTAGTTAGATGAACGATGGAATCCTTGGTATCCTCTTTGAATTTAATCTTATGAAGGACTATTGTTATCTTGGTTGCTAATTTTCTCCTCTGTAATAGTAAATCATCATTGGTGAATTTGGAAACAGTTATAGTTTTTCTTTCATAATACCTCACTACCTCCTTCATGTTGACCTTATCATATTGGGAAAAGGTGGGTGGCCCAAACACTCTTTCAATCACATTTGAACTAACATCTAGTATGGTTTGGCCTACTAGGCTAATATATTTCTAGTAATGTCTTTGGGTACATGCTAGAACTAGCTTAGGATATTGGAGAGACACCAGGAATATTGTAGCTTGGGCTAATCCAAATTTTGTCATCCATTGAGCCCTAAAGGTTTTGTCTCCTTTTGTATTTAATCATTACAAGAACTCTTGGACATCTACATGCCCTAGGTCAATATCTCTAATATAACCTCAAGGGGAGAACATATTTGAAGTAGGATGATAACCTTTATATTCATAATTCATTTCTTTCTATGGTGGTTCTCCTTGCATGTGTACTACAAAATACACATGAGGTCGTTAGATACTTCAATGCTAATCAATTTTAACTATGTCAAAAGATATGAGCAATCTATTTATAAAATTATAGATCATATACACAATTTATACAATGAAATAACTTGATCAAAATCAATATAGTGAATAGAAAAGTCTTGATAATACCATCAAAGTTATAACAAAATGTATAACACTGACTAAGTATAAGGCTCTAGTTCAAACCATCAAGAAGCTGAGATTTAGGATCCTAACATGATTCATACTCAAAGATTGGGGATCCTATAAGTTCAATGACTGATAGCATAACTTGAAATGCCTTACTAAGCAATCAATTTTACTCTAACTTAGCTAGAGGAAATAAAATATAACCAAAATGAACTCCCAATCCTATGAAGGTAAGAATTCTAAAAATCATCAAAGATAAAGGGTACCTCATAACCTATTCCAAAATTAATAAAAAAAGATTATATCTACACCCCTAACTTGGAAAGGTGCACAAGGAAAAACAACAAAATTTGGGAACCAAGGATAACACTCTATAGGTACCACCAATAAGGGTATCTCAAAATCATAATAAGGGTATCTCAAAATCATAACCTTGATAGATAACATTAATTAAAATAACCAAGAACTAGACTTTAGGGATACCATTTAATGAGTAAACAAACTAGGGTATGCCTAAACTTGTGATCTTGATAGATAATATAATATAAATAAATCAAAAATAAAACTTTAGGGATACCACTAAACAAGTATCGAAATAAGGGCATGCCTAAAATACCAATCCTAATAGATAACATAAAGTAAAATGATCGAGGATCAAAATTTAGAGATACCAAAAAATGGATACTTAATCAAAAAGATTGCCAAAACCTTGATTTCATGAGAGATAGATTTTAAGTATATAAGTTGAGATTTAGGGATGCAAAGGAATTCATTCCCAAAATGGGATGGTCAAGGAGAACTTTGTAAGTTTCATGTAAGTCATCAAGGCTTATGAAAGTGTGGTGCCAACTTGATATCACTAGGAAAAAAACTCAAACTGCGAAAAACTTGAATAGATCTAACAAAGGAGAAAATATAAAGTATGCTAAGGCATGCAATCAAAAGATATAAAAATACAAAAGAAAAAAATCAATGAAGACCAATGAAAATAAAAAGGAAAAAATGAATGATGAAATCCAAAATGATCAAATTCCCGAATTAATGACAACACAACACAAACAAGTTGATATCAAGCAAGTAAATAAATATCAAAGAAAATGAAAGAAAAATGGAATTAATGAACTAGGAAAGAAACCATACCTAATTAATGTTGTGAAGGATAACAAATAATGGAACAAAAACTTAAAAAATCATATAAAAAATGTAAACACAACCACAACACAATCTCAATCACTTAGAAATATCCCACCAAATTGCAAGCAACTTGTACACAAGAATACAAGAAAGCCATATAAATCATCAAATCTCAATGATACAAAAAACCATAGAAGTAAAATGATGAATAAACAAGCCAAATGAGAAAAAAACCTAAAGGGCATGTGCAAGAATGCAATCACTATTAATGCAAAGCCAAGTGGTAGGTTAACGTGACAAAAAATTTCATGTTGAGCATCAAGGTTTTGAAGATTCCTTTATAGTTATGTTAGTACGATTTTTTTTGAAAGTTTGATGAGGGTGGCACATCAAACACCCAAAAACTCTATTCCATAAGAAAATATTCAAGGTTTCAAATATTCCTTCGTGGTTATGCTAGGATGACAAACTCTAAAAGTTAGACATGATCCAAAATACCCAAAATAAACATAATGAAAAAAGCTAATACCAAAACTAAGCATCAAAACAAATAAGCAAACAAGAGAAAAAGTATAGAAATGAGATGAAAGGAGTCCTCATTTTGTTAATGAAAAGTGGGGCATGTGTGCGCAAGGCACAACACCATCCTTTGTTCAAAATATTCCTCTTCCTTGGGCATGACCTGTTGGCCATCTATGATCTAAGTTTAGGGAACGTTTACAAAGTTAAATCTCCCTAATGTTTCTTGCTTTAATTTTATAGTCCATCTACACTAGAATAAATCCCCTACCCATTGTGTGTTTATGTCATTTATCCATTTTTATATTTTCTGCTCTCACTTGTTGTCCCTTAAATACTACATCTTATAAGTCTAATATATAAGACAAGGTCATAACCAACCTACAACTCCCTTAGAAAAAAATTAAAAAAGAGCATGCCATCATTATCAAAAAATAAATAAACACATGCGTGCACACACACCCACATCTATAAGTAAATAAATTATTGCCATAAAAAACCATCCGTGAAAGCGTCCATACATGTGTGTGCACTGATGTGTCCAATTAATGGCTAGTTTTCCTTTACTATTTTACTTTCATCTACTAAGTTTCACATAGATTACCAAGAATTTATTTATCTTTTATATTCCTTTCATACACTTTAAAGCAGACTTAAGTATGTGGAAATAAAAATGAGTTATGTTGATATATGCTTGTATGGATGCATGAATGTCTATGCGATTTAGTATATTTCTATATTTAATTATGATTGTTAATAATGTGGATGCCTTAGGATTGAAACTAACATCTTGCAACAAGAGAGACTATTAACCCGCAACAACAGGTTTTCCAACCCGCAACATAAGGACTATGGACAGTTGCAGGGGAGAGGTCAAAACAACCACAACATGACATTTCTAGAAGAGATCAGAGGTGATCATTCAATGATCAACCGTGAGTCACCACATTATACTATTGCTCACCGAATAAGACTAACATGAGGAGGAGAATTTTGTTTTGAATGGGACTAATTCATGATGTGACTGTCCTCACAAACACATCTCTATCATGATAGTTAACCATTAGGCACAAAGTTCTAAATTAGTTTCTCTACTCCTCCTTAATAGTTATTTTTTTTTTATTGGACTAAGTCCTCTTCCTATCTTTGAGGAAGAGTGGATGACTACTTTATGAGTCTATTTTCAGTCCCAGAGGAATAAAAATCATCATAGACCCTATATAGTGGGATCTGTTTTCAAGGAGTAAATATAGTTGCTGATCATTTTTTTTAGTTGTTAATATTTAGCTAGTTTTTGATTACCAGTTACAACAATAGATATGTGTGATTAAATAAGAAATCTTTAGTAGATTCTTTTCAGATTGTATGTAAGAGTTCAAAGTTTTTATCCAATAAAGAGAATTAGTTGATATCATGAATTGATAAGTAAGTAGGTGTTGACAACTTTTATGGAAGCAACAACTCAAGCAAGGGAAACTTGAGGTACTACTACTCCACTTCATTTCTTGTTGTTAGATTAAATGATGAATTATTGAAATTAGTTAAGTAGTTTCTAGTTAGATGCATGTGTAATTCATGAATGCCATTATGTAGCTTTGGATAAAATTATGTAGCTTCATGTTGGTTTCATACTCTGAAGGAATTAGTTAGGAATTAATTACAGTTCTTTAGAAGATGATAGTTACAGTCCTGAGTGTTAGGTACCCGTAGCACAAGGTAGCAATTTACATTTATTTCCCTATTTTGTGAATTAGTGTTTCATTTCATTTTCAAACTTTGTCAATCTTTTGAACATGTCTAATTGCCTATAATCCATCGATATAGGATGTGTCTAGGATCTATGAATGCATATATTGTGCCAACACTATCTAAAGTTTACAAGTCCCTGGTTGATAATTAAATGCAACCTCTTGTGAAAGATGAACTAAACAGTTAGGAATTCATCCTCTGAGCTGTGTGTATACCTCGTAGCACCAAGTTGATTAGACATTAGAGAGGCTCTACATTTTTGACATCATTTTCAGGGATGGTGCTAAGTTCAAGATTCTCCTATGAAATTTCAATTCCTTTCAAGCTCTCATAGTCTAGCAATTTTGTTTTCAACATTAGGGTAATTAGTTTTTAGCCATCGACAACAACACGAGTTACTAACAATGTGTAGGAAATACTGATCTAAAGAGTCACAATTATTGCATGCGGAAGCAACAAGCCCTCAACACATGAAGCATTAGAAGATATTGGTGAACAAAGTGAGTAGAATGAGGGAAAATTTGAAGAAGAATCATCCCTTACACCAGTACCTACACCAACCATAGAGAAGACTTCCCACTTACATATAAGCATCATGGGTGATGCAGTAGTAGAAGATCCACCAAAGCATGTAACGTTTGAATTCCCTATCAACAACCAATAAAGGGTTGTTGCTTTGAAGAATATACCTCCTTTAGCATTGCCTTTCTTCTATGGGTTGGTCATAGAGGATCCAAACACCTTTCTTTTTTATTTTGATGTGATATGTCAAAGTTTGACTACACAGATTCTCACAGAATCAAATTATTTCCAACTACATTGAAAGATGTTGCTCTGAGATGGTTCATGGGGTTGGGAAGAGATGTTGTTCCCAATTGGAATACAATGAAGACAAAATTTCTAGAGAAATACTAGGATTAATGGAGAGGCATAGATAGAAAGAGGGATGACATCTTTAGGATGTCACAAAAAGAAGATGAATCATTGGAAGATTATATTGAGAGGTTCTAGTTATATCTCAAGAAATCCTATAAAAAAACTCTTTGATGAATCCCTAAAACTGATATTCTTAAGGGGAGTTCATGAGGATTGTGTTGGAACCTTCAAATCTTGGCAAAATTTGGAGTTCCAACGATGAGAAAATTTGTTGCAACACTAAAAAATGCACCTATAAAATCTATCCCAATAGCCTTCTTTAGGGGATCAACCCAGTGATAAATGACAAAAGACATCAAAGTACATGACAAAATATGAACGTGCTAGAATACTAGGCACTCAAGCTTTGTAGATAAGCATGAATGCACTTGTCATGGTTAAGCTTGAGAGAAAAAATGATTCACTAGAGATTGCAATGAAAGAATTACATGAGCGTAAGATTCCTTTCATAGTCCAACACTATGTGCCTGATGGAAACTATGAAGATTAGGGTGTTGATGAAGTTATTGTTGAAGATTCATGGAAACAAAAAGTTGGCGGGGACTAAAATGTATTTTGGTTCTGGAAACACAATTAATGCAAAGTTATGGACAATGCTTTGAGAAAATTTATCCAATTCATATTGAGTACAACAATTTACAGTCAGATGGAAAGATCAAAGGGACCTTTACATATCAAAGTGAGTAATTTTAGAGTCCCTTTGATGTCTTAAAAAGGAAAACAATAGGCAGGAAGAATTTATTAGAGAGAAAAATGAATATTGACGAAACAACATTTCAAGTCCCTTCAATATATTGAAAATAGGAAGGGAATGGCATACATCATTGAAGAGAATACATCATATCGGAAAGAGTTATTTCATGGTCCCTTTGATAATCTGAAATGACATCATCGAGGACACAATGAAATGTCGGGAGGAAATATTTTTGAGCCCCTTCAACGGGACGATATCCATTGAAACAATAACATTTACGCCCCACGATTAGAAAGTGTCGGTATAACAGGCTTGTAGGTATGTCAAAGTGACAATGGAATATCGAAGAGATAGTTTCTGGAGTTCCTTCAAAAACCCGACAAACATAAAATGCATATATCAGAAGGAAATACATATATCGGTGAGAAAAAAGTGGTAGTCTCTTTGATGCAACAAATACAGAGTTGGGGTTTCACATGAGGAACACAAGAATGAGAGGGGTCATGGGGTCATGGCACAAGGCACTGAACAGATGATGGAAAATCCCATGCTGACAGGAGAAAGAGTTGATCGTGACCACATAAGAGTGAAATCCTGAGAAGAAAAGTGAAATGGTGGACGCTGGCAGAGACATGGGAGCGGATAGAGATGAAAAAAAATGGAGTGCAAGGGGGAAAGTAGCTAAACAAATATTGCAAAATGTCATACCAAAGGATGGGGATACGAAAGGTCACTTTTCAAAATGTGAAAGGTTTGAAGCTTGTTGTTTCCTTCATTCCTATAAGAAGGAAACCAAGACCGTGGGGAACCTTTCTTGAGGGTGGGGAATTGGATTTTGGAAAAGGATATTGTAAAGGCCTATTTTCTAAAGCAATAAATCGAATGTTACTTTCTCTGGTGTCTAAATTCTGGTTGTCAATTACTTATTGAATATCATTGATAAAATTTTACTTGGTTGTCTCCATTTTGTTTTCTCCTTATTATTTAAATTAGCATATCAAGCATATGTCTAGTTTGTCAAAACACAACTCATGTTTTGTGTGATTTGTTTAATAGGGTTTCTTCAAGAAATAATTAAATTTCTTAATTTGAGTTATATCCAAAAGAAAGACACATATCAATTTGAATTTTGACTCTGTTACCTAGAAAAGGAACCGATCAATTCATTTTCCAAAACTACCCCTTGTATGACATTCTATAACCCAATTTAGATTTTTTGTTGTAGGAGTAGGAGTAGAAGTTAGTTTTAGATTATCTATTTCAAACCATCATGCCAATGTGATGCAGGAGCATCATGTCATCATGAAATTTTTGGAGTTTGCTTCAATTTTGTGGTCCTTATATTGTACTTAGATAATTTAAGTTATTTTTCATTTAGTGAAGTCATTAGGAGGATCAAAGTTTATTGTTTTGTGTCAAATTGCAAAAAGGTGAAAAGTTGACAATAAAAAAAATGTAAAAGTTGTAAAGCTTGCAAGAATGGCAAAAAGAGGCAAACTTTGGAAGATGAAGGGTCATTTTAGTTCTTAGGTGTTAGAAGGTAGTTAGAAGTTATAGAGTCAGTTTGAAATGCCTTTAAAAAGGGCATTTGTACGTTTGGATACTTGTGGGTGATTGAACATATGAATCAGATCAATAAAAACACTGATTTTATGCATGTTTCTTCATAATTTCTTTGTTTTCTATGGTTGTATGGCTCTGTACGGGTAGGAAAAAATATTTAATTGGTTGTAAGTACAAGTACCTTAAATCACCTTCCATTTCATTCTTGTTTCATGCAGATTGGTGTAAATTTGAACAAGTTACAACAAATTTTGTCAAAACTGCCAAAACCCTCTGTTAGGGTAACCAATAAGTTGTAAATTGGTGATTCTCTCATTGTTCCTAGTGAAATCACTTAAATTTTGGTGAAGTTAATCTTTGTTTCATGTGTCTCCTTATTCTTAAGGCTTTGAGCCAAGAGGCGAAGGATTAAGGTGTGAAAAAGATTAAGTTTTGACTATAATTTCTGTGAAATAGTCTAAACAGAGCAGTTATAATGATTAAGGTCTAGGGTTTGCAAGAATATAAGTGGGAATGGATTTCTATTGGATTTATGAGCTTGGTAATATCAAATGAATTTTTTTGAAGTGTTTGCTATTTGATTTTGAGTTTGGAGGCATATGAACCAATAAGCCTAAGTCTGAAAATATGTAATAGACTGGTAAAAAAATGATGTTCAGTGAAGTTTTATGAGTTTTGAACATTTTTTTTTAGTCCTTCATAAGTTGTATTGATTTAAAGGGTGCTATGGTGTATTGAGAGTTTTTTCAAGTCAGGGTTTGATTAATTTTTGAGTTTGAAGTTGTTTTATTGATTGTCCTATTTGGACAAAGTTGTACAATCCTATTTTGTAGTCAGTAAACAAGGTTTAGGAATGGAGTTTGTTAAGATGGCATGAGTAAAGTGTGGGAGAGGGTTTAATTGATTTGTGCAGAGGTATTTGAATATGCTTGGAGCATCCACAAAGGAAAATGGGCTTGGGAATTTAATGTTGTTTATTGATGGGTCTAAATAGACCTAGTTGCTGATTTGGATAGTCAACTTTGGAAAGTTCACACTTTTGAAATGTTTAAGTTGATGAAAGGGCTTGGGTTGAAAATTTTGATGTTGCTAAGATGTTATGTGGAATCAATAAGTGGTTTGGTGCCTCGTTTTATTTTTGAGTGCTTTGGAATCAAGGGTTTATGAAAGAAAAGAGAGTCCTAATTGCAAGGACAGTCTAGAATTTGGTTGAGTTTTGTCAAGTTTGAGTTGTGAATCCTCTATCATTGCATCAGCTTGGTATCAGAGCTAGAAGGCTCTGGAAAAATATAGTTGGTTTGTGGTTTTGTGGTTTGTGTGTTGTGGTTTGTGCAGGTTAAGAAGAACCTGATTGTTGCCAAGAGAAGGTAGAGAAAGTTAAGAGAAAGTGAAGGAGATACTTGCTTAGATACCATCTGAAAGATGGAGATATTGAGAAGAAATTTGTAGGCAGAGGAAGAAAGGAAGAAGAGGAAAAGACAAGAGAAGATGGACAGAGAAATAGCAACATTAAAGCAAGAGTTGAGAAGATTGGATAAAGAGTTCCAAGAGTCTTTGATGAAGATGGAGCAGATGATCAAGCAGTTAACAAGTTGGCACTTGAAGATCAAGAAAAGAGTTACATGGCCCATAAAGAAGATAGTCAAAAGGAGAAGGAAAATGAAGATAAAAGAGGATGAAGTCTTTGAAGATGCAGAAGAAGAATTCATGGATGGAGAGGACAAAGATGTTGCAGTCATAAAGGACCTAATTTTAGAGAGTGAAGGTATTGAGTTGGTGTCAAGATTGGATGAAGAAATGATTAAAGATGAATTGATCTTGGAGATTTGAAAAGAATTGAAGATAGATGTAGGTATTGTGATAGGGTTGATGTATCATTTCTTTGTAGTACTAATATTTTGGACAGGGAACAATTTGAAGATCAAGATGCAGCAGATAGGAGAAGGACAAGGTGTTGAGATGAAAATTGAGAAGCAACAGAGTGTTGGCAAGCAAGATAGAGGACTAATTTGCATGGAAAAGTTCAAGCTAAGGTGAAAATGAAGGAAATTTGGAGATGATTCAAGGAGGAAAGCTACAAGACATCAAAGAAGCATGTTCAAGGGATGAAGATTCAGTCCAAGAGGGCTTGGAAATTTTCTTGGTCGGGAGAATGATGCAGGAGCATCATGTCTCCATCATGAAATTTTTCGAATTTTCTTTAATTTTGTGTTCCTTATATTGTACTTAGATCATTTAAGTCATTTTTAATTTATTGAAGTCATTAGGAGGATCAAAGTTTATTGTTTTGTGTCAAATTGCAAAATGGTGAAAAGTTGACAATAAAAAAAATGTAAAAGTTGTAAAGCTTGCAAGAATGGCAAAAAGAGGAAAACTTTGGAAGATGAAGGATAATTTTAGTTCTTAGGTGTTAGAAGGTAGTTAGAAGTTATAGAGTCAGTTTGAAATTCCTTTAAAAAGGGCATTTGTACATTTGGATACTTGTGGGTGATTGAACATATGAATCAGATCAATAAAAACATTGATTTTATGCATGTTTCTTCAGATTTTTTTTGTTTTTTGTGGTTGTACAGCCCTGTATAGGAAGGAAAACATCTTTAATTGGTTGTAAGGAAAATTAAATTCAATCACCTTCCATTTCATTCTTGTTTCATGCAGATTGGTGTAAATTTGAACAAGTTACAACAAATTTTGTCAAAACTGCCAAAACCCTCTGTTAGGGTAACCAATAAGTTGTAAATTGGTGATTCTCTCATTGTTCCTGGTGAAATCACTTAAATTTTGGTGAAGTTACTCTTTGTTTCATGTGTCTCCTTATTCTTAAGGCTTTGAGCCAAGAGGCGAAGGATTAAGGTGTGAAAAAGATTAAGTTTTGACTGTAATTTTTGTGAAATAGTCTGAACAGAGTAGTTATGATGATTAAGGTCTAGGGTTTGCAAGAATATAAGTGGGAATGGATTTATATTGGATTTATGAGCTTGATAATATCAAATGAAATCTGTTGAAGTGTTTTCTATTTGATTTTGATTTTGGAGGCATATAAACCAATAAGCCTAAGTCTGAAAATATGTAACAGACTGGTAAAAAAATGGTGTTTAGTGAAGTTTTATGAGTTTTGAACGTTGTTTTTGAGTCCTTCATAAGTTGTATTGATTTAAAGGGTGCTATGGTTTATTGAGAGTTTTTTCAAGTCAGGGTTTGATTAATTTTTGAGTTTGAAGTTGTTTTATTGATTGTCCTGTTTGGACAGAGTTGTACAATCCTATTTTGCAGTCAGTAAATAAGGTTTATGAATGGAGTTTGTTAAGATGGCATTAGTAAAGTGTGGGAGAGGGTTTAATTGATTTGTGAAGAGGTATTTTAATATGCTTGGATCATCCACAAAGGAAAATGGGCTTGGGAATTTAATGTTGTTTATTGATGAGTCTAAATAGACCTAGTTGCTGATTTGGACAGTCAACTTTGGAAAGTTCACACTTTTGAAATGTTTAAGTTGATGAAAGGGCTTGGGTTGAACATTTTGATGTTGCTAAGATGTTTTGTGGAATCAATAAGTGGTTTGGTGCCTTTTTTTATGTTTGAGTGCTTTGGAATCAGGGGTTTATGAAGGAAAAGAGAGTCCTAATTGCAAGGACAATCTAGAATTTGGTTGAGTTTTGTCAAGTTTGAGTTGTGAATCCTCTGTCATTGCATCACAGTGAAAAATAGATTATGAGTGGATGAATGATATGAATTGATGAAGATTGGAATTAAACAAACCCTCTAAATTTGGGTGAGGTAATAATCTGCTTAATTGTCACCACTTTTATCTTTGAAAGTTTGCATTCATTGGTGATCAAGGTACACCCGCCTAGGTCTAATAGAGCCTAAAGAGCAAGGAATCCCAGTCATCTTGGTTTATTCCATTCGTTGGAAAAATCCTTGTTAAAATTAAAGACAAAGCTTGGCATACTTTTAGAGTTTAGCAATCTGTAGATTTGGGAACCAACAGATTGGCGACTCTGCTAGGGAATAAGTGATTATCATTGGGAAGTGTCAAGAATCAAAGGGTGAAAATCAAAAATTGAAGTTTTAGAACTGGATAGAGTTTTGTTGCAGTAGTGGTGAAGATAGATGCAAATGACTCTGTTGTTGGAGAAGACCCAAAAAATAAAATTCATTCCTCTCTAGAAGAGGTGGTGACTCTATTTCAAGAACCTGGTAAAGGATACAAAGAAGTTCCAAATCTGCATAATTTTCAGTCAAGAAGAAGGGTTAGAAGCTACTGCAATTGTTCCAGGTATTTCTATTCTAGTTTTCAAAAAAGGAGCTTATGTGAAAACCATGGTGTATGAGTTTTAATGAAGTCTCTTATCAAGTGTTGAAGCACTTGTAAAGAGGGGAATATTGATATTGATTTTACATACTTCTATGTTGCAATTTTTAGTTATGGTATTTTGTGAGAAGTATGTAGTAATAAGCTCATTTGAAAAGATCTTAAGCTTGAAATTGAGTTGTTTTATGTATTATTATTGCTTGAGAGCCTATTGTAAGAGAAAAGAGCTAAAAGATGTGTGACTATTGTTTTTCTATGGAAGATTTATAAAATGATAAATAAGATGTATCATCTGTATAGTTATCCTTATTTGGTTCCAAGAACAATGAATATACAACAATGTCAACCACATCCACAAAGAGAAGTGTTTGTCCTAGACAAATATAAACCATTGAACTTTAGTAATATCCAAAACTACCCAAATCCTTATCCCTTTGAACTTAGCGATCATGTGCCTATGTTTCATGGAGAGGAATATGAATTAGCTTATAGGCATGTACGACTATTTTGTGAGTTTATTGAAGACATTCAGATTTGCGCAGAAGATGTCATTATGAAATTATTTGTAAGGTCTTTGAAGGATAATGCAAGAGAATGGTATAGTGGCTTACCCATGCAAAGTATATTTTCATGGGAAGATTTTAAAAGGTTGTTCCTGAGTTAGTTTGATGACGATAATAAAAATTATACACAAAATTTTAGGCCTTAGTCTATTTCAACAAGAAATGAAATGACATATGCAAATGTGCAGTATACATCAGAGGTTGAGGGCAGTCTTCAAGGTGCAAATACCCCTGTTGTTCCAGCTTATCCAAATCAATACCGCACACACCACAGTCAGCCCCAAATTCATTATCAATAAAGTACACACATTATTGACCCTGTTGTCCATATTCAAGAAATGTTTACCATAAGGAAAATAGAAGGTGAAGCAGGTTATTCCTTGTTGACAAGGATTCTGAATGCTTATACAAACATATCTGGTAACTTCAGACCTCATGAGTCTGTTCTGATTGACTTGTTTTTGAATGCATATGAATTGGGTTCAAATTTTTGGTCAGAAAATGGGAAGCCCATTTGCCTAAGTCAAGTAGTTGAGTTGATTGAATTTGTTGAAAAGAATAGGTATGGACATACATTCAGGGAGAGATTTCATGATAATTCTTGTGGTCAGTCAAATGATATGGTAGGTGCACCTAAAAATGGTATGCATAATAATCTGAGTGCATTTCATGATCAAACAATGGAGGTGCAACCATTTATGCATTATCATAGCATTGATAATAATGAATTAGAAGCTGAAACAAAAAGGGACAGTGTGCCTTGTAAAAATGAAGAGGGCAAAAATTGCAATCAGTCTACAAAGGATGGGTATGCAAGTAAAAATAGTTGTTATGATAGTCTAAATGTTAATAAGGATGAAAATATAGAAGGCCTATTATATTATGACTGTTTTTGACAAGGTTGTTGGAAAAAAAGATTTTAATGATAAAAATGACAACCCTGTGGATTTTGATTTGCAACTAAGTGATGCTTGCAACTCTTATGGAGATCAAGAAGAAGCAGTGGAAGATGTGAAAGAAGAAGCATGTTCACTCAACAGTGAGAAAATTTTAGATTTATTTACCATGGAATATCAAAGGTATGTACATGAAAATGGTCATGAGATTTTGTGCCTTGCTCAGATAAACTTTGACAATAATGATGTTCCTCTGGGTACTAAGTATGACACATGTCCATTTGCTTTTCTTTCCACAAATAGACAAGATAATTTGTAGGATAACAATGTTCATGAAGGATTTCTTGATGACTCTTCTCACCAAAAAGTTGAATTTTCGTTACAAAATGAGCCAGTATATGAATGTTTTTCTTTCCATATGTTGGAGGCTTGTTTGCATAATTCTCATGGTTTGTAGCAGTGTGATACTAGCTATGAGACAACATATGAGTGTTTTATCTCTCAGTCTATTTGGGAAAAAGCTTCAGTGAAACATGATGATGAAATAGACAATGATAACTGTTGCATTATGTATGAACATGTTTCATTAAAGGTATATGATGGATGTTTGTCACATGGTGATGGTATTTTTCAATTTGTGCTTGATTGTGAGATATAGTCTAATGGAACTAATGTTGGTATGGGAAAATACAATGATATGTTTTAGAATGCCACTGGGAATGTTTGTCTTTAGGCTTATAGTGATAGTGCTTTCAGATTATACCTGATGCAGTAAGATGAAAATAAAGTGTTTGATAGAGGAAAATAAAGGCTTTTCTTTTCTAATGGCCTAGTGCCATCAGCTGTGGTGTAATTTTTCAAATCATACTAGTTTAGGGTAGATAAAGAGTTTAACTCTACTTCCCAATGGACAAGATACTTAGTCTGCTCCCCAGAGATCTAAATTCTTGCTATGCCTACAAGGGGCATATATCCCTAGATGGAGCCAATGTTGGAACCTTCAAATTTTTGGAAAAATTGGAGTTCCAACGATGAGAAAATTGGTTGCAGCACTCAAAAAAGCACCTATAAAATTTGTCCCAGTAGCCTACTTTGGAGGATCAACCTAGTGATAAACCATAGAAAATATCAAAGTACATGACAAAATATGAACGTGCTAGAATATTAGGCACTCGAGTTTTGTAGATAAGCATGAATGCACCTGTCATGGTTAATCTTGAGAGAAAAATGATTTGTTGGAGATTGCAATGAAAGAATTACATGTGTAAGATTCCTTTCACAGTCCAATGCTATGTACCTTGATGGAAACTATGAAGATTAGGGTGTTGATGAGCTTACTGTTGAAGATTCATGGAAACAAAAAGTTAGTGGGGACTAAAATGTAATTTGGATCTAGAAACATAGTTAATGAGAAGTTATGGACAATGCTTTGAAAAAATTTAGCCGATTCATATTGAGTACAACATTTTACAATCAGATGGAAAGATTGAAGGGACCTTTGCATATCAAAGTGAGTAATTTTAGAGTCCCTTCGATGTCCCGAAAAAGAAAACAATAGGCAAAAATAATTTATCACAGAGAAAAATGAATATCGATGGAACAACATTTCAAGTCCCTTCGATATACCGAAAATAGGAAGGGAATGGTGTACATCATTGAAGAGACTACATCAACTCAACAAGAGTTATTTCATGGTCCCTTCGATAATCTGACAAGACATCATTGAGGACACAGTGAAATGTCAGGAGGGAATATTTTTGAGTCCCTTCGACGAGACAATATCCATTAAAACAATAAAATTCACGCCCTAGGCTTAGAAAGTTCCAGTATAATGGGCTTGTAAGTATGTCGAAGTGACAATAGAATGTCGAAGAGACAGTTTTTGGAGTTCCTTCAAAAACTCGACAAACAAAAAATGCATATATCAAAAGGAAAGACATATATCAACGAGAACAAAGTGGTAGTCTCTTCGATGTAGCGAAGACAGAGTTGGGGTTTCACATGAGGAACATAGGAATGAGAGGGGTCATGGCACAAGGCACCGAACAGATGATGGAAAATCCCATGCTGGCAAGAGAAAGAGTTGATCGTGACCACAAAAGAGGGAAAGACTGAGCAAAAAATTGAAATGGTGGATGCTGGTAGAGACATGGGAACAAACAAAGATGAAAACAAATGGAGTACACGGGGGCAAGCAGCTAAACAAATATTGTAGAATGTCATACCAAAGGATGGGAATACGAAAGGTCACTTTTCAGAATGTGAATGGTCTAAAGCTTGTTGCTTCCTTCATTCCTATAAGAAGGAAACCAAGATCGTGGGGAACCTCTCTTGAGGGTGGGGAATTGGATTTTGGAAAAGGATATTGTAAAGGCCTGTTTTCTGAAGCATATCAATCAAATGTTGCTTTCTCTGGTGTCTGAATTTTGGTTGTCAATTACTTGTTGAATATCATTGATAAAATTTTACCTGGTTGTCTCCATTTTTTTTTCTCCTTATTATTTAAATTAACATATCAAGCATATGTCTAGTTTGTCAAAACACAATTCATATTTTGTGTGATTTGTTTAATAGGGTTTCTTCAAGAAAGAATTAAATTCCTTTGAATAGGTCACAGTAATATGGAGGATTCAATTGGATAAATAAGAACCTGATAAAAGATAATTTTGCATGTTTATGCAAGTCATAAACAATATTGTGCCAAGTAAATTGAGTTATACCTAGAAGGAAGATACATATAAATTTGAATTCTAACTCTGTTACCCAGAAAAGAAACTGATCAATTCATTTTCCAAAACCATCCTTTGTATCACATTCTATAACCCAATTTAGATTTTTTGTTGTAGGATTAGGAGTAGAAGTTAGTTTTAGATTATCTATTTCAAACCCTCATCCCAGTACAAAATAGATTATGAGTGGATGAATGATATGAATTGATGAAGATTGGAATTAAACAAACCCTCTAAATTTGTTAGAGGTCATAATCTGCTTAATTGTCACCACTTTTATCTTTGAAAGTTTTCATTCATTTATGATCAAGCTACACCTGCCTAGGTCTAGTAGAGCATGAAGAGCAAGGAATCCAAACCATCTTGGTTGATTCCATTCGTTGGGAAAATCCTTGTTAAACTTGAAGACAAAGATTGGCATAATTTTAGAGTTTAGCAATCTATAGATTTCAGAACCAATAAATTGTATGGAAACCCTCAACCTCATTGGGGCAAGGGACATCTCACACTTACCCTTTGATGAGATATGTAAAGTGTGTAGAAACTATTTAGAAATTTCATTAATAAGATAAGGGGAGATAAGACCTTCTATCAACAAATCATCTAATGGAGTCTCAAGGGTGGAGTTGAGCAATCTTCTATCAACATGAAGGAGGATATCATTAGCCACTTGGATAAACAACTAGATACCATACATATCAAGAAAAATCAAGAAGAAGTAGAGGCAACCCTCACAAAATATTGTCCACACTTTCACCAGAAAAAGATTAATTGCAAATGCAAGAAGCTGGCTAGCATTTCAAAGGAAAAGCAAGGGAAGAAAAAGTTTCATGCTCTAGAAAATGAGGAAGGTCAATTGTTCTACATAGCTCAATGAAAACCATAGCAGCCAAGACAAGGTATGCCCCAAGATCCCTTGACCTATAATATGTCATTTCCAAATAATAATGCAAACTTCCCAAATTGGAACCCTCAATCTTGGACCAATGTGCAAAAATCACAATGGCCAATGCCCAAGCCTTCAATTGGAATCAACAATAGCAGAGCATGTGGCCATAATAGAATTACCAGGGACCAAATTATAACTCCCAATGGTCACTGCAAAAAAACCAATGGGAACCACATTGGCAAAGAGGCCAGTAGTGGAAAAATCAAAATCTCAATTATCAGCAACCACAACAACAAGCCATAATGCCAAACCCAACAACTACACCAACACCACCAAGAGCACCTCAATTTCCAACACAACCTTCACCTAACCCAAATAATAATCTTGTCCAATAGGCTTATGCTAATGACACCATGCAATACCCCACTTATGGGGTTGAGGTGAGTGATATCCACCTTAGATTAGGGGAAATGCTAGTTGGGCCTTCATCTCCTCACATCATAGAGTTGACTGATGAGGAAATCCTAGTAGAATCCATGGAAAAACAACCTAGGGAACCTATAAATTAGGTCAACCCAACAAAAATAAGTATAGAACCCCCCATTCCTTGAGAGATTAATAGTCCAAAAACATCATTCACAAGCTAAAATTTCTCTATTGGGACAATTCAAATATGTTTGAATTAAAATACTTCTCATTCAATCAATCAAGGAAGTATCTATCTACACCAAAATAGTGAGAGAGTTATGCTTCAAAAATCCAGGCAGGAAAAGTAAGGACCCTAAGACTATGCATGTTTTAGGACAACTTGTAGAAATTATGTCAGGAAACATAATTGTCCCCAAGCATGCAGATCCTGGGAGGTCTATAGTGGATGCCAAAATAAATGGAACTTTCATTAAGAATACCTTAATTGACCTTGGGGCAGCCATTAATGTAATGACCAAGGAAACCATGAAGTTATTACAACTAATGGAGCTTAGACCTACACCTATTGTGTTACAGTTAGTAGATAGGTCTACAGTCAAACCTAAGGGAATCATAGAAGACTTGATAATAATATAAGACTCATGGGAGTACCCTGTAGAATTTATGGTATTACAGCCTAAAGCTAATCTTGTAGGATATCCCCTCATCTTAGGGAGACCCTAGTTGGCTACTATAGTTTCCTTCATAGGTTGTAGGTCAGGTAACATGATCATTTCCAATGGAAATGTAACCAAGAAGCTAGTCCTCTATCCACCTGCCCAACCACATGCAAATTTAGAGCAAACTATATGGCCTACCCTAGATGAGGAAGATCAATACTCATTACAAACTTTGATGAATATTAAGTGCAGTCCCATGTTAGCAATCTAAGATGAAGATGAACTGATTGGAAACATCACGCATAACAACTATATTGGAAGGGACCCACAATAATATGACTGTCTAACATGCTTTCAAGACCCTCTGTAGAACATAATCCCTACCAACACATCTGAGTCCATCTCTTATATTTTCCATTCCTTATTGCCACATAAATGTAGCCCTAATATAGCAAGACTTGACATAGAATCTTCTAATGCATTATCCTTGACTTTGGATATTACATCGAGAAATACATTAAATGTAAGCAGTCAATTAATTGTTGCATAACAATCCTTACTTTTGAATGTGCTGCAAGTACACACAACTACATTTTCATGGGATTACCATGATATGAAAGGAATAGACCCAAACCTATGCATGCACCAAATTTACATCGATGATGGCTATAAACTGGTTAGGCAACCTCAAAGGAGAATGAATCTAGCAGTCTTTGACATAGTCAAGGTAGAATTACAAAAGTTGTTGGATGTAGGATTCATCTATCCAATCTCTAACAATCGACGGGTGTCTCCACTAGTAATTATACCTTAGAAGGGAGGGAAATGGAGAGTGTGTGTATATTACCACGAGTTGAACACATCAACTAGAAAAGACCACTTTCCCTTTCCATTCATTGACCAAGTTCTAGATTCATTAGTAGGAAAGTAGTAATTTTCCTTTCTCGATGGGTTTAATGGATATTACCATATTAAGATAGCACCAAAAGACCAAGACAAGACAACCTTTACATGCCCTTGGGGTACATATTCTTACTCTATTTTTCCATTTGGGCTATGCAATGCACCTGCCACCTTCTAGAGAGCAGTATTGAGCATATTCTCAGATTTTTCTCATGATTCCATGGAGGTTTACATGGATGACTTCATAAATTATGGGAATACCTATGAAGAAGCACTTTCTAACTTGGAGAAGGTACTACAAAGATGCCAAGACCACCACTTGTCCCAAAGTCATGAGAAATGCTTCATGATGATGACTAAGGGAGTAGTCTTGGGACACTTTGTGTCCAATAAGGAAATCCAAGTAGACCCAAATACAATAGAGGTCATATCAACACTATCTATACCTCAAAAAAAAAAAAGATGTTAGAATTTTCCTTGGCCATGCTAGATATTACAAAATATTTATACAAGATTTCAATAATATTGAAGCACCACTGTTTGTTCTATTGTCTAAAGATGTAGAGTTTGATTGGACACCTGCTTGTCAACATTCCTTTGAAGCTCTTCAGACAAGACTTACAAAGACCCCAGTATTAAGAGGGAAAAATTGGGCATTACCTTTTCACATCCATACTGATGCTTCTAATTTTACAATTGGAGTTATGTTAGGACAAAAAGAAGGGAATATAGAGTATTCTATATACTATATTAGTAAGAACCTTCAAGGGGAAAAACTCAACTACACAGTGACTAAAAATGAGATGTTAGTAGAAGTCCATGCAATCAACAAATTTAGACACTACATCATAGGGAATTCTATATTCATCCATGTAGACCACACAACAATAAGATATTTGATGAACAAACCAGTAGTTGGAGGTAGACTTGTGAGATGGTTGTTGCTACTTCAGGAGTTTGATATCACCATAGTAGAAAAAATAGGAAAAGCAAATGTGGTAGTAGAATTTATCTCAAGATTGCCAACAAAGTCAGAAGAGGATATTGTAGATGATTCATTTCTAGATGAGAACTTATTTTATCTTATCTATGCATACACCTTGGTATGTAGACATAGCCAATTACCTAGTTGCAAGGAAGACACCACCACATCTCTCACCAAGGGATAAAAGGCGTTTAATTCATAATTTTTTTCCTTACTCTTGGGTAGTTGGATATTTATTTTACATAGGGCCTGATAACATAATGAGAAGGTGCATCAAAGAAGATGAAGTCCATGATATTCTCAAAGTATGTCATGATGAACCTTGTGGGGGAATTTTGCAGAAAAGATTACAACTCTTAAGATTTTGACTACTAGTTATTATTGGCCAACACTTCATAACGATGCAGTTAATTATACAAGGAGTTGTGATAGATGTCAAAGAATGGGTTGGCCTATAAAAATAGATGAAATACCATTACATCCACAACTATTTGTAGCACAATTTGATAAATGGGGGCTAGATTTTATAGGTCCTATATCTCCAACATCCAACAACAAGGAGTATATACTGGTTTGTACTAACCATCTTACAAAATGGGTGGAGGTCGAAGCCTTACAATTTGCAAGGTATGGAAATGTTGCAAAATTTCTCTATGAAGATATCTTTACAAGATATGGTGTTCCTAGAGAGAAAATGACAGACAAGGGCCACAATTTACCTCAAACCTGATTACCAAGCTAGTGCAAGAATATGAAATCAAGCATAGAAAGTCTACACCTTATCACCCTCAAGAAAATGGCCAAGTGGAAGTGACTAACAAGGAAATAGAAAACATTTTGACAAAAACATTGCAACTACATAGGAAGGATTGGGCAACTAAGTTACCTGAAGTAGTTTGGGCTTACAAGACAACTTGGAAGACAACAATAGGTTTTACACTATATGAATTAGTGTATGGTAAAAAGGCAGTACTTCCAATAGAATTTGAATTCAAAACTTTGAGGACAATACTAAAATTGGGCATGGATTTATTAGCAAAACAAAAGGAGATATTGCATAACCTCAATACCTTAGATGAAATAAGAATGGAAGAAATACACCATAATGAGATCATCCAGAAGGAGAGGATGCATTGGCATGCCCAATCTATTAAGACAAAATATTTTAATGTAGGTGAGGAACTACTTTATGACTCAAGGTTCAAGGATTACGAAGGAAAACTACATACCAGATGGCTTGGGCCATACGAAATCACATTTTTTTTTCAAATGGAGCAGTTCAGCTATAGACTATTGATGATGCCAAGATTTCATTGTTGGTTAATGGACATGGGTTGAAACTCTATAAGAGGCCAATGTAGAAGGATGATTTCCTATTTTCCTTACAACAACAATTTGAACCAGACATGCAAACTTCAACAACAAAAACAAGCACTTCATCAAAAATACCAGCACACAAGCTACACAACTCACCTCCAGTTATTTCACAAGTATGATCTTCAAACACAAAAATCCCATGCACACACTGCACATGTGACATTCAAAAGTATTCACTTTCTAATAGAAGTCAACACTTAAGGGACCTACAACAACATGCCCCAAGGCACACTATTCAGAAGGGACTTGTTTCATTTATCAACCTGTAGCACTTGCACATCCATCCTTTTAGCCATGCCCGTAGCATCCATCATTCACTTTCATTGCATGTTGATTCAATTTTTCATTACACGTAGCAATCAAATCACCTTTTTTGTATACTTTGTACCATGCATTAAATTCCACCTTTCACATCACGTACTTTGCAAAGCCTTTCATTCATAAATTCAAATTTATTTGCCACATGTTCACCTCATGCTCAATTACACTCCACACCACGACTTCATATCATTTCAAATAGTGTTCCATGACGACACTCAACAACTTCACACACACTGAACATCATCTCACAACATCTCAACATGTACTCTTTGTATTAATTATCATAATTAACAATAGAGCTTACTAATTTTGTATATGTTTATTATTCATGAATGCATATCAACTTAGTATTTTACATTTACACTACTTATTAATTATCCCTCTGCCCATTCCGTACATGCTAAGTGAGGACACTTAGGAATTTTAGTTTGGGGGAAGGGTATTCAATGCCATAATCCTTAGTTTTTTTCAACTTTCTATCATTTCATTTTCTGTCATTATCAAGAAATTGAAGAGTTTAGAAGAGTGAGAAATGTTTTTAGTAACAAAATTAAGTAAAAAACCATACAACATAGAAGTGAAGCAGTATAATTGGGTGATATAGCATAACAGAGCATAGTAGAACAAAGCCAAAATGAAGTGACTTCAGTGGAGATACTACAACCCATAATTTGTTGAAAAGAATGTCCTTAGAGTACAAAAGAAAAAAGAATTAGTTAGCACTCACATTTTGGTCTAGTCACTTTTTTAGTGAAAAGGAGCCTTAGAGTTCAATTTCCTAATGTGTCTTAGGAGGATTTCCTCAATTGCAGCAATATCAACATCAATCAATTACCTAATGAAGAAAATAGGGGTTAGGAACACGAAGTAGAAGAACCTATCGTGGCTGCTCCTGAGGGAGAAATGCCCTCTAATTCCCTTGCTGCAATACCTACTTGAAACACAGAGGAACCAAAAGAGCAGGGTTTGCAGGAAACACAATCTACAGCCTTTGTTGAGCAGACCTCAGCTGAAAAAAATATGAAAACCCCAACTTCCAATAAGAGGCCACCAAAATAAAAGAAAAGAAAGAGTGGGGCTTCTACCTCTACACCTGCAAAGGAGCAGAGGAATCCCACACAATCTAGGAGGCGATCACATCACCTAAGGAAGAAGGGGCCCATGAGAGTAACAAACAAAAAGCAAAAATAAGATGTTGTAATGATAGAAACAAACACAAACTCAAAGGGGAATGCCCTTGGTGATGAAATAAAACACCAATTGTAAAACCTTTGTATTTTACCAACACTTTTGAATCTGATTCAAAAGATATTTTTGTTGCCAAAAATATGACAAGAAGATCTCCAAAGAGTGTTGTCTCAGAAGGGTTTGAGTATATAGAGGAGGTAGGAGAAGAACAATTTTTGGAGAAAAAAGAGGATTTTTTCTTGGAAGAAAGGAATACAAGAAAAGAACTACAAGAAGCCTTGCAGAGAATCAAACAATTTGAAGATTTATTGAAAACATATCAACAGAAAGATAGTGAGAGGGATGCAAGAATCAGGGAGTTGGAAGAAAGAATCCAAAAATTTGAGCATGGGTAAAAAATAGAAACATTGGCACAACATACCATGGTGGAGACAGATGGAAAAGATCCAGTTCCAAAGAACTCAATTGGACCCATAAAGACCCCCATTGGACCAACTATCGTGCCATTAGGTATTGAGTTATGGAAAAGAACACAAGAATTCTCCCAAAAAGAAAAAGAATGGGAAAGGGAGAAAGATGAAATGATATCTAATCATATCAAGGTAGTTGAGAAGCAAGAAACAAAGGTGAAGAAATTGAAAGTAAGAATTGAGGAACTGACATATAAAATAGTCCAACTAATGAAATGCAAACCACCTGCCAGGGTTTATGCCTTGTTTTTGCAAGAAAAGTTTTTATGTTTTTAGTTTAGTCAGATGATTAGTGACCTACCTGCTACCATGAATAGGAATTTTTTTTTCTTACACACTTTCCAAAACTCCACCACCTAAAATGCAAGATCAATTGTGTGAGTTTTATTTACACAATTTTTTTTCTTTTAGATGAAACTACATGGAACCCATTAATGTTTGTAGGGGATCTCCAGATAAGGGCCTTGGCCTCATATGTTAGAAATTAGAACCAAAGGGGGAAGATTTTACAGGAATATCATGAGAAAGATAAATCTATCCCCTTATAGCTAAGAAATGAGGTAGTGGACCCAAATGTAGTGATAGATCAATGGTTGAATCTCTTATATCACAAGGGAGTTGGAATAAAGATAATGGAATGCAGAGAACATGATTACAAAAGAATGAAGGGACTAGCGGCAAAAGGCATAATCAAAGAGTCACTTTTCTCAAGGAAGATGGGGGGAGCTTACACTAGAATTGAAGAGGAAGGAACCTCATTCTATTTATAGCTATGTGGCAGGAATTGGCAGGTCACATAAGTACATTCCAATTTCCTACAGAAATGGGATTGCTTGGTTGCCACTTATCTTCTATCCTCCTATCCTTTTGTTTCCTATACCACACTAGATAGGGAGGAAACAAGGGGAAGAGGAAGAAACAAAAAATAAAAGGTTGGAAAAGCTCTCAGATAAAAAAGGATACTACTTGAAGCAGGGAAAAGGAGTGGACTATGTGGTAGATTTTAGAGAGATGGCCCTATAATATAACCTTCAACCCTAAATATTTCTTGAGGACAAGCAATAGCTTAGTTGGGGGGAAATGATGGGTCCAATTAATGGCTAGTTTTCCTTTACTATTTTATGCTTTTATACTTTCATCTACTAAGTTTCACAAACATTATCGAGACTTTATACATCTTTTATATGCATTTCATACACTTTAAAGAAGACTTAAGTATGTGTAAATAGAAATGAGTTATGCTGATATATGCTTGTATTGATGCATGAACTTCTATGGGATTTAGTATGTTTCTATGTTTAATTATGATTGTTAATAATGTGGATGCCTTAGGAATGAAACTAACATCTTGCAGCACGAGAGACTGTTAACCCGCAACAATAGGTTTTCCAACTTGTAGCATAAGGACTATGGATGGTTGTAGGGGAGATGTCAAAATAGCTACAGTACGACACTTCCAACAAAGAGTAGAGGTGATCATTCAATGATCAACTGCGTGTCACCACATTATACTTTTTCTCACTGAATAAGACTACTAGGAGGAGAAGAAGTATGTTCTGAACGAGACTAATTCATGATGTGACTGTCCTCACGAATGCATCTCTATCATGATAGACCATTAGACACATTGTTCTAAATTAGTTTCTCTACTCATTCTTTATAGTTATTATTTTATGATATTAGACTAAGTCCTCTTCCTATCTTTGAGGAAGAGTAGACGACTACTTTATGAGTATGTTTTCAATCCTAGAGGAATAAAACTCCTCACAGACCCTATATAGTGGGATCTATTGTCAAAGAGTAAATATAGTTGTTGATCATTGTTTTTAGTTGTTAATTGTTATCTACTTTTCTATTACCAGTTACAACAATAGATATGTGTGATTAAATAAGAAATATCTAGTAGATTCTTGCCAAATTGTATGTAAGAGTTCAAAGTTTTTATGCAATAAAGAGAATTAGTTGATATCATGAATTGCTAAGTAAGTAGGTGTTGACAACTTCCATGGAAGCAAAAAATCAAGAAAGGGACACTTGAGGTACTACTACACTTCATTTCTTGTTGTTAGATTAAATGATGCATTATTGAAATTAGTTAAGTAGTTTCCAATAGATGCATGTGTAACTCATAAATGTTATTTTGTAGTTTTGAATTATGTAGCTTCTTGTTGGTTTCATTTCATTTTCCAACTTTTGAAGCCTTTTGAACATGTGTATTTTCCTATACTCCATTGATATAGCATGTGTCTAGGATCCATGAATGCATATATTGTGCTAGCATTGTCTAAAGTTTACAAGTCCCTAGTTGATAATTAAATGTTGCCTCTTGTGAAAGATGAACTATTCAGTTAAGAATTCATCCTCTGAGCTATGTGTATACCTAGTAGCACCAAGTTTATTAGGCATTAGAGAGGCTCTACATGCATCATACATGTGCACAATGAAAAGTATCATATATCAAATTCCATAAAAAAGTAAAGTTGATCCAAAAATAATTTATCTCCATATGTATATGTCAATAAAATCATGTCCAAGTACAAAATGGTCCCTCTCATGGGACATCCAAGAGTATAACAAATTAACGCATCTAAAATAAAAAGGGCAACCTAGGTTGGGCAATCAAAATTATGTTTACAAAATGAGAGTAGTAATAATTAGGTGAAAACATTGTCATCAAGTCCTAGAATGTTTCGAGCTCCTATCATACTTAGAATTGATACTCTAAGAATTTTTTATCCTCAATAGGAGTGGCTTAGTGTTTATGTCCATGTCCCCCACAGTACTACATGTATGTGGTTTGATCACACCCTTGTGTCTCACCAATCATCTTGATATATTGATCTCATTTTATAGTTTGATAATATCAACTCTTTGAGACTAGATTTCTTGGAATACATACCAAGAGGGTACAAAAAAATCTATGTGATGGTTGGCAACCATGGGTTGACTAGGATGTATTACGAGTTCCTTTTTAGAAAGAGATTAAATAGAATCAAACATCACTATCTCAATATAAGGAACATCACTGATCAATTGTACCTACACCATAGGGTAGTTACAAGAAAATTGAATTAAATCATAATAAAATTTCTATAATCATGCCATTAACATGAAGCATACATATATAAATACATGTGTGTACATCCACAAGGTGTAACACAATAATGGTTACTCACATGGTTTTTTAGCCTACCATGAAGTATCTAACTCTCTCGAGGGCCAATAGTGATAGATCCTACTACAACACATCCTACATAGGTTGATCCTACCTCTCCACTAGCCCATGTCACTATGCAACACTCCTTGTTTAGGTCCTTAAAAAAAAATGAAACCTCAATATAATCTTGTAAGGATATTTTGACTAGTATCATAATCCTCATCCTCCCTATTATTTCCCCATACATCCTAGGCCTAGCCTATTGTTGCAGGAGTTTGTTGTACTATTAATGGGGCGTTGACCATTACTATTGGAACTGACTTAACAATAGGGACCCTAGAAGTGAAAGGATGGCATATTACCTATCTTAATGGTGCCTCTTGACTAGTATAGTAAACATCCACTAAGGAAAAAACTAATAGGGCAACTCTCCTAGTTGTTGTAACACCTTGTTGACTAGGTGTGTCTCAATACACCCCCTTGAGTTTGTCAATGAGGGAATAGCTTGGTAGTAGTTTCAAATCCCACCATAATTTGGCCATGGATCCCACATAGATACATAAGGGTGTACAATATGTTCACTCTAGATAGGATCTTAATGGCCTTGGTGCCACTAATAAATTGTAGCAATGTAGACCATTTCATCAATGCACATCTTTTAGGGTCTTAGTATGCATTTCCCTTTGAAAGAGGCTAATGTACTCTAGAATCCACCCTATAACTAATGACAAGTGACTAATAGAATAAGAACTCGAGTAGACAACCTAGTAAAGATCGTGATAAGTCCATGCAAGGATATCAAACCCCCATGCGTAAACTTGCCACTCCTCAATCACTTGCATGATGGGTGACTAGCTAAACAAGAGGATGTGGACCTACTTGTTGACAAAGAGTGACAATAAAAAGACCAATAATCACCTTTTGAGTAGTTGCAAATGGCTAGCTGAGGGACATATCTCAACTTAATGCCCCTTTAACGACTAATTCCAAGGAAAATATATCCTAAGTAGATGGTCCAATATGCCTTTTTTTTGTTTTGACCTCATTAATTTGATTTAGATTTTGTTTTAGGGCTTCAATAATATGATTTTACGATCTTACTATAAGATAATTTTAGGGATGGCCTATATATTATATTAAATTTAATGCGATTGTTCATAAAAGTGTATGAGTAATTATTCCTAAAAGTATGGTTTTTTAAATTTTGCTTAGTTATTATAACATATTATTTTGGTTGAATTTTAATAGGGCTGAAGGTTATAATATTATATATTAAAGTTTTGGTATGATATGCTGTGATTTGGATATAATTAATGTTTCATCTTGATGGGTGACTAGTGTAACTTTATTATTATTATTAGCATTCTATATTGTATTACAATGGAAAGAAAATGTTAGTGTAAGTTTTCTAATTGTAATGTTTAGTAAGTAGTTGGATCCACTTGCAACCATTGTGTGTATGTTACACATGATGATGAAACATGTGCACACATTGTCTACTACCATTATGTGATGTCTTGCATATTACTTCTGGGTGGTGCTCTACGATTAAAAAATTAATTGCATTTTGTGTGTTTTGTTAAGTTGTGGGCATGATATTTGGTATGAGAGCCAAGTTGGGTTGCAACATTTAGAACTCTAGAAAAAATCATTTAGGTCCTTCATGTTGTTCATGTTAGTTGGTTGTGTTCTAGGATAGTCATTATCTTGTCCTAGTCTTCTCATGCTTGTTATGTGAATGTAGCATAATTTAGTGCAATTGGTGGCAATTGAGCTTCTTTGTCAATGAATTCATCAACCTTGTGTGTCTATCCTTGAGCATATCCTATTGGTGACCTTGGGTGTGTCTTTGTTTAGTTGCTCAACTTTTTATTTCATGCGAGCTCACGACTTTTGAGGAAACCACTTCCTTCTAGTTATCTTTGATAAGGAGGACATGAAACCATTTTCCCTTTGAATGTGGGATTGCAGTGTAAATTTTGAACCTAAAGGTGGTTTTGGTAGTATTTTGTGGATATTTATCTAGGCCTTGTATGTGTATGTTTCTTAGTATAGGTTCCTTTTGTTTCCCTTGTGATGAGAATGAAATGCCATCAAAATAATTTTGATGTGAGTGTTGAAATATAGTGTTGTGTATATTTCTTGAATTCAATGAAATTTTGTGTGTTTAAGGCATTTTAAATTACTATCCTAATGTGCAGGTGATCACATTTTTTTTTTTTCATAATTATGGATTAATGATGTTTCTAAGTCAATTTTGAAAACCATTAGTAATAAAATAAAAATTCAAGGAATCTATAATTTTAAAATTTTGTATTGAATTGCAGTAGTCAAAGTAAATTGGTGATAGGGGATAAATTGATAATTAGGGTTTGAGTTCCATTTCTTTGGCTGCATTGCTATTGACCAATTTTGTCTCTTGTTATTAATCCTTCCTAGTATGAAAGTTCCCAGTAATGTACTAAAAGAAGAAAATCATATAACATGTCATCCATAACTATTCAATAATATGTGATTTAATCATTTTATAACAGGATAGAAAATGCCTTAAAATAGTTGTCCCTTTTACACTTATATGTTCCTTATGCTAAATTTTCGTTGAATATCATCTCTGACAATGTAAGGTGTGACTTATCCAACATGTGTTTTGCATATTATCAAGGTTTGAAGTATAATAATCAAGTTTCAACCTATCATGATTCTTTGTCTATGTACCTATTATCACCTCCTAACCTAGAGTGTTGATCATAGAGTTCTAGGTGCAAGATTTACCATGGACCTCCTCATTGGAACCTCCACCTAATTAAAACAATGCTCTTGGATAATATGGTTTAGTAGTGAGGGTTGGAGAATGTAAAAAATCACATTGGACTAAAAAAAGATAATTGTTATGAAGCTAAACATTCCATTTATTGAAACCTCTCAAGGTTGTTAAATCATTAGGAGCATTATTGGTGCAGCCATGGTAGGAGGGTCCTCAAAGAGAACAATTTAGACTGTGCAACAAGAGTAACACAACTTAAGCAACATGAAATATGGAAGCACATGTAGATTAGAACATTCTCATTATCAAAAATTTCAATTACAAACAACCAACAACATCTTGGTTTACAGAGCTCACAGGCCTGATATAGCATGTTAAAAAATAAAACATTCCTATATGCTCCTTAATGCGAGCCGAAATCTAACATCTCAAACCTATCTTTCTCAATTCTATCTTCCCAATGATCTATTGCAATGATTTATATCACATCTTGAGATCTAGAATCATCTGCGTCGACCAAAGATCTTTGCAATCTCTAATGAAAGAAAATGTAACATGTGCATGAATAGGTCGGCCTCAAATTGAATTACTCCTTGGTAAATGCATAGGATGAAGTGTGGACCTATAATTAAGGTCGGGGACACTCCATGGAACAATTCGAATCACATCGTTGAGATCCGCAAGTCACGGGAAAGATCCACGAGATCGAACTAGCCGTTAGGTTTGAAAATTAATTTGGTGTTGGTTCAAGAAATTGCCATAAAATCCGGAAGCGATAACTTGCCGAAAAAAGACCCAATCGCGCTCAAATCTTGGAATAAGGAAAATGAACATGTCCACAATGTACACATAGATCCACAGGGTCTGGTGAGAAAATATGATGAATCCACCAACATGAATTGAGCAAGAATAGAACAAGAACAAAAACTGAAAGAAAATATTTTTGGTTGATGCAAGATTGCTAAGAACCAAGGATTCTCCTGCATCAGACATTCGGGGTTATTGAAAAGTGAGTCCCTCACTTTGCTGGGGCTAAAGGGAAGCCAAGATGGTCTACCTCAGCCTAAGAAATCTAGGAAGAATCCTCCACTGGTCTGCCTTTCCACTTCACAAGATATTCTTTGTACTATCTTCCACGAGTCTTCCTCCCATCTCTAATATCTAGAATCTCTTCAATCTCATCTGATTGCTGCTTAGGAAACTGATTTTCCAATTTTTCTTTACGGTCCTCACTGAATTCTACTTCATGGTATTGATGTAGATCTGTAATGGTAAATATAGGTGATATACCCATGTCATCCGGTAACTCCACTTCATATGCATTTCCTGAGTCAAATTTCTTCAAAATCTTACAAGGTACAAACTTCCTCATCTTGAGCTTATTGTATGTGCCAAATGGAAATATTTCCTTCCTCAAATATACCATTACTTCGTCTCTAACTTCAAACTCCTTATGTCTCCTCTTTTCATCTACTTTCTCCTTATACTTTCGGTTCATATCTTCCAATTGCTTCTTCACTTGAGTATGCACTTTCTTCATATGTTCTATAAATTCCTCTGCTTCTGCACTCCTTTTATCTTCCATACTGATGTCTCTCAACTTTGATATACCTCTAGGATGAATTCTAGTAACAATATCAAAAGGTGTCTTTTTGGTACTCCTATTCATAGAATTATTGTATGCAAACTCTGCTTGTGCAAGGACTAAATCCCAACTTCCAGTCTTCTCTCTAACCAAACATCTCAACAAATTTCCCAAACTCCTATTTACTACCTTCGTCTGTCCATCAGTCTATGGGTGAAAATTATAACTGAACTTCAAAACTGTCTTTAAATTTTTCCTAAGTGTCCTCCAAAAGTAACCAACAAACTTTGTATCTCTGTCTGAAACAATACTCCTAGGTAACCCATGCAATCTGACTACTTCTTTGAAAAACAAGTCGGCTACATGTACTGCATCTGTTGTCTTCTTACAAGGTATGAAATGTGCCATTTTAGAAAATCTATCCAGTACCAGAAATATAGAATCATTACCTCTTTGTTTCTTCAACAAACCAAGTATGAAATCCATGCTGATATCCTCCCAAGGTCTCTCTGGAACTTTCAAAGGCTTATAAAATCCAACATTCTGACTACTCCCTTTTGAAACTTGAAAAACTCTACAACTTTGTACAAATTTCCTGACATCCTTATGAATCTGTGGCTAAAAGTAATTCTCACTTACCAATGCTACTGTCTTATCAACTCCAAAGTGTCCTGACAATCCTCCACTATGCTTTTCTTTTACCAAGTTATCCCTCATTGAACTCCGGGGTATACACAACTGATTTCCTCTAAACAACATATCCTCCTGAATGAAATAATCCAACCACTGACTCCTATCCTCCAAAAATAGTTCTTTACAAGCTCTCCAAGGTTCTGCAAAATAGTGGTCTTCCTCATACAAGTTCTTCAATTCATCAAAGCCTAATACCTCCACTCTCATTTCTGTCAGTAAATTCCTTCTCCTACTCAAAGCATCAACAACTCTATTTGACTTTCCACTCCTATGTTTTAGAACAAAAGTATAACTCTGCAATAATTCTACCCATCTCATGTGTCTTTGATTCAACTTACCTTGACTGTTCAAATATTGCAATACTTGATGATCCGTATACAACACAAACTCCTTAGGCAACAAATAATGTCTCCACTTCTTCAAGGCTTGAACTATAGGATAAAATTCATGATCATACACTAAATATCTTCTCCTAGCACCATTCAATTTCTCACTGAAATAAGCTACAGGTCTTCCTTCTTGACTCAATACTGCTCCAATTGCATTTGCACTTGCATCACAATCCACTTGAAATACCTTATCAAAGTCTAGTAAAGCCAACACAGGATGCTCATTCACCTTCTGCTTTAACAACTCAAAACTTCGGTCTGCTCCAGACGTCCACCTAAAATATTTCTTATCTCCTCCCATTGTTTTTGTCATAGGACTACAAATAGAACTGGAATTCCTAATGAAATTCTAGTAGAAACTAGCCAATCCATGAAATGATCTTACCTCTCCAATGCTTTTCGGTGTAGGCCATTCAACAATTGATCTTACCTTCTTACGATCCATCTTTAATCCATCCACATATATCACAATCCCAAATATACCAATTCTTCCTTCATGAAACTACACTTAATGTTTATCAACAACTGCTCTTCTCTCAACCTCTGCAAAAATTGTCTTATATGCAACAAATGTTCTTCTCTACTCTTACTAAAAATCAAGATGTCATCCAAATACACAATCACAAACTTACCCAAGAATTTCTTGAATACCTCATTCATCAACCTCATGAAAGTACTCAGTGCATTTGTTACTCCAAAAGGCATCACCAACCACTCATACAACCCTTCATTTGTCTTGAATGTTGTCTTCCACTCATCCCCTTCTCTAATTCTGATATGATGATATCCACTCTTCAAATCTATCTTTGTAAAGTATCTAGCTCCACTCAAACAATCCATAATGTCATCCATCTGAGGCAAAGGAAATCTATACTTCACCGTGATTTTGTTTATGGCTCTAAAATCTCTACACATCCTCCATTCTCCATCCTTCTTAGGTGCTAACACAACAGGTACTGCACATGGACTTAAGCTTTCTCTGATCAATCCCTTCCTCAACAACTCTTGCACTTGTCTATTCAACTCTTCATTTTCTGCAGGTGTCATCCGATGTGCTACTTTACTAGGAAAACTAGCTCCAGGAATCAGATCCATGCAATGACTAATACTCCTCATAGGTGGTAATCCATTAGGTACATTATCTAAAATGATCTCCTCATACTCTGTCAGTATCTCCTTTATCTCCTCCAGTTGTTCTTCTACATGCTTCAAGTCTTCAGCCTTTTTAGGAACCAAGGCATATCACATGTTTTCATATCTCAATCCATCAAGAAATCTCCTTCCATCAACCAAACAAATTCTAGCACTAGTACAAACCTCAACTTTAGGAACATCTTCCAATGGCAACAAAGTATGCTTCATCCCATTAGCAACAATGGTATATGTGTTCTTCTTTCCATCATGAATAGCCTATCTATCATACTGCCAAGGCCTTCCCAACAAAACATGGCATACATCCATAGGCATGATATCACACAAAACTTCATCATGGTAATTTCCTATCTTCAATTTTACCAAACATTGTTCACTTACCATAATCTTATGCTCATCTTGAATCCAAGCTATCTGATAGGGCTTTGGGTGTTTCAATCTTTCCAACTTCAATTTGGTCACCATCTCTTCAAAAACCAGGTTCTCTAAGCTTCCACTATCAACAATCACTTTGCAACACTTACTAGCTACCTTGCATCTGGTCCAAAACAAATTCTTTCTCTCCAATGGCTCTTGCTCCATCTCACTTTAACACAATACTCTTCTATTCACCAACACTTCTCCCTCTTTTGGTTTGTTAGATGATCCGACATGATCTTCCTCAACAAAGGTTGTCCTTCTATTATTTTTTGTCTTTCTACTTGTCTCTCCTTGATTGCATTCAAATGCTTTATGTCCTTCTTCACCACATTTATAACAAGTTCCCCTGAATACTCTTTTCTCCTTATCATCTTTTCTATAACCTTCATTCTGGTAACCACCATATCCTCCTCTCCTGTAAGAGTTTCCATCACTTCTATCATTCTTACTGACTTCCTTATCTTTATTCTGGTATGCAAAAGTTCCTCTTCCTCCTCCAGTAAAAGTTATTCCTCTTTGAAATCTTCCACCTCTTCCTCTCTATCTTTGCTCATGTATTTTATTCAGCTTCTCCTATACTTTTAGGGCACATTGATATGCCTCTTCCACACTTTGCAACTTGATCAAACTGATTTCATCCTATATAGACGACCTCAAACCATTCACATATCTGGCTACTTGCTCGATCTCATCCTCTGAATGTCCAGATCTGATATTCAACTTGTAGAACTCCTCAGTATACTCTATCACACTTGATTCCTTTTGCTTCAAATTTTGCAATTTTCGAAACAAATTGATCTGATAATCTGCAGGCATAAACTTTGTCTTGAACTTATTTGCCATCCAATCCCATGATCTTATCTTTTCTTTTCCCCTTCTTTTCCTATCTGTTTGCAAATGTTCCCACCAAAGGGATGCATGTCCTTTAAACTTTGTACAAGCAAATTTTACCTTCTTATCCTCAGTGGTACCTTCAAAATCAAAATACTTTTCCATCTCTGTTATCCAATCAAACAATTCTTTTGAATCCAACTTACCATTATAATCTGGTGGATTGAAATGTGGTTTTGTGTTCGTTCTAGTTAGGGCTCTTATGAACCTCTCTTATCCCTGATCTAGGCCAGGTTGATATTCTCTTCCTCTTTCTTCCTATACTTCTACCTCTTCATCACTCACATCATCAACTGGTCAACCTCTCCTCTGGGCCGTTTCAACTGCATCTAATCTAGCATCAATTCCTCTCAACATCTCCATTAAAGCTGGGTCTGCATTTCCATGTGATCCATTTACTATAACATTTCTTCTTCCCACCATCTTTACACAAGTCCTCTACAACTGTAGGTCGGATCCTCAGTCTGCCACCCCACAAAAAATCTTCAATAGGACTCCGCAAATTCTGACGATCTCTCACGGATCGAATTTCGCTCTGATACCAATCTGGTGCAACCACTATAGGAGGTCCTCAAAGAGAACAATTCAGACTATGTGGAAAGAGTAACACAACGGAAGCAACATGAAATATGGAGGCAAATGCAGATTAGAACATTCTCATTATCAGAAATTTCAATTACAAACAACCGACAACATCTGGGTTTACAAATTCGGCTCACAGGCCTGATATAACATGTTAAAAAATACAACATTCCTATATGCTCCTTAATGCGAGTTGAAATCTAACATCTCAAACCTATCTTTCTCAATTCTCTCTTCCCAATGATCTATTACAATGATTTATATTCTTGAGATCTAGAATCATCCGCGTCGACCAAAGATCTTTACAATCTCTAATGAAAGAAAATGTAACGTGTGCATGAATAGGTCAGCCTCAAATTGAATTACTCCTTGGTGAATGCATAGGATGAAGTGTGGACCTATAATTAAGGTTGGGGACATTCCATGGAATAATTTGAATCACACCGTCGAGATCCGCAAGTCATGGGAAAGATCCACGAGATCGAACTAGCCGTTAGGTTTGAAAATTAATCTGGTGCCGGTTCAAGAAATTGCCACAAAATCTGGAAGTGATAACTCACCGGAAAAAGATTCAATCGCGCTCAAATCTTGGAATAAGGAAAATGAACATGTCCACGATGTACACATCGATCCACAAGGTTTGGTGAGCAAATATGACGAATCCACCAACATGAACTGAGCAAGAAAAAAAAAGAACAAAAACTGAAAGAAAATATTTTTGGTTGATGCAAGATTGCCAAGAACCAAGGATGCTCCTGCATCAATTGTCTTATCTCTAACCTATGATTCTTTGTTTCTAGTGTTTACTAACAAGTCCCTTATCATGATAACTCATGTATTTATAAACAATTATGATTAGTTAAGAAGAGTAATTGTATTATTGATTCATGTCTACTTAGTGCACTATTATGTTCATATGATTGGATAATTGAAAGAAGAATAGTTAAGATGGAGTGTATATTATATAGACTTTAGCTTATATGTTCCTTGTAAACTCCTTTTTATTTTCAATCTTACTTTCACATTAAGGAAATGATTGTTAGACAAGAAAGATTCAATTATGCTCCTTATATTCAAAAGTTGTACAACACTTTTGAATAATTGTAAATGTTTGAAAAGATTAATCAATATCCTAAACAAATTAAATGTTCTTTATGTATGATTATGGAAATTTTGAATGTGAAAACTTCTTGAGGAATCTAACTCAAGTTTAATAATAGAATGACTTGAATGTTTGGTGTGTATTCAAGATCAAAATGAGATGTGTGTATCTCATTGCATGTTTCAATGTGAAAGAAGTGTTGACTTGGATGTAAATGTGAATAGTTGTTGAATGTTGTGAAATTGTCTCGAGCATACAATACTAGGTATCCATATTAGGGAATAAGACCATTGTGGATATAACATACAACCCAATTTTGTGGACCCATGTCAATTGTCCTTGTGTGTTGCATTTGTGGTTAGCATGAGCATGGAGTTTAAATGTGAATTATGAGTGTTAATGTCATCTCATGTAGGAAATTTTGTTAAATTCTCCCATGCTCCTTTGTTCCTTCTTGATATTTCTTTGTTGACATTTAGCTTTGGCCCTCACTCCACTTTGAGAGTAAACTAGTGTAACTAGGGGTTGGGAGAGATGGGATTTGCATTGGAAGGTTGTACTTCTCCACGAATGGTATAATCCCTTCTTAACCCCCTCATAATTAGTACATTGTTGGACATAGTGTAAACCTATATCACTACTTTGTTCATTTTGTGTTAATATTGTGATCGTATCTCAAGTATGTGATACAAGGTACCCATCTTGGAAAGAGGGTATTGTTGGTGTCACATACAATCCACACTTGTGCACCCCCTTGTGATAGTTGTTTATATGTGTTAGAAATGTGAATGATTTGTATTTGGAGTTGAGCATGGAGTTTACATTTAGATGGTGTAATTGTTTCTCATTTGGGTAGGATAGTGTCATGAAAATTCCTCCATGATCTATTTGAATATTGCTTTCCTATCTCCCATGGCAACAACCCTCTATCTGAGTTGAGAGCATGCTAACTTGTAATTAGAGGTTGAGAGAAATGGGACCTCCATTAGAAGGTTGTACTTCTCCATGAACTTTGTGTTCCTTGATTGGCTCCTCCATTGATTAAAACCACATAGTTGGTTCACAGTGCAAACCTACCTTGTCTTGTATCTACATTATATTAGCTAAGTGTGGTATGTGGTTGTTTATGTAATCTTGCTCCTCCTACCAATACTTTATCTTGGCACTTGTATTTAACTTTAAATCTGAATTATAGTTCCTAGCATTGACACTTGGAGTAGTAGCACAAGTGTAGGAACTCATGCAGTTACTTGTACTTGTTAGTGGTTGTGTTGGGCATGTGGTTGTAGAGCACGAGGATGCTCCATACATGGGATTCTATGTGCTAGTGAGATCACCATTTGCATCATTCTTATGTGGTTAGATATCACCAATTGAAATATCCCACCCTGATCTGAGATATTCGCTAACTGAAACTGCCTTGTCTGATTTTGCCTGGTTTTTATGGTTTTTTTGTGTTTTTTGCAAGTTTATGCGAGGAAATGCAAATGATATATATTTACCAATGCAATGAAAGAGAAATAGAAGAAAATACAATTAACTTTCTAGAATCAAATTTATTATTGATTGATCAGATTTATTATTGATTGCTTTAACAATAATGTCATACCCGAAAAGCCAAGCAATACAAATTGATATTCTAAAAATCTTCTAACAACAGCCTGGAAACCCCTTTGTTTGGATGCCTAGCACAAAATAATAGATTCTCCACCTTAATGTTGTTGCTGATTGGAAGCAATGATATAGCCGTCCCCAAAGAAGGTCAAATGATGCTCATAACCTAGGCGTTTCAGCCTAGAAGTCTCACGCCATGCTTAGGATACTGTACGTCCCAACAATGAAGACTTGTACCAGCCAACAATGATGATTGGTATGGCCCAACAATGATGCCAACAACAATAAACTATCAACAACATATATATACTTCTGATCTCAAACAATGTTCTTCGAAAAACCCTAAAATGATTACTTCTCGCTTCAATGTGCACAATGTGACTCCTGGTTGAAGCCACTTGAAGAGTAAACCTTGGGTGGTATTTCACACCTGTAGAATACTTAAATCTGAGAGAAATCATGTTCTCCAAGACCAAATTGCAGCATAAACCCTGTTTTTCTCCTCACAGCCAAAACTCATGAAATTTACTAAGTGTTGAATGAATATGAATGCTTTTTCAAAGATTTTTATGCCTCTCCCAAAAAGCACAACTCCCAAGGCACTTTTGAGTCATTAAATATAATAAAATATATTTGTTTTTGTTGCCTTATAAGATCATTTCATGTGGGCACCCATATCAATGACTTAAATGATTTGACTTTATGTTATTAAATAAGCCTTTATTATAAAGTCAATAAAGTCATTAATGATATCCACTTATAATTAATTATTATTCAAGTAATCACTTTAATAATAATTAAAATATCATAACTCCATAAAGAATCAACATTAATTAATTTTGTCAATGCTAGAAGGTAGCCCACTAATTCCTCTGCTCACCAGGGTGGCTTACTATAAATAGTAAGACTAGACCTCAACATCTGAGCGACTTACTAAAAATAGTAAGTATGCATAAATGGAGCCCAAAACACCTCTAGAAGGCAAACCCTGAATATCATCAATTACTGGAGAAAAAAACACCATAAACTGTCATCTGAAGAACCAGATAACTCCCACACAGGGCCCTCTAATCACCAACATTAGCCTATGAGGACCAAATGATAGGCTAATCCGTCAAACACTTAAGCTAACTAAAAAGGTGACATTACACAAATACTATGAATTATTATGACTTAGGTTATCGTTTGAGACCATTTTTCCCTTTAGGTGGCTTGATGCAAGCCATGTGGTATTTGTAATATGAATATCATGCCAAAGTTGAGTATCGTCTTTGGTTTTAGTGGAAAGACTGAAAGAACCTTAAAAGATGAATCTATTTTTCAATTTTAAATTTAGGATGTTGTAGGTTCTTTGAGCTGTGATTGTGTGTGAAAACTAAAATGCAATTTTGATAAAAATGTTTTAAGTGTGGTAAAGCAAGAATTTTCAAAATAGAACAAATAAGATCATATTTGCATGTTTTATTGCATGGTGTAATTGAGTGGAATGTGTTCTTTCTCTTTGCTTGTTGGGCTTATGTATGTGTTCAATATACAACAATGGAGAGCTTTATGGACATGTAGTCATACTCTAAAAATCATAGTAGCAATAGAGAGCCTTCGAGTAGTTAACTGCAGCAACGATGAGGTAGATTGTAGAAATGAAATGGGAGTCAATATTCTACTTGCTATTTGTTATTGTTTAAGTGCTTAGAGAGAGCAGGGTTTCATTTTTTCCTTTGGTTGGGGAAGAGGGATTTAATGGTGGGTTAGTTTTGTGTTGTTTTTTTTTCTTTGGATGTTTTTTTAAATTTTGAAGGGTGAATGCCAAAAATGCATGACATTTCTCAGCCATTTATCGAAACAACTCGGCATTTCAGGCATTTTCGATATCAATATATGTTTCAAGATTGTAACACAGAGGTGACTATTGTTTCCTGCATATCAAGTATGTCCAATAGTGGTATAATGTTTTCTGACCTCTTGAGATTAGGCTTTTGGGAGTTGCTGTCCTTTGAACCATATAAAGTACTAGTTTTGAATCACCTCTAATTTTAGTGCTTGAGAGGCTTGTTGGAATAGCTAATTTGACACCCTTTCTGATTAAGTTTTAACCTGTCTCCACAGTAACCTTTCTTCTGATGGAGGGTGACGTAACGATAACAGCTTTCCACAATCCATAATGATAATTGCTTGAAGTTTTCTAGATTTGATTGTGTGAATTTTTTTGCATCAATGTTTCGGATCACACTCCATGATCCATCATTAGGATGAAAATGAGAGCTCAAAGGATAGGAATGAGAACTCAAGGGAAGGTGACTTATTTTAATCTTGAATTTCCAGATTCTATTTCCTACATAATTTTAGGACATTATCCTTGAAAAATTGTAGGTGAAAAAATTGTCAAGAAATAATTAGTCTCCATATTCCCTGCCGATGGAGGAACAAGAAGAGGAACAAGAAGCTTATACTGCATCCATAAATTTTGCCTCCTCTAAAAATTCGTGGGATTCCAGCATAAAGATAGCATGGTGTAACTTTTAACGTGCTAGATGCTGGAATTCTTAATTTGGTCAATTGTAGAAAGTATGTATGTGAGTTGAAGGTACTACGGCTCAATTGTAATTATAGGAAAGTTTGATGCTGCGTCAACTCGAGCTCATATAAGAAGGAAGGCTGCGGGACATCAAATAGAAACTGTGTGTTAACTGCAGCTTTAACCCTCAAGTGATGTATATCGTTAGGCGAGAATAGGACAGAACATTTTACAGTACTACTTATCATCATTGCTACTGCCTCGATACATTGTATCTACTTATAGACGTGTTTATTAACTGGTCATCTATGCATTTCATAAACAAGTGACAAATATCCAATTGCAAATTCACAAGTAGTATAGTTTACAAATTATTAATAACAATATAGAATGCCATTTACTCATTTTTCATGTGTTTTATGTGTCAAATAGAAATATTAGGTGCTGATATTTGTATGAATGCACATTTTTATTGAATCCTGAGGCACAAAAAATCAGCAAAAATCCCACAATTTAATATTGATTGTATCTGTAAAATCATAATTAAATTGAGATTGTATCTGCAAAATCACAATCAAATCTTCGTTTGGCATAAAAGTTTTAAAAAACTGCTTTTTCCCTATATTTTTATAAATTCTTGAGCATTTTTTAATTTCCCCATTTTTTTTGCTTTTCCAGATTAACTGAACAAATCTTTATCTTTAGGTTTGTCCAGTCAATCTCAAGAAAGACTTTTGCTGCTGTAAAAATTTTAAAAACCAGATTGGAGGAAATTGGAATAAACAACCTACAGATTCCCAAGTGACTTCCTTCACGAATTTTGTAAATTGGCCATGTCACATGCAAATTTACAAAATTAGGTCTTTAAATGAAAGGACTATTTCTGAGTGGAGCATACTGCTTGTCCACCATCAGAAACTCTTTTACATAATGGAACATGACCACTGCTACATCGGTTAAAACCTCCCCATTAGAAATTCATGGGAAGATGGGCATGCTCCTTTGGAACGTGATAGATGCTAAAAATCAATTTATTTCAAGTATTTTCAATATTTTGACTCAGACAACGTGGGCATGCTCCTTTGGAACGTGATAGATGCTAAAAATCAATTTATTTCAAGTATTTTCAATATTCTGACTCAGACAACGTTCAGTTGGCTATTTGCTGTAAGTATCAAATATGAAGTCCATATATCAAAGGCACAGGACATCTGCAGTCACAGCAAAAAATCTCTCAGCACAGTATTTATTGATTTCTAACCCAGTTGCCGCTTTTCCCTCCCATCTTCATTTGCAATTGAACATTAGTAATCTGAATATCCTTTGAAACTCCCTTACACATGTCATATACTGTCAATCCTGCTAGAGAAACCGCAGTCATTGCTTCCATTTCAACACCTGTTTGGCCAACTGAGGTTACCTCCCCTTTAATCTCCACAGCATGTTCTTCACTATTCAGAGTCAAATCCATATGAACTTTGCTTAGCATTATGTTATGGCAAAGAGGAATCAGGTTACTTGTCTGTTTTGCCCCAAAAATTCCAGCAATCTTTGCAACGTTGAGAACATCCCCTTTGGAAATCTGATTGGCAACCACAAGCTGAAATGCTTTCTCCCCGAGTAGAACTTTGCAACTGGCAATGGCCATCCTCTTGGTATCTGGCTTGTCCGAGACATCCACCATATTGGCCTTTCCATGGGCATCAACATGAGAGAGAACATGATTCTTTTCTTCCAATTGTCTTGAACTGGATTCCTCTTCCACTTTTATATTTCCATGGCTTTGAGATCCAGAGTTGAAAGCAGATGGAGGCTGACCAAACACAAATTCCAGCTCCTGAAACAGAAATAGCACTTAAAAATAGTCAAGCAATCATAAAATCCTTGTGAAGGGCGTTAATATATGTTTCATGTAAATCATTAGGCATTCTATATTTTCTAGCAAGCAAGCATTCTCAAGCCATAAAATTACACAAATAGCACCCATACAGGACTTTTAATTACATTGGCAAAGTTCAGAAACCAGTTGCATCGTCTAGGTTGTGTTTTTAGCTGGGCTAAATACTCTTCCACTATTGAAGTTAAGAAACTTAAATATATTTTAATTTTCAAACCTGAATTGATCATACAGTTACACATTTCATTAAGTACTCCATCAATGGCCTTTTTCTATGATATGTGCTAATGATCTTGCTGGAACTGTTATCTTGCAGTTGGTAAATAGAAACTAATAAGATCCAGAATAAGTGATGGATATGGCTGCAACTATGTGAAAACCAAATCTCATGCAAAATCTGAGAAATAAAATAATGATGAAAAAAGTCAATTGGGAGAATTTGATGTAGGAAATCCCAAAAAGCTAAGATTGCATGCATCACCCTATTTGGGTTATTAGCAAGAATAAATGGTCCATTTAATGTTACAGTTATCGACATTTCTAGGAGGGTTTGTTAAAGGTTGAAACCCTAAATTGTAGTTTAGCCTAATGTAACTGGTTATAAAATCTGAAAACACTCGCAACCAATACGACAGTGAAACTTGTAGTGAAAAATTAGGCAGGATAAAGTGTAGATAGCCAAAGCTTGTAAGAAAAATATCCAATAAGTTTTATTCTTTGTATGCTGCCTTGTGATGATGCCAATGTACGCCAGGATTCTGCCATTCAGTGGATAGCCTGACCTGTGTGATTAATGAAACGCTATGATTTCTATTGCTGTGACATTGTTTCATGTATGGCTTGTCCTTTTCTACTTGGATGTGAGGCAATGTTGGGGTTGCTTGTGTTATGTTTCAGATCTATTAAGTGTAATCTAAAGATGCCCTAGATACCTAATAACATGTAGATATTAGTTTATGTTCATCCCTAGCAATTAAAATTGGTTCCATTCCCTAAAATTTGTTTTCACTGGTCATCTGGACTAGCAATGGTGGTTGGAGCTTGGATCTGACCGTGTTAGAATTCTGTTACTGAAATCTTGATTCATTTTCACATCTAATCCTGTCAGCTAACTGTAAACAACCATGTAAAGCAAGTCCAACTGCATGAACACAACAAACAGTCTGAGTTAATCATTCCTCTGTTCTGGCATGATTCCCATGTGGTCATTCCATTTGATTATTATGCATCAGTGTCAAACTCTCACCTGCAACCTAGAGACCCTACCTAAACCTCCGACTCTGGGAGACCATACCAACAGGATCTCAGCACCCATGTCTTTGGGTAGCCAGCTAATTACGGTTCCTTCTTTTGCATTCCAAAATTCACCCAAGCTGCAGCATGATGGCATATCGAATGGTAAACCGAACAAATAGAAATTCCATAACTATTGCAAGCAGACTGAGACTACTGGTGATGAACAAAATGGTGAATTCCTATCAAGGTTCTCTCAAAGTTCACCCTTTCAATACAGATTGCATCTGTTTGAAAACTGGGCATGAGGTATAGATTAGTGACTAATGGGATGGTGAAATAGTTACCAAAGTGAATGAGCATTTTGCAAATTTGAAGATGTCTTTACGTGGTCTTCTGAAATCTATGAGGAATGCCTAGTGAACTTGGCAAAATGTGAATCCTGTTGAAGGAAGGTGCTAAATTTGTACTGTTGAATTCAATCATTGAATTCACCCAAGGATCCCATGAACACATAAATGATAAAACTCACCCAAAGGGAGTCTTAACAATTCAACAATATGACACTCTAGCAATTGAGAGAAACAAAATGATTCTAACAAGCTAAAAATTGAAGTACATGGGTGACCTTCCCCTTTCCAAAAATAGTAAGTATAGATTGGTTATTAACCCATTTTATTTTCCTGTGTGTATTGCCCCTCCCATTTGCATCTTGTTAATGTGAGATTGGTGTTTCAACTTCACCATTTCCTCGTGATTGTTGTGGTGATTATTTTATGGCTTTGAATGGTGTGTATGAACCACCGCATGTTCGAGATGAGGTTCCTCAACATGTTGGTTGTTGGCATTTTGTACATTTACATGTTTGGTTATCGTTATCATTATGCTTCAGTTCAGTGATATGCATTATTCATGTTGTGATTAATTGTGATCCTGATTATTGATGTGCAAAAAGGAATGATTTATATAATGGATGTTATTTTTTACGTTTTATGCTATTGGACCCCATTGGGTGATTATGCTATGCTTCAGCTATATATACATTGAGCAGGTACCCTTGACGTGCGTTGAATGGTTACGGGTATAGGGTTATTTCTCCACCTGGCTACATAGGTCCGAGTTATTCCCCAATGGTGGTTAATTTGAAGATGCCATATTGGGCCTCCCTATCCATTCCCTAGTCATACTTGAATTAAGTACGGTATATGTCATATTTGACCTTATGTGAACCTGGATCCGATTTAGGAGTTATTCCAAAATCCCTATGTATCGTGAATGACCAATGGATGTCTGATTTAATTAATGGTTTAAATTCTATGTTTTTTGCAAATAAAATATTAGGAATTTAAATTATTCTTATATTTATTATTAAAATATTCTCTCTGTTTTGAGAAAAGGGGAAAATACAATGAGAGTGGAAATGATATAAGCTATTGTTTAATTATATTGTGAAAATTCAGTGGGTTGGGAATTGCAAGTTGTGTTTGATTTAAATTTCCTGTTTGAATTCTGAATTTCGTAAATTTAAATGAATATATGCTTATATGAATTTAAATCTTGAATTTTTATTTAAATAATGTAGGTTATTTAAAAATTGATTGATATGTCTATTTGGGTTTTGAGAAAATTGGGAATTAAGAAAATAGAAAATGCATCTTATTAATTTTATATTGGGTTTTGGAAAAGGGTAAATAGAAAAGAAAGCATTTCATTTCATTTTATGTTTTGTTTTTGGGAAGAAATTGAGGAGAGAAAAACCCTTTGGAGCATTTTGGTAATTTGTTCGTTGGGTGAGCATTCAAAGGCGGAATTCAACGAGATTGGATTCATTGGGATAGGAAATGGTACGGGATTGTGCATGTCGGTTCTTGCAGGCTATTATTTGGTGTGTTTGATGTGGTTCACATTTCAATTTTTGAAGGAAATTAAGGTATTTTGCTTGTTTTAATTCATTTGAGCTATTTCTTTTGAATTTGTTTGTAGGAACAGGGTTAGGGGAGTGTAGAATCTGTTAGTTTTAGGATCAGAAATTAAATAAGCAGATATAGAGCAATTTTAAACAATTTGACACAGCATATACCTTGGGAAAACCCTCCAACTTGAGGGAGAAAAACCCAGCAACAATATATCTCTTATATATTGAATAATGAAGCCAATTCGCTTTTACAATGAGGCCAAATACAAGGCCGAATATCAGCACCACACTTTGATGCACACACAAGATAGAATCTAACACCTTGCTGATAATAATATCGATCTTCTTGAAGACACAATATTGACCTCCTTGATAAACTCGCACTTCTCTTGAAATCGAACTATGAATGAATGAATGATGATCAACTAAACAGCATCTCTTATATATACAAGTCGAAGAGAGAGCCTTCATAAATTGCGTCCTTTCATAACACAAAGTCGGCCCATATATGAAAGATTGTAACTCATACAAGGTGGTGACTCCCAATATGAAGTCGGCCTCATATAATGAATATAAATTAATATTAAGTGAAGCACCTCCTCACTAAACTCGATAACAATAAATATTATTTATTCTTCTAAGTGAAGCGCCTCTTCACTAGTGGTGTTTCCAATAAATTAAATAGCCGTTAGGCTATATTTTATTTATTGCTTGATAGAATCGTGGCTGGAAGTAAGAGGCCCGCGGCTGTTTACATCAACAGAATCCTCCCAACCTATGTCATTTCATAAATTAGCTTGATGTATTGATTGTTTTATTTAAATTTTGAGATTTTTTCCAAAATATAGGGTTATGATGCACAAATTTGCGTGAAATGCGTGAAAAGTGTGTTGTTGGGAAAATTTAGAGCAAAAGAGTATCTTTAGATTTTTGAAATTTGAAAAATAAATTTTGAAGAAATTTTAATGGGGTTTTGGAAAAATTTCTTGGTTTTCAGTATATTGGAAAAATGAGAAAATTTGTATGTTTTGAATGAAATATGATGAATTTTAATGTTTTAACGAAAGTGACCTTCATGAATTAGTATAATAATGCTTGTGGGAAATTGTTAGAAAATTTCGATAAAGTTGAATTTTGTGCCTCATTTTTCGTGCCACGTTTGTTGGAGGATGTGATGAGCTAATATGGGTAATTAATTAACCAAGATAATGGATATCCCTCACATGCCTTGAGTGCTCGTACAGGCTAAGGATGATGGAGGAAGACAAGTTGCTCAAGGAGCATAAGACATGTAAGATCAAGTACCTTGTATGTATGAGAGGATACTCGGTTCCGCGCTAAGGCCCACATGAGTGTCTACGATGGCATTCTCTCTCTTGCTCTCTAAAATCTAACCCTAGTGTAGTTGAGTAGTACTTCAAGGATTATGTGTTCCCTTCCATGTGATTGTATTGTTTTGCCCTTGGTGAGTTTGCCAAAGGATGATCCCTTGTATGGCATTGGTGAGTTTGCCCAATGTGGATTGTTATGTGACATTGGTGAGTTTGCCCAATGTGGATTGAGTTATACCATTTGTGATTGTACCAAGTGATTTCTTGTATTGGATCCATCTTGAGATTTTGGTTAAATATTTTGATATGATGTATGAGTTGATTGTATACTTCGTGTATGGCGCGTGTGTAAGCCCTCTCCCCATGTGTTTGGTGTGAGTGTTGTGATTGTGGCCCATGTGACTATCTCCTAGCACAATGGGAGTGGATCTTTTGATTCCATGAGGTAGGGTGGCATGGTAACCACCGTTGGGGGATCAGAGGTTTGTGGATCGAGGAACATTGTGGTACCATGTTCTACCAAGTTTATTTTATGTATTTAGATGCTTTACTTTCATTCAAATTGTAATATTTATATCAAAGGACCTCTTCTTGAGAAGGATTGTAAGATTCATAAATGCTAGTGTTTTAGCCCTAATTGCGTGTCTCGGTGTTGGTGTCAAGCACGATCGTACTCATATGATGTTGTATTTATGTCTTGGGAAGCTAAAATGAACTTCGGAACATTTATTTAGGGTTTAAAAAGAATTTAGTGGTCAAATTTCATAGTTGTGTGGCCTGGTGTTGTATCTGGGCAACCTGGTCTGCACAGGAGTCTCCTAGCTCACTCTGAAAGTTCCTAACGTTGTTTGGGCAGCCTGGTTTGGCAGGGTTAAAACTCAAGTTTTTGTCTATCTTTGTTTGGACAGCCTCATCCTGTGTTTGGGTGGCCTTATTCCCATACAAAAAATAGAATGTAAATCCTCTTAACCTCTATTAACCATTGGTTTTCTAAGCCTAATGCCATTGATGAATAATTTTTATGCCTTGTATTTTTCTCGTTCTGGTCATTTTAGTCATCAGAACCTCGAAAACCTAGTCAAGTTTCTCTGCTTTAGTGTTAATGTTTTGGTAGCTGCAGGAGGTATCTTCTTGTGTCAGAAGAATCTTCCTTAAATAAATTGTTGTGTCAGCTGGCCGACCTCATAAATTGTCTTATTCAACATGCAAGGTGTAACTGACATGCAGGAGAATCTGCATACTGACATGCATGAGAATCTTTGTTTGTATTCCTTAAATAGACTCATGAACTGCCACCTTGTGTGTCTTCTTGTGGCTGCATATTTGCCTATATTTAGGTTGAAGTGTGGACTTGTTTGGTGATTTATTTTGTCTATAAAAACAAGTCATTTCTTCAAGAAGAAGATGGATTTTTTACAGCAGATTATTATCCTTTGAAGAGCAGATTGATATCAAGGAGAAATCAGAGGTTTTTTGTATATTGGCATCTAGGAGAGGTGCTGAGACTTGTAAGCTGATTTATTGGCATCTAGGAGAAGTGCCGAGACTTGTGAGCTGATTTCATTCAATATACAAGAGACATATTTGTGGCTGGGTTTTTCTCCCTCGAGAAGGGGGGTTTTCCCAGGATATATACTGTGTTATATTGTTCATGTCTTCATGTGTTTGTGTTGCATTTTCTGCTTTCTGTTAAATCTGATCCTAACACTAACATTTAGGACTTGATCTTTCTTCATTGTTTTGAGGCCACATATGGGAAAACGTGTAAACATAAGTTGTTCCTCATGGTCCCAAGGGTCTAGTGGCATTGTGTGCATGTCTTTTTAGGTTGTCATTGAGAAGTTGTGGCTACTCTTGCCTCATTTTGCGTGCCTTCTTTCGAAGTTGCTTGGTTGTCAAACCTAGGGTTAGGGAGATTGTGCACCTAGTCTTGTGAAGTTGTGGGAAGGTTGTAATCCTTCATGATTAGCCTTGTTGGCATCCTCCGCAATCCTCATAGGTCATGGGGTGTTGTGGAGTAGTTCTTCCTCTTGTGTGTTGTCGCATTGCAACAAGATGTCTCGAAAAGTGTGAGGTTGTTTGGAAGTGACTTGTTTTCATTCTTGTTTGTAGTGTGTTGTGCCTCTTGGTTAGGCAACTTCTTGTGAAGGTTTGCCTCTGTGTTTAGAGTTGTTTAGTGTGTTTGGATGTGGATTGGAGGTTGATGATTCCCTCATCCTATCCTGGTGTGGTGTTGCGAGAGAATGTGATCATGGTTTAGTAACCAATTGTCGTGTAGGTCTTGTCCTCTCTCTCTCTCTCTCTCTCTCGCTCTCTCGTAGGATCATCATGGTGGATTTATCCCACGAGTGGTTAGTCTTCCACTATTGCCACCTTGCTTATGCAATGGTGAAGTTGTCTTGTTGTTCTTGTCATTGTGTCCTTGCGACACTTGTGTGCACATTGTTGTGCAAGTGTGACATTTCATTGTTTCATTATTGGTTTTGTTATCCTTGTTTCAAAAATAAAGTTGTTCTATCAGGTTTTGTTCTGAGCGTGTCGGCTTGGGGAATTACAACGTGGGTTAATACTAAATCATAGAGAAAATAATTTATTTAATATTTAATTTAGTCTTGATATTCCATATTTTACGGGACTATTAAATATTAAATTTAATATTATCAGCAAGTGGGGGCGTTGGAAATCTCTAGGTGCATCTGGCATTTATTTAAAATTTAAATGGAGCAAGCATCTTTTATGACAATTGTCATTCACTAATTTTGGCTGACAATTAAGGAGTGGTCTTGGGATATCATTTTCAATTAATTTTCCCTCCAAAATGGGGCGTGGGATTTTGGGTGCCCAAGTTTGTCTTGCAGCATATAATACTTAAAATGGGATCATCATCTTATGCCAATTTATCTCCTAGAGCACTTTGTGTTCAAGTTTCTTCTGTGGACGAAAACCCATTGGTTCTTGGAATCGGAAGACGAAAATTCTTTGGTTCTTGAGGGCATTCCCATTCAAGGATTGCATCGGAGCTTCACAAATTTGCAGGACATTTCAATTATTTAGTGTGATCATTTCTTGCAGGTTGCAGGTGAAGTATGTGTAGTTAGAGTGCAGTGTTTGTGTCAATTTGCTGTTGTGTTGCATGTTGCTGTAGCATTCCTTGCTGCTGTTTTTTTTGTTGTTCCCAATCCTTTCCAGGAGCTGGGAATATCAAACTTGTTGTGGAGAAGATCAGAGATTTTTCAGTGCTTTGTTGGCAGTGTGTGTTTCCGGCAAGGAGCTGGGAAAATCAAACTTGTTGTGGAGAAGATTGGAGAGTTTTCAGTGCTTTGTTGGCAGTGTGTGACTCCAACAAGGTGTGAGTTAAGCATTGTTAGATTCAAATTTTGTATTTGCCGATGTTGCTATTGTAATGACAATCACATCAGTCCATTATGCTATAAAAATCAGAATTATATCAATATAAAAGTTGCATGAGTTTCTAGTTCAATTTGTGCAAGTTTGGGTGTTGACTAGCTAGTTTTATTGGTGTTGTTTGATGTAGTTTGGTAAAGTTTATTGTTTATGCTCAAATCTGTTATTATCATTGGAAAATATGATTTAGGACATTGCACCTTTTAAGATGCTGAGTAGGATAAAATCCTAATTGAATGTTGACTAATTCTGATTAAGAGTTAATCCTCATTTAATCAAGGTGATCAACAGTTAACACATAAGATGAGTATAGTAAACTCAATCATCTAAGTTGACCTTGAGTTCAATTATGAAGCGAGCTAGCATGTTGATTAGGATGATAACAAGGACTGATTTCTAGCTCAACTATGAGGTGGTTATTATGAATTATCAACTTTACAAATTAAAATATTTGCATAAATGAACTATTCTAACCTAAGCTACCTAGCTAAGTTAAACTTAGCATAATAAGGTGTATAAATGTTAAACAGCAACAAAGGAATGCATTATCAACTTTACAAATTAAACTATTTGCATAAATGAAGTATTCTGACCTAAGCTACCTAGCTAAGTAAGTTAAACTTAGCATACTAGGGTGTATAGATGTTATACACCAACATCCACCCTTAAGTTTGACTAGGGTAGCAGAGCAAGGAATGGGGTATTAGAAGTCTATCCCTCCTTAAGAACTAATTTCATCAATCCTAAAGACCTCAGATGCAGAAAAAATGCCTCTATAACCGGCTGAGAGAAGACATCTGCAACATGGTTAATGGAAGGGTCACGAGTGTCATGTTGCAAGAAACCTGGGTTTGGAAACCCGTTTAAATTGATCAACTTTCCTTTGTGGCCAATCAACATTTCTGGAATCAAGCACCGATAGTGAAAAAAATGTTTTCTGTTGTAATGGATCACTAACGATCCTAGTAGATGGAGTCATAGTGGCTTGAGCAATGTGGGTCCTATGAAGTGGTTTCCTGCATGTGACTGGAGATGCTGGAGCTAGTGGCTCAGCTGATGGAGGAAGATCAGAGTTTTCTACCTCAAATTCATCATCCAATGTGCCGTCATCCTCAAAATAAGGCAAGGACTGAGGAAGTCTATTTACAATGCAAAATAAGTGGGCATGCAAGCCTGGTCAGAAATGACCAAAGGTGGTGACAGCCCAGAGACGTCAAACTTGTACAATTGAGAGAAATCACAAACCTTGACAAGGACAATGACTGACTAGTCTTTCAAGTACTGTATTACAACTCCATTTGGTAAAAACTTGACTGATCTTTCAATTACTATATTAGAACTCCATTTGGCAAAAACTTTAACAGTAATACATGCTAGACAGTAAAAGCCTAAACTGTAATTAGGCCTCATACGATTGGTTGAAAAAGTGGAAAATGATTTCACCCAATAAGATAGCAAAGCTTGAACGAAAGACAATGTAGGAAAAATATATGCACCCAAGCCTTGGAAATTAAACATATAATGAGCTTTACTCGATGTATATACTGCCTCGTAATTTTACCAATGTAAGGAAGGATTCTGCCATTCAGTGGAGAACCTGATCTGAGCAATTAGTGAAAAATTATGATATCTTGCTGTAAACTGTCCGGTGTACTACTCGTCCACTTTTACTTTGATGTGATACAATGTTGCATTGGGTTACTTTTATGTTTCCGATCTATTAAGTCTAACCAGAAGATATATTCATCCCAACTAGTTATCAAATGCCTACAATTGGAAGACTTCGCGATTCAGGTTCTATTGTCAGTAAGCAAAAATCCTCCAAATTATCTCTTTTTTAAAGTTTTTATTTCAGATATGGTGAAGTTAGAGGCTGAAGAGCAATTCAATGATCAACGATTGTTTTCTGAGATAAGGAAAATCGTGAACGAGTAGCCAAAGTTAAACGTTAGAAAGAAATCTAAGCATGGTAGGTAATAAGATTCTAATAAACTGCGAGGGAAAATCATGTCCTTTGAATTGCTTCCGTAATATTGTATTCCGGCTGCAGAAGGCTTAAAGTCTTAGATGGTCTCCAAGAGTATAAAATGCATATATTTTGAATCAATATAGTCTAACTTAGGGATTTTCTAATCTAAACCCGGGCTTGTTAAATATAGATAAACTAATGTAGGGTAAATAAAGCTTCTGTGTTACTCTATCCAAGGCCATTCCTACCATGTTTACAATTTTTTGTTTCCAGAATCTAAAAAGGGTTTGGCACACTACCGTCATAGAAAATGATAGTGTAATTTTAAAACACTTTCGCCCAACAGTCGCAGAAATAGAAACCCATTATACTGAATTCTGCTATTAATAAAAACCATTTTGCCTTAGCATTGAATCTTTATACATAAAATGACTGACCTTGTTGAATTCATGAATAAGGGCTTCTGTGCGGTTGTCAGAGCTGAAGAATCTGCAGCCCATCCGGCCGATATTTCGCTTAGTGAAAAACGAGAACATAACAGACCCCACCTTTGCCATTTGCCGTCTTTGCATAGCGTAGCTGACTCTCAATTCCAAAACTTAAAAAGACTTACTACAGGCTAGTGCGAAATCCAATTAACCAACCTTAGAAATCACAAAATAGACGATGCTAAAACTCGGCAAGTTATGTCTGTAAAAGTATTGTAATGGTGAATATGGCATACCCATGCCCTTTTACTCTGTTGATTTGGGCTCGAGCCCACTTCCATTAGAGTGTCGTTTTAAGTAATAACAAGTCTACTGGCAACTAGGAATATTTTATTTCTCCATTTTTATAAATTTTGTATGTCTCGAAATTCCAGAGTATAAAATGAAGGTGGTTTTAGAATCAATTTGTGTATGCTCAAAAAATAGTGCCTCTTAAATAAAATGTTATTTGGTTTGTGTTCTGTCGAAGTTGTGGATTTGTTCTTTGAGTTCAAATTCACCTTTTTTATAACGATTTTTTTTTTTTTTTTTGTTGTTACATCATAAGGAGACAAGTTCTCCTAGATCAACCCCAAAAATTATACAAAAACTGAAGATAGCAAGTAAATCCGTTACTCATTTTAGTGCATCAAATCAAAATGTGTCAAAACATTTATCCTTCAACCTTTAGAATGAGAGAGGACATGTGTATTCTAGATGTGTAATGCCTCAAGCACCATGTCTTGTATGTTTGTTTGCTTTCACTTTGGTTTTGATACTACACTTACTAGTGATGTTTTGTATTGTCATTGATGTGTTTTACGTTTGATGTTTTGTATCGGCATCTAGTGTCCAACTATGTATTATGGGATGCATACATTGTGGCTTTATTTGTTTGGACAATTGTAGTCTTTTGGCTTCATTGTTTTCATTATATTTGTCATATGTAATTTAATTATGTTATCTAGTTCAACATTGTGATTGTGATGATTATTGACTTTGGCATTGGGATATATGAATCATATTACTTTAGAATGATTTTTAGTTGATAGAATACATTGATATTATTTTATTTGATATTATCTCACATTGGATGTTTATGTTATGTTTTGATTATCTTGTGTGGAGTAAGTATGCTTGATGCTTTATTGAGTGTGTAGACATAAGCTTTTCCCAAATAGTAGTTAATTAGAGAGCGTTGATTTGGATATATGTGTTGTGTAAACCTCCCTATCTCATTTAATTCAAGTTGCAAGATGTATCTTGTCCTTATGAAACCATGATGCAAATCAGTGTTGATTCTAAATCCATGTGTTGTGAATAAACCCATGAAGTGTGTGATCTCTTTGCACATGTTTATTTAACTCTTGTTTTTGCTTGCACTTTATCAATTTTTGTAATGCTTGTTTTGGAGTGTTTGTGAATTTAACCTATATGCTTAAGTTGAAGAGTTAGTTGTTTAAATTGTCTTCAAAAATGGTCTTATGTATATTGTTTATATTTAAAAATACATTACATTAAAACATTGGTTGAATCAAATGTTAGTTGAATTGGGAAATTAAATGTATTAGTCATTTAAAGAAATTTCTCAATGTTTATTTGATTCAAATACATTAGTAATATTTCTAAAGATAAGTATGCATATGGTAAAGTAATGTTTTTAAAGGTAAATATATAATTGATAAAATATCTAAGTGAAATATCTTCTTTTGAATTGGCTTGTTAGTTGTGACAAGGATGAAAAGGTAATTTGGAGGTTTAGGGAATTTTGGAAGTTGATGGGCTCCATAATTAGCTAGTTTCCTTTCACTATTTCATACTTTTTATTATCTCTTTCTGCTAAGTTTCAAGATATTACTAAGACCTTTTATACTCATATAGTTTTAAGCAGTCTTAAGTATGTGGAAATATAAATATGTTATGTTGATATATGTATGTATGAATGCATGAATGTCTAACAAATTTAGTAGGATTATATGTTTAATTTATGATTGTTAATAATGTGGATGCCTTAGGAATAAGACTAACACATTGTAGCAAGAAGAACTATCAACCCACAACAATGGGTTTCTTAGCCCACAACATAAGGATTGCAGATTGTGTAGATGAGTCAAATAGCTAGGACATAACACTTTCAAAAGGAAACAAAGGTGACCATTTATTGATCAATTGTGAGTCACTGCATATCACTCTTACTCGCCAAATAAGACAACTGGGAGAAGAAGAATTCTAATTGCAATGGGACTGATTTATGACAGGACTGTTCTATGAACATGTTTATGTTACGAGTGGTTAAACTATTGGGCATTAAATCCGAATTTGGTTTTTCTACTCTTGCTTCATATAGTTATTGTTTTATGTTTCAAACTTAGTCCTCTTCCTGTCTTTGAGGGAGAGTTGAAATTTGTTCCATGAGTTTGTTTTGAGTTCATGAATAATGAAACTCCTCACAAACCCTAGATAGTAGGATCTTCTATCGAGGAGGAGATCTAGTTACCTAGTTAGTTAATTACTTAGTTATCCATTTTTACCATCATTACTCAATAGTTGCAACAATAGAATGTGTGTTACATTACAAATATCTTCAATATATTCCTATTAGATTTCATGTAATCATTCAGTGTTAGAATGCAACAAAGGAAATTGGTTTGATATCATGATTTGCTGAGTAAGTATTTGACAAATTTTGTGGAAGCAACAACTCAAGCAAGGGCCACTTGGGGTACTGCTAACCCACTTTAGTTTCTATCGTTAGATTAGATAATGCATTGTTGAAATTAGTTGGTAGTTTTCAGTTATATGTTTTGAATGCATGTGTTGTAATTCATGAATTGAATTTTGTAGCTCAATGTCTGGTTTCACACTCCGGAGGAATTAACTAGGTTAGGACAAGTTGTAGTTTTTAATAGTTAATAGTCATAGTCTTAAGTATTAGGTACTCGTAGTAGAAGGTAGATGTTTACATTCTTTTCCCCTGTTTTGTGAATTAGTAGTTTATTCTATTTTACAACTTTTACTCTATTTGCATGTGTATTTGCCTATACTCCATTGATGTAGGATGTGTCTAGAATCTATGAATGCATATATTTTGTCAGCACTATCTAAAGTTTAATGACTCTTTTTTGATAATTAAATGCAACCCTCTCATGAATAATGGATTGTTTAGTTAGGGATCCTTAGGTCCTTTGAGTCGTGTGTATACTCTGTATCACTAGTTCACTTAGACATTATAGTGGCTCCACATTTTTCATTCCATTATCAAGGATGGTGCTCAGTTCAAGATTCTCCTGTGTGTTTTTCAATTCCTTTCAAGCTTTCATAGTATAGAAACTTTGTTTAAGCACTAGGATAAATAGGTATTTTAGCCATCAACAATAATACGAATCACTAATAATGTGTAGGAAGTGTTGATATAAAGAGTCACAACCATTGCATGTGAAGGTAGTGAGACGCTTTGGGAAGATTTCTCCCCTCAACACACAAAGCATTAGAAGATATTAGTGGACAAAGTGAACAAATAGAGGGAATCCTTGAAGAAGAATCATCCCTTATACCATTACCTACACCAAACAAAGAGGAGGCTTCTTGAATACACTTTGATATCATGGCTAAAGAATCTATGGACAACATAGGAGAGAATGTGATGTTCGTATTCCCTATAACCAACTAGGAAAGGGTTGTTGGATTGAAAAATATAACTCCTTCAACACTACTCGTCTTCTATGGGTTAGTTATAGAGGATCCAAAAACCTTTCTCTTGGAGTTTGATGTGCTATGTCAGAGCTATGACTATGCTATAGATGCTCACCGACTTAAATTATTCCCAACCATGTAATAAGATGTTTCTTTTCATTGGTTCATGGAGTTCCAGAAATGAATGTTGTTCCTAATTGGGAGACTATGAAGACAAAATTCCTAGTAAAATATCAAGATTATTGTAGAGGTGTAGATAGAAAGAGGGATAACATCCTTAGGATGTCACTGAGAGAGGACAAGCCTTTGGAAGATTATGTTGAGAGGTTTCAGTTTTGCCTCAAGAAATATCATCAGAATAGACTCTCCGATGAATCTATAAAATTGTTGTTTTAAGGGGAGTTAATGAAGACTGTATGGATGCCCTTAATCTCATTGGAGTAGGGGACGTCTCACAATTACCCTTTGATGAGATTTGTAAAATGTGTAGAAATTACTCTAGGTCATTCATCAAGAAGACCATGGGTGATAGGACCTCTACTCTTGACAAATCATCCATTGGAGTTTTAGGGGTGGATCTTAGCAATCTTCTATCCAACATGAAGGAGGAAATCATTAGCCACTTGGCTACCCAACTAGATACCCTCCATATCAAGAAGAAGTAGGAAGAAGCAAAGGCAACCCTCACAAAATTCTACCCACACTGCCGCTAGCAGAAGATTAATTGTAAGTGCAAAAAGTTGACTAGTATCTTTGAAGACAAGCAAGGGAAGCTCATGCCCTAGAAGATGAAGAAGGTCAAGTGTTTTACATCGCTCAATGTAATCCATGTGGAAACCAAGACAAGGTATGCCCCAAGATCCCTTGACCTATAATATGTCAATTCTAGGTAATAATACACTCTTCCCAAATTGGAACCCTCAATCCTAGACCAATGTAAAAAATATATAATGGCCAATGCCCCAAACCTCTAATTGGACTCAACAACAACAAGACATATGGCCACCACAAAATTAACAGGGACAAAATTATAACTCCTAGTGTCCATCCCTATAGAACCAATGGCCACCACAGTGGTGAGGAGGTCAACAATGGAAAAATCAAAACCTCAATTATTTGCAACCACAATAGTCCTTGTAGCCACAACAACCAACCATGGTTGCAACAACACCACCAAGAGCAACTCAATTACCAACACAACCTGTACCTAAACCCAACAATAAGCTTGTCCAATAGGCTTATGCTAATGAAACCATCCAATACCCTACTTATGGGGTTGAGATGAGTGATGCCCACCTCAAATCAGGGAAAATGTTAGCTGGGCCTTCATCTCCTTACATCACAGAGTTGACTGATGAGGAACTCCCATAAGAAAATATTGAAAAATAGCCTAGGGAACCTAAATCAAATTAGGATAAACCAACAATTGTGAATCCAAAACCTCCATTCACTGAGATACTAACAATACAAAAACATCATTTAGAAGTTGAATTTGATTTGTTAGGACAACTTAGAGATGTTTGCATAAAGATTCCCCTCATACATGCAATTAAGGAAGTGTCAATTTACACCAAGCCAATAAGAGAGTTATGCCTCAAGAATCTAGGAAGGAAATTTAAGGGCCCTTAGATTGTGCATGTATTGGGACAAATTGTAGATACTATGTTGGGAAACATAGTTTTCCCTAAGTATCCTGGGAGCCCTGTTGTGGATGTCAAAATCAATCGCACTCTCATCAAGTATACTTTAATTGACCTAAGAGCAACCATTAACGTAATGACAAAGGAAATAATGAAGAAATTACAACTAATGGAGCTTAGACCAACACCTATTGTGCTATAGTTAGGTCTACAGTAAAACCTAAGGGAATTATAGAAGACTTGGTTATAACATTAGACTCATGGGAATACCTTGCAGACTTTATGGCGTTATAGCCTAAAGAAAATCTTGCAGGGTACCCCCTCATCCTAGGTAGACCTTGGTTTGCTAGTGTAGATTCCTTTATAGGTTGCAGGTTTGGTAACATGATCATTTCCAATGGAAATGTAACCAAGAAGTTGGTCATTTATCTACCTACCTAGCCACATGTAGACTTGGAGAAAATTGTATGGCCTTCCCTAGATGAGGATGATCAATACTCATTATAAACATTAATGACTATTGAGCATAGTCCTATGTTAGAAATCCAAGATGAAGATAAGATTCTTGCAAACATCATGTAAAATAATTATGGTAGGGACCCACAACAATATGACTGTTTAACATGCTTGCAAGACCCTTTGTAAAACATAATCCCTATCAATACATTTGAGTCCATCTCTCAAATTTTCCATACCTTATTTCCACATAATTGTAATCCCAATATATAAGGCATTGACATTGCATCTATTAAAACGTTAACCTCGACTTTAGAGATTACATTGAGAAAGACATTAAATATAAATAGTCAATTGACTATTGCACAACAGTCTGTACTGTTAAATATGTTGCAAGCACACACAACTAGATTTGCATGGGATTACCATGATATAAAAGGAATAGAACCAAACCTTTGCATGCACAAAATTTACATCAATGATGGCTACAAACTAGCTAGGTAACCTCAAAGAAGAATGAACCCAACTGTTTATGACATAGTTAAGGTAGAATTACAAAAAATGTTGGATGCGAGATTTATTTATCCAATTTCTGACAATTAGTGGGTGTATCCATTAGTAATTGTACCTAAGGAGGGAGGGAAATGGGTAGTGTGTGTTGATTACCATGAGTTAAATGCAACAAATAGAAGAGACCACTTTCCCCTTCCATTCATTGATCAAGTGCTAGATTCATTAGCAGGAAAGCAATGCTTTTCCTTATTGGATGGATTCAATGGATACAACCAAATCAATATAGCCCCAAAAGACCAAGATAAGACAACCTTTACTTTCCCTTGGGGTACATATACTTACTTTGTCTTGCCATTTGGGCTATGTAATGCACCTGACACCTTCCAAAGGGTAGTACTGGGTATATATTCTCAGATTTTGCTCATGATTCCATGGAAGTTTACATGGATGACTTTATAACCTTGGGAATACCTATGAGGAAGCACTTGCTAACTTGGAGAAAGTAATATAGAGATGTAAAATTCACCATATGTCCCTAAGTCATGAGAAATGCTTCATGATGATGACTGAGGGAGTAGTTTTGGGACATTTTGTGTCCATTAAAGAAATTCAAGAAGACCCAAATAAATTTGAGGTAATATCTACATTGCCTATACCTCAAAAATAAAAAGATGTCAAAATATTTCTTGTCCATGTTGGGTATTACAAGAAATTTATACAAGATTTCAATAAGATTGTGACACCACTATTTGTCTTATTGTCTAAAGATATAGAGTTTGATTAGACACCTACTTGCCAACATTCCTTTGAAGCACTTAAAGTGGAACTTACAAAGACCCCAGTATTAAGAGGACCCAACTAGACATTTCATTTTCATATCCACACTGATGCTTATGATTTTGCAATTGGATCTATGTTAGGACAAAAAGAAGGAAATCTAGAGTATGCCATATATTATATTAGCAAGAACCTTCAAGGGGAAAAGCTCAACTACACAGTTACTGAAAAGGAGATGTTAGCAGTAGTCTATGCAATCAACAAATTTAAGCAATACATCATAGGGTATTATGTATTCATTCACACATACCATACAATAATTAGGTATTTGATGAACAAACCAATAGTTGGAGGCAAACTTCTGAGATGATTGTTGCTACTTCAGGAGTTCAATATTACCATTATAGAAAAACCAAGGAAGGCTAGTGTAGTAGCAAAATTTCTCTCCAAATTGCCAACAAAATCAAAAGAGGATATTGTAGATGATTCATTTCTAGATGAGCACTTATTTTCCCTCTCTCCACATACACCTTGGTATGTAGACATAGCCAATTACCTAGTTGCAGGGAAAACACCACATCTCTCACCAAGGGAGAAAAGACATTTAGTTCATAAAATTTTTCCTTATTCATGGGTAGTTGGATATTTTTTTTACATAGGGCTTGACAATATAATGAGGAGGTGTATCAGAGAAGATGGAGTCTATGAAATTCTCAAGGCATGTCATGATGAACCTCATGGAGGAAATTTTGCAGCAAAGAGGACGACTCTTAAAATATTGACTACTGGCTATTATTGACCAACACTTCATAAAGATGCAATCAAATACACAAGGAGCTATGATAGATGTCAGAGGATGGGACAACCTACAAAAATAGATGAAATTCCACTGCAAACACAACTAGTAATAACACCATTTGATAAATGGGGGCTAGATTTTATTGGTCTTATATCTCCAACATCTAACAACAAGGAACATATATTGGTTTGTATTGATTATCTTAGAAAATGGGTGGAGGTCAAAGCCTTACAATTTGCAAGGGATGGAAATTTTTCCAATTTTCTTTATGAAGATATCTTTACAAGATATGGTGTTCCTAGAGAAATAGTGACAAAGCAAGGACCACAATTTGCATTAGATCTGATCACCAAGTTAGTACAAGAATATGAGACCAGGCATAGAAAATATACACCTTATCACCCTCAAGCTAATGGTAAAGTGGAGGTGAGTAACAAAGAATTAGAAAACATTCTTACAAAAATAGTGCAAATATATAGGAAGGATGGGCAACCAGGTTACTTGAAGCAGTTTGGGATTACAGGATAACATGGAAAACAACAATAGGTTTCACACCATATGAATTGGTGTATGGAAAAAAGTTAGTCCTTCCAATAGAATTTGAATACAAAACTCTAAGGACAATAGTGAAATTGGGCATGGATATATTTGAAGCACAAAAGGAGAGGTTGGATAACCTCAATGCATTGGATGAGATACGCATGGAAGAAATACACCATACTGAGATCATCTAGAAATAGAGGATGCATTGGCATGATCAATTTATCAAGACCAAGCAGTTTAATGCAGGTGATTGGGAAATACTCTATGATTCAAGGTATAAGGATTACAAAGTAAAATTGTAAATGAGATGGTTAGGCACGTATAAAATTCAAACAAATTTTCCCAATGGAACAATTCAGTTACAAAATATTGATGATGTAAGGTTTTCACTGTTAGTTAATGGCCATCAGTTGAAGCTCTATAAGAGTTCACTACAAAAGGATGATTTCCTACTATCATTACAACATCAATTCAAACCATAAATACAAACTTCATCAACAGTAACCATCACTTCATCAAAAATATCAACAAACAAGCTACATAGCTTGCCTCCTGCTATTTCACAAGTATAATCCTCAAAACATGTATCACATGCACAGGTGACACTCGAAAGTATTCACTTTCTTAACATGTAGTAGAGCTCACAGGACCTGTAGCATCAAGCCCCTAGGAAAAACATTAAGAAGGGACATGTTTCTTTTGCAACACGTAACACTTACACAACCATCATTTCAACTATGTCTGTAGCATCCATCATTCACTTTTATTACATGAAGCTTTTTTAAGCCATCACACGTAGCAATCAAATCACCTTTTTGCATCATCTTTACCATGTGATTTTTTGCCCATATGTTTTTTTCCATTTTTTACCATTACCAAATTTATGAGAGTTCAAAAGAGAGAAGTAGTATCTAGAGCAGAATTGGGTGATCAAGCAGATAACATAGCAAGGAAACAACATAATTAGGTGATTACACAAAGAAAAGCAAAATAAAATCGGTGATGTTATAATGGGAGGTGACATAGTAAGAAGAGAGCCTATGGCTCCAAATTTTCTGCTAGAGGATAAACAATGTGTGCCTATCTTCCAATAGGCAGGCTGGTTAGATTATTTCCTTAGGCTCATAGAATACATTGAACTTATGACCCAACAATTTTCCAACACCTTACAAAATGACGAGGTAATTGTTAGGGGATTAAAGGTCGACGCATTAAGGAAAATATAGTAGAAGTATCAGGGCTTCTGAGGGTTGGAGAAGAATTTTCAGTTAGGGAAGATGCAATCACAACTAGAAATGAATTATCCTCGCTTGGTGATAATTCATACTCTTCCTCACAAGGTACAAAACATCTATCTCTACCTTGGCTTTGGGCCTTTGTAGCTTCACACATTGTTAGGTATCTAACTTATGATGGGAGATAATCATTATTCTACATAGTGCATTTTAAATTGCATAGTCATTTATGCCATCAAAGGCTGGTAAATGTTCCAAATTTTTTGTATAATTTGTTGAAAATAATAGACCTCCAGAAATCCCTATTTCAGAGGAAGGATTTATGCATGCAAAGGAGGTTGAGGAAGAATTTTTTTCAAAAACTAAAAAAGAATTCTTTTTAGAAGGGAGAGACACAAACAAAGAACTACAAGAGGCCTTGCAGATAATCAAGCATTTGGAAGAACTATTGGAAGCATATCAACAAAAGAATAGTGAAAGGGATGCAAGGATTAAGGAGTTGGAAGGGAAAATCCAAAAAATTGAGCAGGGATCCAAGTTCAAATTATTGGCACAAATTTCCATAATTGAAAAGAATGAAAAGGACCAAGACCTTGGAAATTCAATTGGTTATGTGAAGACCCCCACTATTCCTATTGTTCTGTCACTAGGCATTAAGTTGTGGAAGAAAACACGAGTTTTCCCAAAAAGAAAAAGATTGGGAAAAGGAGAAAATGGAAATGATATCTATGCATACCAAGACAATTGAAAAGAAAGAAACATAGATAAAAAGATTATACACAAAAATTGAGGAACTGACAGACAAAACAATTCAACTGATGAGGTGTAGACCTCCTACCAAGGTATATACCCTATTTTTATAAGATTTCTTTTTATGTATTTAGTTCATTTAGATAATTAGTGATCTCCCTATTGCCATGAATACAATATTTGTGTTCTTAGAAACTTTCTAGAAGTCTATGCCAAAAATGCAAGACCAATTTTGTGAATTCTACTTGCATAATTTGGTTCTTTCAAATGAAATTGCATGGAACCCACTAATATTTGTGGGAGATGTTCAAATCAGGGCTCTAGCTTCTTATGTCAGAAATGAACATCAAAGGGGGAAAATAATGCAAGAATATTAAGAGAGGGAGAAATATCTCCCTCTATAGCTAAGAGAGGAGGAAACAAACCCAAATACAGTAGTAAAACAATGGTTGGATCTCCTAGAGCATAGGGGAGTTGCAACAAAGATATTGGACTATAGAGAAAAGGATTACAAAAGAATGAAGGGACTAGCAGAAGAAGGCATAATCAGAGAGACACTTGAATTTTCTCAAGGCAGATGGAGGGAAATCATGCCATAGATGAAGAAGAAGGAGCCTCATTTCATTTACAACTATGTAGTGGGTGATCCCACAATACTGGTTTACAATTTTTGGCCAAACTGGGCATTGAATTGAATTTTTATAACTAAATCTTCACTTTCGGGAACCTATAGCGGCTAAACCATGAAGAATTTGAAGATGATGCAAACTAGTGATTTGTGACATTTTTTCTATAGATTCTAAATATATATATTTTAAAATTTTTGGAATAACATTGCAATTCATTTTCCATCTCCTTCAAAAACTAATTTTTAACAATAACCACCATTTTTAAGGAGTGACATTACTGGCTAACACATAACTTTTTTACTATGAAGGATAAAATTCTATTTTTTTTGAATTTAGATTCATAACTATGATATCTAGGGCATGGAATTGGTTTCATAGCATTTCATTGAATATTTTTGTCTTAATTAAGTTTCAAAGTCAAACCAGTTATAATTTAGACATGATTTACTGGCTAAAACATAACTTTTTTTGTATGTATCGAAATTAATTTTTTTTTTTTTTGTTGGATCAAGGACATCAATATGTAGTGCATAGATATTTTTTAGATATTTTTTTGATAATCTACTATTTTTCCACATGTGAAGAATAGAGAGCTTGATTTTCAGTGAAAAACCTACATTCACAAGAAATATAAAATAAATATAATAATAAATTTAAATTTATTTAAAATTGTACTTTTTAGAAGCTTATAATAAGGACTACATACTTACAAAAAATAAAATTTAAATGAATTCATTTGATCCCCCAAAAGGTAAATCAAAAGTGGTTTTTTATCAACATTTTGATAGGTGTAAAGGAGACTTCGTTATAGGTATGGTTTAAAACTAGCGGGGTTCTATCCAAGGGGGTTTGATCTAAGGTGGTTTGATCAAATTCTCTTCAATTGGAATCCTTTAAATGGAAATTTTCAAGGCTTAAATCATTATATTTTGTAAAAATATGTGATTTCAGCAAAAATCAGGATCTCCCAAAAAGTGTAAACCACTATTGTGGGATCACCCTAGCAGTAACTGACATGTCACATAAACACATTTCAATTGCCTTAAGAAATGGAATTACTTGGTTTCCTCTTACCTTCCATCCTCCTCTCCTCTTGTTCCCCATACCACATTGGACAGGGAGGAATCAAGAGGAAGGTATTGTAATAGAGAACAAAATACTGACAAGGCTCTTAGATCAATAAGGTTTCTACTTGAAGCAAGGTAAAGGAGTGACCTGTTTCATGAACTTTAGAGAGATGACCCTACAATACAACCCTCAACCTTGAATTTGCTTGAGGACAAGCAATAACTTAGTTGGGGGGAAATGATGGGCTCCATAATTAGCTAGTTTCCTTTCACTATTTCATACTTTTAATTATCTCTTTTTGTTAAGTTTCAAGAAATTACTAAGACCTTCTATACTCTTATATACTTTTAAGCAGTCTTATGTATGTAGAAATAGAAATATATCATGTTGATATATGTATGTATGAATGCACATGAATGTCTATCAAATTTAGTAAGATTGTATGTTTAATTTATGATTGTTAATAATGCATATGACTTAGGAATAAGACTAACACATTGTAGCAAGAAGAACTGTCAACCCACATCCTCACAACAATGGGTTTCTCAGACCGTAGTATAAATATTGCAAATTGTTGTAGAGAAGGATTCAAATGGACATGGCCCAACACTTTCAAAAGGAAATGAAGGTGATCATTTATTGACTAGTCATGAGTCACCACATATCAATCTTACTCACCAAATAAGACAACTAGGAGAAGAAGAAGTCTAATTACAGCGGGACTAATTTATGACATGACTGTTCTATGAACATGTTTATGTTATGAGTAGTTAAACTATTGGGAACATAATCCAAATTTGGTTTTCCTACTCTTACTTCATATAGTTATTGTTTTATGTTTCAAACTTGGTCCTCTTCCTATCTTTGAGGGAGATTTGACAGTTGTTCCATGAGTATGTTTTCAGTCCATGAATAATGAAATTCCTCACAGACCCTATATAGTAGGATCTTTTGTTGAGAAGATCTAGTTACCTAGTTAGTTAATTACTTAGTTATCTATTTTTACCATCATTACTCAGTAGTTGCAACAATAGAATGTGTGTTACATTACAAAGATCTTCAACATATTCCTATTAGATTTCATGTAATCATCTAGTGTTAGAATACAATAAAGGAAATCGGTTTGATATCACGATTTACTGAGTAAGCAAGTGTTTGACAACTTTTGTGGAAGTAGGAACTCAAGTAAGGTCCACTTGAGGTACTGCTAAGCCACTTCAATGTTGGAAATTGGATTGCATCAAATGGTTGTCATTAATGTCAACATGTTGTCATTGATGTCAACACAGTACTGAATGTATGAGATAGTTATCGAAATCTATTTCCTATCAAAGATGATCATTATATATGGTTTGATATTTGAAGATCTAGGATGACTCAACATATACAATATTTGAAGATCTAGGCCGACTCAACATATACAATATATTATGTCGACTAGTTATGTTTTATGGATGATAGCTGACTTGGTATAATGCACAATGTGGATGAAATGCTTAATCATATATGGTGTCGACCTAATTGATGATTAAGATATACTTGTATATATATAAGATGTTTTGAGGAATGAATAAGCAAGAAGGAGAAGTGTGTGTGTGTGTGTGTGTGTGCGAAGGAGAAGAAAGTGTGGAGAAGAAAAGTGTGAGAGCCTAAATGCTTTATCAATTGCGATAAGTATAGTTTTGTTGAGTGACTACTATGTGAGGCAGTACTTCATATTCCGAGCTTCAGTGGAACTAAACCCTGCACATTGAAGGTGTATTCTATCAGTTCAATCTTTTGGCAGTGAGCCATAAATTTTGTATTTTGGCGGTGAGCCATCTTTTGTATCTTTGGGTTGTAGCCCTTTGGAAAGTGAGTCCTTATTTTAGGAAGTGAACCTTATTTCAGGCAGTGAGCCTTATCTCAAGCAGTGAGCCTTATCTCAGGCAGTGAGCCTTATCTCAAGCAATGAGCCTTATCTCAAGCAGTGAGCCTTATCTGAGCCTTATCTCTGGAAATGAGCCTTATCTCTGGAAATGAGCCTTATCTCTGGAAATGAGCCTTATCTCTGGAAATGAGCCTTTTTGTAATTGAATTTGATATTCTCTATAGTGTGAGTTAATCCTCATCGTGGTTTTTCCCTCATTGGTATTTCCATGTAAATCTGGTGTTCTTGTGTTTATGTGTTGGATTTGAGTTTCTGCATTGGCATTTGATGATTAATCATTTAAGCAGTCTTAAGTATTAATTCCGGTAATTGAATTAAAGGTTTAAATTTGTGACAACTGATTCACCCCCCTCTCAGTTGTCCTATTCAACAATTGGTATTAGAGCTTGGTCCTTTGGAATGAGTTTAACAACTTGAAGGAGATCTTGGCAGGTTAAACTAAAATGATGAAGGGATCTAACTTGGATAAAGAAGTAAGAATAGAGGCTACAAATTCTGAAATTGAAGATCTAAAAGAAAATGTCAAGCAAGAAGATGAATGCATTCAAAAACTAAGGAATCAAATCAAAAAATTCAAGTTGAAACATAGAGAAGTTAACCAGGAACTAAAGGAAGCAAAGGAGACTATTAAGAATATAAGAATGGAACTTGAAGAAAGAAAAAGGATGGAAGAGAATCTGAAATTGGAAATTGAACAAAGCAAGATAGAGGAAGAAATACTAAAAAAGACTATCAATTAGAAGACAAAAAAATGTGATATGCTTGAACAAGAAGTAGTAATCCTAAAGGTTGATCTAGAAAAATTGAAAGCTCATGAAGAAAGGTTCAAGACAAGCTCTACAATTCTTGATGAGTTGATTTTGAATCTCAGAAACTTGCAAAGGATAAAGGTGGTCTAGGATTTGAAGAAGGACAAAGCACTAAACTAGTTCTCAACAAAATAAATAATCAAAAGAAATTTCAAGGCGATACTTATCAAAACAAGAATTGAAGGATCAATACTAGAAGGATACCCACTCGACAGCTTAATGCTCAAAGGTACCCATATTTTAATGGCTTTTGTTTCTCATGCAATAAATTTGGACATAGAGCAACAAAATGCAGAACTAGGATGAACCAAAATAGAATAAGTCAGAATGTTGGATTCTTTGCTGAAAAATGCTATGTATGCAACAAGTTTGGACATAGAGCTACCGAATGTAGAAACCAAATGATGATGAACAAATTTAATACAAATAGAAGGATTCAATCTTTTCAAGGCTACTATTACATATGCAATATCTTTGGACACAAGGTTAATTAGTGTAGGATGAAGATAAAAACAAATTCATTTGACCTTGGATATGCTAAGTGCTACATTTGCAACAAATCAGGACATACCTCAAAAGTCTACAGGGGAAAAGTTGGAAAGAGACCTAATCTGGAACAAAAAAAGATGCCGGTGAAAAAAGTGGATCTTGAATAAGTGAGGAAAGAAATGACAAAAAATTAGAGAAATAAGGAAGAACCTGAGAACAAGGACGAATCAAATAATCATGTATCTGCATCCGATGTAGATACCTCTTTCAAGAACTGGACCCAGTAATGGCTTTAGGGGGAGTAGTCACAGAAGAATCTAACAAACCCCTGATATATGAGGTGTCATATGATGAAACAAGGATAAGTAATGTGAATCTCTAGTTTGAAGGCATTGAAGAAAAATTTAACGAAAAAGATGCAAATTAGGAAATTTGCAGAGCCCTTCTTGGCTTACAGTGTTTCTCAAAATTGATCTGGCAGCATTGGCGGAGAAGGATGTACTAATAGAGTGAAGTATAGATGATGATGTCATAAGTAATAAATTACCTTTTTTATGATGAAACCCTAAAAGCGACAAGTTAAATAAGGATGATTGTGTGGTCACTTTTCATTATGAATTGAACAAGCTAAGGAGTAAAGTGCAGTCGAGGAATAAGGTGTTAGGGTTGTTGGCAAGTGAATTACAGAGAACAAGGCAAAAAGAATGGAGACAAAGGCAATGATGGTATTCAATTTGCACAACAACAAATTACATAAATTAAGTAAGTTACAGATCCATGAATTTAACCATGAAAAGTTTCAAAATCTCGAGGGTTCCCTTTTAGTTGAGCAAATATAAAAGGTTAAGAATCTAGGGCACAAGGGTTTAGACATTTGGAGTGAACTTCCATAATTTTTGGATGTGGACATTGTTTGACTTATCCTAAGTAGAATTCAAGGTAATCAGATGATCTTTGACAAACCCTATGAGATCACAAAGGAAGCAATTGTAGCTATAATAGGATTATGCAATAATGGACCCATTCCAGTGAAGTAGTCAGTGCAGAACAAAGAGGTCGAAGCCCTAACTGGGGTAATAGGAGATCAAAGGGAACTTATAATTCATACTATATTTGACCATGTGATAAGGTATGTAACATATGGTATTTCATATAAGATCTATTTTAGAAATAGGGAAGGCTCTACTTCCACGATTGTTGGTTATGTTGTGCATCAAATGGTTGAAAAGAATGAGGATTTTGACTTGTGTGAGTTACTGAGGAATCAATTAATGGAGAATATTACTACAAAAAATAATGAAAATTACCCTTTTCATTTTGGATCTTTGGTTATATGTTTAATGATGTATTTTCTAAAATCATTACCATTGAAAGAGAATGTTGTGTGGAAGCCAGTTATACCAGTTGGGAAGCAAGTCTACCTGTATCTAGAATGTCTAGCAGAAAAGGAAAATATTTGTAAAGAATACTTTGAAAACAAAATAAATATATGGAGTTCTGGCATGGTTCCTATTCCGGTTGTAATGTCTGAGGCAGATTCCTCCTTTGGTAAGAGAAAATCAAGAAGAATAATCTCAAGTTCTCCGGAAATAAAGAAGTTGAAGACAGAATAGAAGGAAGAAGAAAAGGAAGAAAAGATTACAGAGGCATTTGATCTGGCATCAACAGATGATGATGAAGAAGATTTCACTAAGGAGAAGGTATTGAAGATTCTTGGGAAATCTGATGGATTGAAGAAGATTGGATATATTTGGTTGTCTCGACCATCATTTGAACATGATGAGATCACATACGCTTTGACTATTCACATAATTCACAATGATATTGATCTAAGCAAATTGACAAGTGTTCTACCAGAAGTATTGATTGAGCAGATTGAAGACAATCTAAAGGCATAGTCACCTAGTGAAACATAAGGAAAGGATGAGATTCAATTGTATATGGAAGAAAGATGTGGAAATGCACAAAAGAGATTGACTAAGAGCATAAATTAATTGAAAACATGTATCAAGAATGTAAACAGTGTGTACAAGTATTATCTCTGGTGGCCTACTACTATCAAAAACTACATAGCAAGAATTGATGCTATTGAGTTTGAGCTAGATTCTATTGGAAAAACATATGATATTCTTAATGACAAGGATGGAGTGCAGAAGAAAAGGATCAATTCCTTATAGTTTGAACTTGCATTCATTGTGGTACATAGGGATGGTATTGTGATTTTTTTTTGGAAAGTTAAAGAGATAATTGAGTTGAGACTAGAACGACTTTCTGGTCTCCTAGTGGAAGTTGAGAAAAATGAACAAAATATCACTATCTTGGATACTCTTCTAGAAACAATTGATTCGATACCAAAGAACAATAGTATTTTCTTAAACATCAGGTTGGCAGTGGATTCTTGGAAGACATTTCTTCCGAAGCTAAAAGAAAAATAGGAGATATTTTAAGGAAAGAAGGATTGAGGTAAAGAACCATTTTTGAAGAGTATTTTTTGCAAAAAAATTTGAAGGGGGAGATGGATCTATTTTTTTCTTTTCCATTGATGTCAAAGGGGGAGAGAAAGCATGTGAAAAGAATGAAAATCATTTCATCCTATCAAAGGGAAGAACTATAAGGTTGTTGTTGTTGTTGCTGGCTTTTCACATCTTTTGTTGCCATCAATGACAAAGAGGGAGATTTTTGGAAATTGGATTGCATCAAATGGTTGTCATTAATGTTAGCAGGTTGTCATTGATGTCAACAAAGTACTGAATGTATGAGATAGTTACCAGAAGATATTTCCTATCGAAGATGATCATTATATATGTTCGATGTGTTGATTTTTATCAGTTGTGATCAGTACAGTTTTGTTGAGTGACTACTGTGTGAGGCAATACTTCATATTCTGAGCTTCAGTGGAATTGAACCCTACACATTGAAGGTGTATTCTATCAGTTCAATCTTTTGGTAGTAAGCCATAACTTTTGTATTTTGGCGGTGAGCCATCTTTTGTATCTTTGGGTTGTAGCCCTATGGACAATGAGTCCTTATTTCAAGCAGTGAGCCTTATCTCAAGCAGTGAGCTTTATCTCAGGTAGTGAGCCTTATCTCTGGAAGTGAGCCTTTTTGTAATCGGTTTTGATATTCTCTATAGCATGAGTTAATCCTCACCATGGTTTTTCCCTCATTGGGTTTTCCATGTAAATCTTATGTTTCTGTGTTTGTGTTGGATTTGAGTTTCTGCATTGGCATATTTGATGATTAATCATTTAAGTACTCTTAAGTATTAGTTATGGTAATTGAATTAAAGGTTTAAATCTGTGACAACTGATTCACCCCCCCTCTCAGTTGTCCTGTTCAACATTCAGTTTCTATAGTTAGATTAGATAATGAATTGTTGAAATTAGTTGGTAGTTTTTAGTTATATGTTTTGAATGCATGTATTGTAATTCATGAATTGAATTTTGTAGCTCAATATTTGGTTTCACACTCCAGAGGAATTAACTAGGTTAGGACAAGTTATAGTTTTTAATAGTTAATAGTTACAGTCTTAAGTATTAGGTACCCATAGTAGAAGGTAGTTGTTTACATTCTTTTCCCTCGTTTTGTGAATTGGCATTTTATTCTATTTTCCAGCTTTTATTGTATTTGCATGTGTATTCTCCTATACTCCATTGATGTAGGATGTGTCTAAAATCTATGAATGCATATATTTTATCAACACTATCTAATTTTTTACAACTCCATGGTTGATAGTTAAATGCAACCCTCTCATAAATAATGGACTGTTTAGCTAGGGATCCTCATGTCCTTTGAGTTGTGTGTATACTTTGTATCTCCAGTTTACATAGACATTAGAGTGGCTCCATAGAAGTGTAAAGTAAAAGGGAAGGGTTTTAGACTTCACTTATTCTTTTACTCCATTTTCTTCACTCTCCCTATGGTGTGAGTGTTTTACTTGTTTTGGGAGGATTAGTTTGTGATTGTTTGTGGATCACTAAACTATTGAAGAGGAAGGATCTTGGAAAGCTCTCATTGTGTGTATGTGTGGTTGTGTGCTATGAAGATCTCCTCCAGCTTATATGTTACATTGGAAAGACAAAGGCATTCCTCTAATTAATCTATGCATATTCTTGTTGGTTCATTCTTTTGACCATGCACATACTAGGTGATTGTATAGGTTTCTATTTCCTAGGTTGTGATTTGAGAAAGAATCTAGAATAGATGTTATGCATTTATTTTAGTTTGATGTAATTTATTTTTATAAAATTCAATTTAGTGTTGTTACTTTAGCAAAATTTCTTCAAAATCTTACTTGATGTGAAAAGCATGTTGTTGTTCTTTTTAGGATCATAAGGGTATTCTTGAATTTAATGTTTTGAAGAAAATTGAAGCTTTCATTAATGGTGATGGAAATTGTGTTTGAGAAATTATGAAATTTATAATTTAAGCCATGTGGATTATTTATATTTTTTGGGATAAAAGGTCTCATATTGAACATGTGTCTTCCTACCTTTTGAATGCAAGTGTCATGCTCTTTATGTTATTTATTGTGCCTTGACTTTTTAGGACATGTTGGAATTTTGTCTTAGGATTAAATATTAGGGCTAGGAGTAGAGTGGAACCCTACTTTCCATTGGTAATTGGGCTAGTCCCATGCAAAGTGTTGTATGGGGATAATATTGATGAGATCAAATGAATTGGGAATCAAATATTTAAAATGCATCTAATTAGGAGTGAAAGCCATTACTTGTGTCAAATGTCTTGTGAGAACTTGTGCAAGATAGTAATGCCATCATTCTAATCCTTAAGTAATTGTATGATTTTCATTATACACATTTTGATGTTGTCATAAATCTCAACAATCCATGGGGATTTGAAACTATCATGACGACACTCTATGTCTAATTTCTAGTAGTTTTCTCCTTTTTTCTCATTAGGATATTGGTACATAATATTCAATTTTTATTTTCTTTGAATGAATGTTGATTTAGTGTTAGCTCATTTCTTGATATTGGTAGTTGTTACCACTATTTATTGTGTGTTATTGGTAGTGATTCCATAAACTTGGCATGCCATGGTGGATACGACTATAATGTGTATGACTCTTGGTCTATTGTGATGTCATGCTTTTGTATCATCCTTCATATTGTATTATGTGTGTATGATTACTCAATCGATCATCTTGTAGTATAAAGGGGTGGGATATAGAGGGCCACATGCTTGGGTAGAATTGACCACCATTGGGGCTATTTGGATCTATAGATATGCTTGTGAGAGCATGTAGAGTTCATTATTTGATTGAGATATGGTTAGGCCTTTAAAGACTTGTGTCACCTCATCAGCTCAATTTATATTAGATTCATGGGTGAAATTTGAAATCTATGGTGAATTACCCACATTTTTGGATGATGTTTCACAGTGCATTTTTCAATTGAAATCATTTGCTTTGATTTGGTGTTGCATATTGAAATAAAATCTTATGGTGTGTAGATCTAGTTTGCTTTCGTTAAAATGATATATTGATGTTTTTGATTAAACAACAGGGAAATGGTCCATGAACCCAGATACAACTAGAAAAGCAGAAGTAGACCACATAACAAGCTGAAGTCCACGACAATGAACCATAGCCCAAAGGGCGACAAACTAAACAAAGAAGTTAAAAACAAGACCAACAAGAAACAAGAAAAGGTTCTTGCAAGCACAAAAAAAATGCACCCAACCCAAGAACAAGAACAAGAAAAAAAAAACAACAAAGAGCTTAGCGCCTGTTGTGCCCTCAGCACACACGCCCCATTTGGAATGGGAACCCTCTCTTTCTTTTGCCTTGCCAAGTCATTTTTTCATTGCCTCGTTCTGTGTGCCCCCATTTTGGTGTCCTAGATGGTCAGCGTGCCTCCAAAGTTTCACCTCAAGTTGACCATGTTTCATCCCCTCCAAATTTGCTAAGTCCTAGGTCCTCACAGAGTTCCTTTGGCAGTTTTCCTCTGCCATCGGCCTTGGAGCCTTCCGGGTCCGTCATGGTGGGTTTCCCTCGCCGTATTTCTGGGTTGCATTTGTTGTTCAAAACAGCCAAAAGGCTTCGCCTTTCCATGCTCGAGGACCCGTCTCCTTGATCACCGTCGTCATGAATTATGCTTCATCTAACTGTCTTTCGTTCGTGCCGGACCCGCTCCACTAGATCTTCCTGCCCATAATTCATTTATGAATTTTCTCTTCCAAACTGTTGTCCTCTGCTAGAGTTCCACCCGTTGGACCCTGGGCCCCTCTTTGCTGATGATTTTCCACTTGACGTATGAAACGACCGTCGGCTCACATCTTTCTGACCTTCGGGTCCTGGACCCTCGGTAGCTGTTTTCAAAATTTGAACTTACCAACCTTCGGGTGGCCGTACAAGCATTTATGGGGTGCATTAAATGCACTTAAAGGTATAAATAGACCAATCCAATTTGTCATTTTCACATGTTAGGTTGGCTAGAGGATTTCAAAGCTAGTTCAGAGAGATCCAGAGCCCTCGTTGCCCGCCGCCTTTGAGCCCGCTGTCGTCCTTCGCCGTCCCCTTGCAGATTCATCAACTTTATTCGCTGGGTTCTTGTGGTAAGTTCGCCATCCTTACTCCCGCTTTGTTTTTTGGTGATTTCATGTTAAAAGAATTGATAAGTAGGGATAAAAATGTATCCATTCGGTAGAGGAAGATGAAGACTAAAAACCCATGTGATGAAATTTCAAGTCAACCATCAGATCACTCCCCAAATTGAATTTAGAACTTCACCGCCTCGGCGTTGTTCTTCATGCAGAGCGCTCACGCCCTCTAGACCCAAGCCTCCCCGTCACCGCTGAATAAAACTTAAAACTTAAACTTCAAAACAACGAGATGTCTCCTCGGGTCCAGCGATCTCGGATCGCCCTTTTCGGGTTGTCATTGGAACTTAACAAACTTGAACTCTCCACCTCCATTCGTGCTTCCCAGGCTCGCTACCACGAGATTCCGCCCCTGGGATGTCGTATAGCTTTTTCCATTCTAAATGACATATCAACCCTGTCCACCTAAACTTAGGGACTTGCCTTGCAATTTTCCGCCTGAGTTAGGAGAACAAATTGCCATATCTTTAGTATCCTTCGGGTCCCGGTTCACAGAGTTCCGTCCGTGGACCTTCGTTGCAACAACGTTGTATTTCATGGGTATCAGATGACCACCTTGTACCCTTTGGGTCCCGTATGTCCCACTGCCACATGAACAACAAACGATAAATTCAAGTGCCTTAGCCTTCGCTAGGTCCCCTCCACCGGACTTTTGCCATCGAGACTCCGTCCCGTTTCGGTCGTCACAATAGGAAAATCTCTCCCATCCTTCCAATTTTTGGGGCCCGATACTCCGATCGTCGTTATAACTCTTAGCGAAGAAACATGGAGGCAAAGTCTAAGCTCGGGTCCAGTCCGCCGGGTTGCTCTCACCAGACTTCTACTCATTGCCTGCCATTCCAAATGACCATCCTCAAACAACTTCCTGACCCTCTTGATCGAACACTTGAGCGATAAAGGAGCTAGGCCAGTCGTCCTTCAGCATCGCGAGTCCCAAACCCCAAAAATCTACCCCCGGAACTCCGTTTCATCAGAGCCGTTCCAAACGACAAACCTTAGACAACTTTCCCTCCTTGTGACTCTGAATGCCCCAATGATGATCCAAATGACCTCCAATCTAGAAATGAATTTTGACCCACATGCTCAAATTGGACCCTCTTTCCCATGGAAATTTCAAATCATCTTAATTTGAATACGTGAGAAAACATGCGGATTTCCCTACCCTGTTCGCCCTTCAAAACAACAATCCTTCCAAGGAAGTCCAAACCCTAGGGCCCGGATCATCCAAATTCCTTCCAGCAAATTGCTAATGACATTCTAGAGTAAATTTTTTATTTCTTGAATGATGTATTATCTAATTTGACTCCATCCACATGGATTTTGGGTAACACTGGTATCTTCATGCTTGATTGTGCTCATCATGCCTTTGTTTGCAAGATATATGGAATCGGGTGCAGGACCCTCGGGGGAAGTTGTAGAAAAGGACAAAGGAAAGAAAACAGGCAGAGCTCCTCATGGAAAAGAGGACAAGGATCAAATGAAGTACCATTTCCAAGGGGAGCCATTGCATACAAAGGTCATCACAGATTGGAAGGAGATTACAAATACCAACATTGGGCACATCGATATTGATGAATTTAAACAAAGGGTCAGAGTGAACCCAACCACAAACAATGCAAGGATAACCAGAGGAAGTGGAATTGCTAAGGCTGCAGGCTTCCCTCCTGCTCTTATCACTCCTAAACTAGTGATGGCTTGCAAACAAGCATACCAGCCCGAGATCTAGACAATAGTAGACAGAGATGTGAACATTCTAGTTGACATGTCTCCCCAGACAATAATGAAGACCTTTCACATTCCCACCTTTGGGGAGATGGAGATCCCTACCATCAAAGATTGCAAGGAAATGTGGGATAAAGATCCCATTGGATGCAATAAGATCATAAACCAATATTGGTTAAAAGATAAAAGGGGCAGCGCTGCAAAAGTTCCCCAAGAACTCTTCCACAACAATTTCTATTGAGACTATCATGACCTAGTAACCCTGCTAAGCTGAGTGATGGGTTTGCCTACCGCTGCATACTTCCAAGAATGGATGGTATATTTTGTTGAAAATATCCTCCAAAGCGAAGATACTACATTCCATCAGGGTGAGATAATCAGTGACTGCTTCCACGAGCAGTTCATGAATGTTAAAAATACCTCCAAGTTTTATATGACATCTTACCTAGTTTACTCGCTGGCTGAATGAAGGCAAGTACAGTGGATTGTTCAGGGCATCAAATGAAGAATCTAGTCGTGAATTGAAAGTTTATGATAGATACCCTCAGTTGCAGTTTAGAAACTTCAAGAGGGATTATTTCAGGGTGAATGGCACTTTCATAGGTCATATTATCAGGTTGCTTGGAGGCGATTTCAAAAGGCAAGTCTCCCACAGTGCTCGCACTTTCCTAAAAAAATATGCCTTCTTATTCATCTAGTATCCCAAGTTCACGTACATCCATGCTCAAGGCTTCAGAGAAAGGCCAAACAAACCGCCTCGGTACCCTAACGACCAGATTATATTGTTAGAACTCTCTCGGTAGCTGCGACATGCACATACCCTTCTTAGTAGCAAACATTTGGCGGGGATCCCTTATCCTTTTTCTTTTGGTCAAGGGATGTATAAGTTGCATACCTCTCAATGTGCTGGAAATTCAGAAAAGGAGTTAGCAAAATACCATTTTTGGCTGCATACCGCCCGTCCACGAGTGGACCCTTACAGACATATAAGAAAGGCACTTGGACCCGAGTATGCCCATCTGCACCATGTTGAATATCTCTGGGAAAACTGCAAAGATGATAAGGAGGTGCGCATGAGGCATTACATGCGGATGACTACCTACTTTGTGAAAAAGGTGAACTTGTTCCCTGTGCCTGATCAGGTTGAAGAAGATGAGAGCACAATTATGGATCCTAGGTACAATGAAATCACTAACTTGCCACTGCTGTTGATAGACTGGGATGAGCAAGAGGTTGATGACCTCGATATCATAACCAAGCCAATCGAAGCTCGTACAAGAGAATGGGTTAATGGGCAAGTGGCCTGATTGAAGCAAAAAGAGCATTGGAGGAGGAAGCAAATGAATACCATGAACATCCAGAATATGAGCACCTACAAATTAACAAAGTGGTCCATGAAGGAGAATAAACATGGTCCTCTGAAATCGGAGAAGAAGAAGAGGATTCCAACGCCAAGTTTATTGTACAAACTTTCGATCCTGACTTTGAAGAAGTGTTGGCCCTACAATTAAAGGATGTTGGGGAGGAAATTGAAAGACCACCTCTCGAGGAAGGAGGGTAGGAAGAACAAGAAAATGAAGGACATGAGGATGTGTCACCTCTGCATGAAGAAGAAAAGGATAAAGAAGAACACCAACTTGAAAAAGAGATCCAAACTGACAAGAGCCCTGAAATAGAGCAGCCTGAGGAGCACGAGCATGAAGATGAACATGATGAAGAAAATGAAGAAGAGAAAGAAGAGGAGGCTAAAAGGGAAGAAAGTCCTGAAGAATGCCTACCCACCAAGTCCCCAATCAAGCATTTGGTATTCCTACGAGACTTTGATGTAGAAGAAGGAGAAGACACTAGAGTAGAGAAGGAAACATCCAAGGACAAGGAAGTTGAAGTTAGAAGGAATGAAGAAGAGGGTGGATGTGAGTCACCCAAAGGAAAATCTTGGATGCCTGATTGGCTTGAAAAGCAGCTTGAGAAGAAAGCTCCCACCCTGAGTGATCCAAGAACAAGACTGGAGGCTATCTTAGCCCAAGCAAAAATCAGTACCAAGAAAGAGAAGGCCAAAGTCAGATCCAAGGTGACAATGGATGCTTCGGGATCTAGAACTGTGCAAATAGCTACACCAATAGTGGGAAAGGAAGGGATAAGCTACAATGTCTCTACTATTGATTTAGGAACAACTAACAAAGAGCAGAAATTAGAGCACCTTCAGGAGTCTGTTACCATGGTATTACATTTAATACAACAAGATAAGATCTCAAAGGAATAGCTTAAAGCACAAGTGGCTGATCTGACAATTTACATCCAACAATGGTCTTCAGCAGAGGAAATTCCTACCACGTCTTCGTCCACGCCAAAATTGTTTTCCAAAGAACAAATAGAGAAACTTGAAAAGAGAAAGAGCTTGGATAAGACCACGAAGAACTAGTTCCGACAGGTCTTGTACGTAGGAAACATGGGCATTGACCAGGCTGTTAGGATATCAAACAAGTTCTTAGATCTATAGAAGTATCTTGAGGGTATAATGAAACTTTGCACAGACTTCCCGGCAAGATATGAGTCCACTTACCCGAAGATTGAGGCCATCCTCAAAATATCGGGCACGACTTGGGAAAAAGAGCTTGCATTCAAGAAAGATGATCATTGGCTGATGGATGTATGGAAGCAGGACTTCAAAAATCAAAAGGAAAGGTTGGAACAAGTGATCGTTAAGGTGGATCCAGATATTGATTGGGCCAAGGATATTTGGGCAGATTGCAGTAGATATTTGAAGGTAATGACGGGATATGATGTTCCTGTCATGCAAATGGATCTAAAAAGATAAAACCTCATTTCCAGAAGAGGATGGAGGATGGGATGTCAACCGAGATTACTACCAACTTCATGAGTTTTGCTTCCCGAGCCTTCACCCAGTTAGAGCTATTTAGAGACCACGCTACTAAATATGATGAAGACTGGGAAAAGCTCGCCGACTGATCCAAAGAATGGAGTTATCAAGTGCTACGATCTGGAATTTTGGAAGTTGATAAGCTTCAGCCGCTAATTCTAAAATTCATAGAATATGCTGCTTTGAAGAAGTAGGAGGGCAACCCTATTATTGGTGAAGATTTCCTTACAGAATAGCTGCAGCAAAGGGCAATCAACAAAAAGACAAAGTGCTATAGTGCTACCACTAGGAGACAAAATAGGGATAAGGACAAAGATGTATTTTAAAATGTAATATATTGTGGGGTAGGTAGAACCCTAGTTTGTAGTGAATCTTGGCCACACAATACAAATTAATCTTGGCCATTCATTCAACTTTTTGGACACTATAAATAGGGGGTCTCCTCTCATGTTCAAGAGAGAGTTGAGTTGTTGTAATGATATGCTACTGAAATTTTAATAGAAATTCATTGACTTGGTGAACTCTTGGGTTTCTTGGCATGTTTCATGATTCATCTCCAATAGTTAGTTGATCTAGTTAGATTTATATTGCTGTTTAGTTAGTTATAGATTGTTTTGATAGATTTGGTGATGCTGTTTTGTGGTTATGAAGATTTTTGCTGTGTAGATGCCTTCCTAGTCCATACTTTTTGCTATTTGTTGCTAGTTGATGGCTGTGTAAAGTTAGTTTGGACTTAAATTTAAATTTTGCTTAAATTTTTATCTTTGTTCATGCATGTACATGGTGAATGAATGGTAAAATATTTGCAGTCCTTAGAACATAACACAAATTTCATGATACTGTGAAATTTTTGGTTAAGTGAATTTTTTTTTAAGGAAGTTGTCCATAGTAGAAACCTCCATGATCACTATTCATGGTTAGTTGCAGATCTAGGAAACTCCCCTCTTCCCTATGCTTTTTCTTTTTTTTTTATAAATAACCTATGCTAAGGTTCATTGCACATTGTAAAGCCAAAACTTAAGAAAAACATTGAAGTTCTAGATTGTTGTTTGAACCTGCAACAAAGTGCATATCAACTTCCATCCCAAGGAGCTTCAATTATCAAGATCCACTTCATCCTATCTAGTTTCATAAGTCTACCCTGTGATTACCAACAAAATCACATCAATTATCAACTGAGGAATTCCATGCAAGTCATGACCTGACACCTGAGAGACCTTGGGGTGATTTTCAACAACTTGCTATTGGAAGTCTCCTTTCAAGAGAGGCAAAGCATCTATGTACTACTTGTGTTGAGAAAGTGTGCAAAAACACCCATCAACAGTGCCCATCACTCCTTAAGACTGTATATTAAGTCCTAGTTTTCCTTTATGACATCAAGGGAGTCCTCCTAGTCCATAGTAGTCTTCTCGTTGTTATCTTCTTCCTGGAGTGTATCTCCCTGGAATTTCCCTTGTTTTTTCCTTTGCTTTCTGATCTTAGTGTGTCCTAAAACTATGCAAAATATTGCTCTCTGCATAATACCATCTACTATAGAAATGATAGTGCCAAAAGCATTCTACATCACTTTAAGCTTCTTGTTAACACTATCAAGGTCGAGCATTTCTTTCATTTTTTAAACTCGACCTTGAAGGTTAGAAATCTACTCTCTAAGCCTATCTAGAGACTTAGAGTTTGTCTCTTCCTACTTATTATCATCCACCCTATTATCTTCCTTGCTAATATTTTCATTATCCTATCTCATTTCCCAGTCTTTCATTTCTTTTGTATTGACCTCTTTTAACACAATTTCCATCTCTTGACTATTTTCCTCAATCATGTCTTCCATATTAAACTCCTCAGAGTTTAACTCCTCCTCATTGTTGTCTCTTCCTCTTCATTAACATTATCTTCGTTATCAAAATCATTATTCCCTATGCTTTCAATTTTCGAGTGGGGAAATAACTCCTCTTCAAACGAATCTTTCACCACCTCTTCAAATGCAATCTTATTACCTTTTTTATCTTTGATTTTTTTCTTGTCACCCACACTGGCCAACCGAGCATATCGTCGTTCTCTATAATGAGAGGGGCTCAAATTTCCACCACCCTTGACATTTACCTCTAGGTCATCCACTATTTGAATAGTGACATTCTTTGACCATTGCTTCAAGGTAGTGTCTTATTTCCTCTTTTTTTTTATCTTGGGTGGTAGGAGTAGGTTTCATATTTGTCAGGGTTACATTTAAAAACTCTTATTCAAGAAGAGAAATCACCACTTCTTTAGGGACACCTTTTTTGGTTTTTGTAACCTCAAAAGAGGGTTTTTTAGGAGACACATGCAAAGTGCTACTAATAATCTATAATTCTATAGGGTTATTAGTAGAAGTAGGGATTTTTTTGGGGTATTGGCCAGAACTTGCTTATAAAGGGTCAATATAAGACCTTGGTGTAAGGGAGGAGAGGCTCCATTTTCTATACAATGATGTAGAGAAGAAAGCCAATAGAAAGGGACATTTATTTGTTCCTCGTGCCTTATATGATTCAATAAGGGAAAGTGGTATCCATGCATGGTTTATAATCTTCCCTCCAAGGTAAAGTAATGCATTACATGTAAACTTACCGTTCCAAAGAGGGTTGAAAAATTCTCTTAGTTGTAGCTGATATTTTTGGTTTTTCATGTTTTTCGAATAAGATATCTATGAATTTTTGATAATTCCTACTACTCTATTGGCACCTCTTGTTTTGGTTTACCATTGTCATTTCATCTTTCTGTAAAAATTAATTTAAATAACCCCATGTTAAAGTCTCTTGAAATTATATTAGGGAGAATGTGTTGGATCTAACAAGTAGACTATGAAGCCCTACCAATTTTTTTATTCTTGTCATGAGTATGGACACTTGTAGAGGAATTTTCCTAATTTGGGAGCTAAAATTCAACAACCTCCATCTACCAAATTTGACAATGGTAAACCAAAACAAGAGGTGCCAAAACCACTTATAAAAACCCATGCTCCTTCCTTGAAAAACCAAGAGTCATGATAACAAATTAATTAATGTGCACAAGGATTCAACATGGGCGCCTAATCCATATCCCCTTCACCTTTTGGTGTTCAAGATGCTCTGGTGACTATTAAACTTCGAAATGGAGAACCAATGGACACCTATTTCTCTTCAAACTTAGTGCCCCACTCAAAACCCTTCACTTTCCTAATGTGAACACCTAGGAGGGATAATTTTGTCCTATAGTGATATGTAACCTCCACCAACATTAAATTTCTTCTTGAAATTGTAATACAATGGCCAATATTAAATACATTTCTCACACGTCACCTAGGACAGTTTCCAAGAAACATGTAGGCATAAAAAATGACATAGGTTTACAAGTTAAATGTATCCTAACCTAACATTCTCCCACTTGACATTATACATTGCAACTACATCCAAGAGATACAAATAATAAATCAAGTATAGTGATCAAGGCCCATGGCCTTCCTACACCAAGAGAACTTATCTGTGGTCACTCACTTTGTAAGAGAATCTACAACATTATCCAAAGTGTCAACCTTATAAATCAAGACCTTACCATTCTCAACCATCTCTCACACAAAGTGATACTAAACATCAACATCCTTAGTACAAGCATGCTACATAGGATTTTTGGCAAAACAAATAACAATTATATCACATCCAATGCTATTACCAAGTCTCTATAACCATACCACCTCCTTAGAGGCATGTGTAGTAGACATGTAATCTTCTTTATTGGTGGAAAAAGAAACTGTAGGCCGCCTCTTACTCATCCAACTCACTACACCTCCAAAAAAATTAAATACATATCCACTCATGGACCTTCAACTATTCAAGTCACCTATCCAATCTGCATAAACAAACACCTGTATGTCAAATGACTTGACCAAATCATCAGTACCATGATAAAAAAATAGTAATTAGAAGTACCATGCAAATATCTAAACACCCTCTTAACAAAATTCTAATGCTCTTTACTAGGGTTAGACATAAGCCTACTTAGAACTCCCACTGCTTGGGCTATATCCAGTCTAGTGCAAATCATTGCATAATTAAAATACCAAGGAAACTAGCATAAGGAACCATAGAAATATCCTCAAAATTATCATCAGATTTAGGACACATATCCAAGCTCAACTTAGAACCAACTAGAAATGGAATACTAACTTATAGTCATACATAGTAAACCTTCACAAAATTGTATCAATATACTTACTCTGACTTAACCAAAGATTTATGTGAGCCCAATCTCTATTGATTTCCATACCAAGATATTTTGTATTCCCAAAATACTTCATGTCAAATGTGCCAGAAATTTGTGTCTTGAACAACCTAATCACCACCTTATTGTTACCCATGAACAACATATCATCAACATACTTGAGACAATAATTAGAATATGATCAATACATCTAATATATAAACAATGATCCTCTTCACTCTTGAGAAAACTAAAATTGAATACAAAAGTATCAAAATTATGGTACCACATCTTGGGTGACTATTTCAAACCATACAAATATCTCTTCAACTTGCAAACCAATTTTTCTTTTCCTTTCACAACAAAACCATCAGGTTGTCACATAAATTTCCTCCTCAAGATCCCCATGCAAAAAATAAATTTTAACATCTATTTTCTCTATCTCAAAATCATAATTAGTAGTAATAATTAATAGGAATCTAATAGAAGTTAATTTAGCAACAAGACATAATTTCACTAAAATCAACTCTCTCTCTCTCTAGGAGTAGCCCTTAGCCACTAATTTGGCCTTGTACCACTCTAACTGGCCATCTACACCAAATTTCATTTTAAGTACCCACTTGCAACCAATGGGCTTCCTTCCTCTGGGAAAAATAACAAAATCCCAAGTGTCACAACTATCCAAGGACATCATTTCCTCCTACATGGCATACAACCAAGACTCACTTTTCTTCAAAGAGAGAGCCTCATTAAAAGATCTAGGTTCATCATAAATACTCAAGAAAGCAAATACACAATGGTAATCTAATGGTCTATACCTGTTAACTGAGTTTTTTTGTCATGTAGACATCCTCGGGGTAGGATTAATGGGCTCTACTTATTCTTCTTATTTTGTGTGCTCCTCCTACACATCCTATGAACTATTTGAACCCTCTTCTTCTTCTCCATCCTTAGACCCATGTAATTTTTCTTCCACATGCGTATCTTCTTGCTTTTCAATATTTGTCTTGAAGTGCATTGTTTTTGTCTTATCTTTCTCCTGTGGTTGTTCTTCTCCTGAGTAAGATTTAAATTCCTTAAAAATCACATCTTAAACAAGATTATTTTATGGGTTAGAGGATTCCAAAGCTTATAACCTTTTATATTCTCACCATAGCCAACAAAAATGCATTTTTGTACTTTTAGATGAAATTTAGATCACTTCTCTTGAGGCATATGAACAAAAGCCTCACAACCAAATACCCTTAAGTGTGAAACAAAATCCTTTCTACCTATCCACACTTCATAAGGATTTTTATCAACAAGAGTTGAACAAGGAGATCTATTAATCAAATAATAAGTAGTACCAACCGCTTTTACCCAAAAACATTTATCAAGCTTAGAACTAGTTAACATACTCCCGACTCTTTCCTTAAGGTTCAATTCTTTATTTTTTAATACCCCATTTTTTTGGGGAGTATAGGGAGTTATTTTTTCTCTGAATAATACCTGCATGCTTACAAAATTAATCAAATTCTTTAGAATAATATTCACCCCCATTGTCAGACCTAAACACTTTTATCGTATAATCTGTTTGCTTTTCAACTAAGGCCTTAAATTACTTAAACTTAGTGAAAAATTCATATTTTGAATACATAAAATAAATTCAAGTGTATCTTGAGACATCATCAATGAAAGAGAAATAATACTAAGATTTGCAATCAACATCCATTGGCCCACATATATTTGAATGAATGATCTCTAATAATCTCTTTACCTTATTAGTTGCACTAGAAAATGATGATATATTTTGTTTTCCAAACACAATGTTCATAAAAATCATTTTTACCAACAAAATAATCAGAAATACCGTCAACCAACTTTTTTCTTAAAGTAGTCTTAAGTCCTTTTTCACCTATGTGACCCAATCTATGGTGCCACAACATACATGCATTTTCAGTGTTAGTTACATTGGAAAAGTTACATAAAGTAGAGGCATTTAACCTAAAAAAATTCCCTATTTGAGATCCTTTAGCTATCACCATACTCCCTCTTACCAACCTACAACCAAAATTATTGAATATCACATGTATTCCAAAATCATTTAATTTGGAAATTGAAAGTAAATTTCTTGCAAGTCCCAAAATATGTGAAATATTATCAAGAGTTTTAATCCTCCCATCACTGAAACAAAAATTTACCTTTCCCTTACCAACAATCCTCTTTGTGTTGTTATCACCAAGGAAAAATTCTCCCCACCATATGCTTTGTAATTAGTAAACCACTCCTTGTGAGGAGTCATATGGTAGGAGAAACTTGGATCAATAAGCCAAGCATCATCACTAATAGTGTTAGTTGAAATAAACAAAGCATCAAAATCATCATCAAAGAACTTTTCCATGAAGGAATCAAAATTAATTTTCTTATTCCTACATTCCTTCTTCACATGCCCTCTTTTACCACAATTCCAACACTTTACTCAAAACCTCTCCAAGGGTTTTTTAGTACATCCTTTAGGATGTCCTTTAGACTTTACTACTTATGACAATAATTAGATTTTCCTAAGATTTAGGAAAATAACAAATAAACAAGATACATTATCTCTATCTTTAATTTTAACATCTATGAATGTAAGTTGACTTATAATCATATTAAAAGTATTTAAATGATCCACTACAAATTCACCATCTTTCATTTTTAAAGAATACAATCCTTTTGAGATATAACTTGTTATACAAACTTTTAGTTTGATATATATCACCTATCCTTTTCCACAAGTTACATACAGTTCCTTCAGTTGAGACATTCAAAAGGATGGAATCCATAAGACACAATCAAATGGTTCCTCATGCCTTCTTTTCTAAACTTTTATAATCTTCATCACTCATTACAAGTGGTTTAATTTCTTGTGAAATTGACAACAAAAATTGTTGCAAGATGGTGTGTCCCTTGGTCTTCCTTGCAGCACAATGCTTGGGTTTGTGACATGGTCTAACCACCTCCTGTGGGTCTTAACTGATGCTTGTATTGAGCATTGACAGGTCGACCTTTTGGTGCAATGGCAAGGCCAACAATTGGTATCAGAGCTGGTCACAGGTTCAAACCCCTCGCTTGTGCTGGGGGGGATTGTTGCAAGATGGTGTGTCCCTTGGTCTTCCTTGCAACACATCGCTTGGGTTTGTTACTTGGTCTAACCACCTCCTATGGATCTTAACTGACACTTGTATCGAGCATTGACAGGTTGACCTTTGGTGCAACGACAAGGCCAACACAAATCTCTCTCTTCTAAGAGATCCTCCATCTTTAATTTCTAAATCTTGTAGCCTATTCCATTGAACTTCTCAATATCCTGGTGAGAGGTACAAGCCATGGTATACAATATTCTTCACAAATCTGTAATATGCCACAAAAAAACTCCCATTGTAGCCAAAAAACCTCCAACACTTAAGAGAAAGGTGTCTCCTTCTAAACAAAATCATTAGCTTTGATACCAAATGTTGAAAACAAGGTGAAACTAAGTTGCAATATTAAATTATGAATGTGTATTCAAATCTGAAAATAAGATTACCAAATATGATTATATGTATGTGGTTGCACATTTGCCATAATATAATAATCAACAAACAAAAATGACACCAAATTTATATGGAGAAACTCTTTCGGGAAAAAATCCACACGAGAAAAAAGGGCAAGTATATAATTTATCTTCACAAGAGAGATACACCACAATGACTTGTTGATATGCTACAACTCGAATGTTTCCATACACCTACAAATAACACATGATGACACTACCATCTCAAGGCTCTAGTTTATAAAACTTGTGGGAGGCAAAACCACAATGTTAAACCGAAACAAGAGGTGCCAAAACCACTTGAAAAAACCCACACCCCTTCCTTGGAAAACTAAGAGTCATGATAATAAATTAATTAATGTGAAAAAGGATTCAACATGGGCACCTAACCCATAGCCCCTTAAACTTTTGGCATTTAGGATGCTTCGATGATTGTTTAACTTCCAAATGGAGAACCAATGGGAACCTGTTTCCCTCCAAACTTGGGACCCCACTCAAGACCCTTCACATTCCCAATGTGAATGCCCAGGAAGGATAATTTTATCCTCTAGTGATATGTAACCTCCACCAACATTAAATTTCCTCTTAAAAATGTAATTATAATAACCAATATCAAATACATTTCTCACATGTCCCCTAGGACACTTGCCAAGAAACATGGAGACGTAAAAATGACATAAGTTTACAAGGTAAATGCCAACTAACCTAACAAAATCAAAGACCATTGACCAACTTATTTAATATAACAATAGTATATATTTAATAAATTTTGACTTGTTACCTGATGTGAAGGGAAAACTAACATCCAAATACTTTGCAAATATTAGCATAAACACATTTAACAAGAAAATATATCATAAGCCCCCAAGTTCTCATTATTTGCAAGGGCATAACATTAATAGAAATGATAATAACCAAAAAAATAAATAGCTTGAAACAAACAATCAAAGATATGAAATATCAATGAGATGAAATTTAAAAGCCCGATCTCATGGTGTTTAAACAATTCTTCCACACGTTGATCTTTTAATGATGAGATGTGCTAGTAACTTTCTCCTCTTCTTAAAAAAGTTTACTCATTTTTCTTGTTGCTAAAATTCTAATTATACAGGACGAGCCCAGGGACATGAATTGCAAACAATACATTTCAAAAATTCAAGATGAATGTATCACTTTCAAACTAAAAAAAATTCTAGATATCACTAAGGTTCTAATATTTTCTCAAATTTTGCATGAGTTTGAATGTCTAAATTATTTGTAAGAAGTCTCAAAATTGTATTGTGTGCTTTAATAAATAATTTGATATCTCTATAATAGGTATTTATGCCTAAATTAAAAAACATTTAAATCATATATGAAGAGAAATTACATTTTCAACTAACTATTTTATGTATTAATAGTTAGGCTATGGCCTTTTATCTAAAAAAAAACTATTTTATGTATGTTTTTCTTTTTCAAAAAGAAAAAGAAAATAAGTGTTTGAAAGTTTCAATATTTCTAATAATGTTTAAAAATTTATTTTTGGCTTCTCAACATTTCTAGAAAACTTAATGAATTGTTAGCCAAATAAGAACGATATTTTTTACCATTTCTAAATTTTCTTTACTTTACGTAATACATTATGTCCAATAAATAAATTGCTTCTCAAACATAATTTTTAGTTAATGTGATACCCATAAAGCTTTTTTCAAAATTTCTAAAGGTTGCTAAATTTTGTGAAAGATCAAGCTTCAATGGACATGGAAATTTCTTTACTATTATAGTAGGCATTTATTCCTCCTATTTAAATTTGTACTTAGTATGCTATTATCAATACCTCAATTCCTCTTATTTTAAAAATATTTAGTACATGCAAATACATGTTTTCGTCACAAGACTCAAAATGATTTTGTATTGACTTATGATCTTTCTCTACTTTGTTATATTCTCTATTTCTCAAGGTTGGTTATAAAGAATATTTTTTCTTCCTATTTTAAATTTTCATTGTTCAAAGTGCAGCATCATAAATTGTCACCCTTGACAATTCCACACTAGGTTTAGCTCCCCCTATGTGCTTGGACCCATTTGTGCTCTTAAATTGTTTATTTTTATGAACATATCTAGAAAATCAAAGTTAAATTGGGAGTATCATTTAGTATTTATTTAACGACACTAAAAGCCCCAAAATAGGTCTGGACTAGGGCACTAGCACCCTTGTCCAACTTATTTTGGCCCCAATTCAAATATATAGGTGTCAACATTTTAGCATTTAGAAATTTGAAATTACTTGTCGATTGTTGGTAATTAATTTGAGGGAAATTGTTGGAAATATGTGCCTCAAACATTACAGGCTGAAACCTCCATTAGAGTCAAGTTGGTGTGACATTCTATTTGTCTGGCCGACTAGCAGGTTTGTTTTATTTAGTTTTGAATAGGTCGCTGTGACCTTGCCATTGTCTTGCTGAACGGTTACACTGCGGAGTCTATCACTGTAGCATGATGTATTTGTTATGACCTTATAGCGCTCGAGAGACCTCTGGCTGAAAGGCCATTCAATCGTGCATTGGGGAGACTCTTGGCGACTGTGGTCTTTGGTGAAGCTAAAGGTTTTTGCTAAGTTGTCTCAACGAAGTGTTAATCTCTCGCCGACAGTGTATGTATTGAGGTCCTCGGGGTAACCCATATTGACTCGGTAAGAAGTCACCGCAAAAGCAAATGTTATGCCAATAGTGTTTGTTTTGTATTCATCGAGGAGACTTGGCCGAAGGAAATGTCATCGGTAAGATGTCCTAGCGATGTGGATATGTCTCAGTGACAAAGACTCAAGTGTTAGTCTTCGGTGTAACTCTTGTCGAATGGTGGTCATCGGTGGAACACTGTGTTTTCGGTAAGAAGTCCTAGCGACTCTGATGAGTCTCGCCGATGTTGAAGAATCTTCGGGGTAACTTAAAGCTATCAGAGAAACCTCTTAGCGATGGTGAATGTCTTGCCGATAGCCGATGGCTATCGAGGTAGCTCTTGGCGATAGTTGGTCATTGGTGAAACATATGGATCTCGGTATGATGTCTCGGCGAAAGCCGATTGTCTGGCCGAAAAGTGTATGTTTTCAGTGTAACTCAAGTTGTTCTATGAGACCTCTTGGCGATAGACAAAGTCTTGCTGACTATCCTTTGGAGCTCGATATGACTTGTGTCTTCGGTATAACTTTAGTGACTCGCTATGACCTTCTGGCGAAAGCGATAGGTCAGGGCGACTACGTGATGAATTGGTGTATCTCTTGAAGCTCGATATAACATCTTGGTGACTACAGAGGCTATTGGAGACATCGATATGAAGTATATGTGGCATTGGTGAGACACTATTAGTGTCTCACCGAGATGCCAGTGCATTACGAATTCTGTTGACCGTCTGACTGTCATACGTGGAATCTCGTGGATGAATAGAGGAACCCGAAAGTGAACCGTTAGCAGTTGGTTCGTTGCGATAGTTCTGTGAAGAAGTTCTACAAACATAATTCGACATGGATATAGTTGGAAGTTGCAGACGGTTGGGGGTTGGATAGTAGTTCGATCAACAATGAAGTGTGAAGAATTAAAACTGTATCAGAAAAGGATTTAAAATCTGTAAAGGCTATAACTTGGATGTTTCTGTTCGAAGAATGTTCATGATGAATGCTGCTGTATAATGACACCAGAAAGATAAGTATGGAATTGTATGTAATTTCGATTACTGTAATACAAAGTGATTTCTCTTGGTGTGGTGGGTTTTTTCTCCCGTAAGGGTTTTCCCACGTATATCTGGTGTTCATGTGTGTTTGTCTAATACTCTGTTTCTATAATCTATTTCATAGTGCATCTCAACTTGACTATAATTGAAATTTTAAAAGTACTTCTGCATTCTTTCCTGAGGTATGGACGTTAGGAGAATTGTTTTCCACATCTAATTTTCCTTACAAGTGGTATCAGAGCCTGGCCAGTTGTGTTATCCTTGGGGGTACATTGGGTTTTTTGTGTCAATACATTTCAGTGGGAGTCTTGTAGAGATAGTTATTTCTATTTACAGGTTAAGATGGCTAGTACATCTGGGAAGATTGAAATAGAGAAATTCAATGGCAGTAACTTTGAATTGTGGAAACTCAAGATGGAGGATCTCTTAGTAGATCGAGATCTTTGGATTACTGTGTCTGGAACTAAACCTACAGGTATGAAGCAAGAAGAATGGGACCTTGCAGATAGAAAAGCTAAGGGACTGATAAGGCTCTGTTTGGCAGACTCAATTCTTCTCAATGTGCATGAAGAGAAGACTGCTTCTCTCTTGTGGAAAAGACTAGCGTCTATTTGTCAGGGGAAATCTTTGGTGAATAAGTTGTTCCTGAGGAAGAAGCTCTACTCTTTGAGAATGCAGGAAGGAGGGTCTGTAGCTGATCATTTGAATGCATTTAACATGCTGCTCGCACAATTAACATCTGTTGGTGTAAAGATTGAAGAAGAATATCATTGTATGCTTCTGTTATGTTCTTTGCCAGACTCTTGGGATCATCTGGTGATGGCTATTGGGAGTACAACATTCAATTTCAAGATGGAAGATGTTGTTGGTTCTTTGCTGTCAGAAGAGATGAGAAGAAAATCTTTTGAGATGGCTAAGGAGGCTCTTGCTGTCGAAGGAGAAAGGCAAGAAGAAGGACAAGAAGTCCAAATCGAAATCAGAAGCGAGATCAAAATCTCCTGGCAAGAAGTCCAAGGTGAAGTGCTGGAACTGTGGGCAACCTGGTCATGTCCGAAAGGATTGTAAAGAGGAGAAAAAGAAGAAGAAGGGCTCTTCTGATAATGGTTCTTCTCATAGTGATGGTGACACCTTCATTGCAGCCTTGGCTACACAGCATTAGATGATGTCTGGCTGATTGATTCTGGAGCATCTTTCCACATGACATCTCACAGAGAATGGTTCACAAAGTATGAAGAATACGATGGTGGAAAGGTGTACTTGGCGAGTGATTCAACTTTGGAAATTGTTGGCCGTGGAAGAGTTAGAATCCAATTCCTTGATGGCAGAATAAAGGGGATCAATGATGTGATGCACATACTAGGTCTGGCTTGAAATCTTCTTTCTGTCAGTAAGCTTAATGATATCGGAGTACAAGTCTTGTTCTCGGGAAGTGGCTGCAAGATGACTAGAGGTTCAATGGTGTTGGCTAGAGGTGCTCGAATTGGTACCCTGTACAAGCTGGATGCACAAGCTGTTCAATGTAACAGTGTCTCTTCGAAGGAAAGCTGCTCATGGAGGTAAAGAGGGAAATATCCCTAATTATGTAAACTCTACGGAAGTAAAACTTCCTGCAGAGAAGACTATGCTTTGGCATCATAGGTTAGGCCACATAGGAGAAAAAGGTTTAAAAACTTTGAAAAATAAAAACCTGGTTGAGGGGCTTGAAGATTGTAATCTGGAATTTGAATTCTGTGAACACTGTATATATGGAAAGCAGCATCGTGTTTCATTTTATGACAGTCCTCATAAATCTTTTGGTTTGTTAGACTATATTCATTCGGATGTGTTTGGTCCAGTAGATGTTCCTTCTTTGTCTAAATCAAGATACTATGTGTCATTCATTGATGATTATTCAAGAAGAGCATTTATATATTTTTTGAAAAGTAAATTAGAAGTGTTTAGTCGATTTAAGGAGTTTAAAATTTTTGTTGAAAATCAGACTGGTAAAACAATAAAATGCTTAAGGATTGATAATGGCAGTGAATTCTGTTCTGATGAATTTGAAAGATACTGTAAAGACCATGGAATCAAAAGACACAAGACTACACCTTATACTCCACAGCAGAATGGAGTTGCATAAAGGTTCAATAGGACAGTGATGGAGAGAGCACGAAGTATGCTTAGTAGTGCTAGTTTGGAGGAGAAGTTCTGGGCTGAAGCTACTACTACTGCATGTTACTTGGTTAATCGGTCTCCAAACTTTGCTCTTGTTGATAAGACACCTTTGGAAGCATGGTCTGGTAAGAAGCCCTCTCTTAGACATATTCATGTCTTTGGTTGTGAGGCATATGCACATGTGCCGGATGTAAAAAGATCTAAGTTGGAGAACAAGGCTGTCAAGTGTATTTTTATTGGCTATAGTGCTAACATTAAAGGATACAAGCTTTGGAATCCTATTACAGAGAAGGTTGGATACAACAGAAGTGTAATATTTTGTGAGCTGAAACCTTCCACCTTGGATCTGCAGTCAGAGACAAAGTCAGAAAACAGTAAGGATGTAGCAGCAATTCCTCCTACACCAGAGAAAGAGGAATTGAAGATTGAAAACGTACCTGAAACTAAGGAGAGCTCAAGCAGTTCTGAAAGTTCTGAAGAAGATGAACCTCAACCTTAACCTGTGAGGAGGTCAACCCTGAGAAAGGAAACAACCAGATAGGTATGGGTTCTCATTAATTGATTCTACTTGTGCCTACGCTTTAATTTCTAGCACTGATGAGCCTAGGACTGTAAAAGAGGCAATTAAAATGTCTGATTCAGATTCTTGGTTGGAAGCCATGGATGAGGAAATGGCGTCATTAGATAAAAATGAAACCTGGAGTCTAGTGCCCTTGCCTAAAGGCAGAAAACCTGTGGGCTGCAAATGGGTATTTAAGAAAAAGATTGGTCTGGATGGCAGTGTAGAAAAATACAAGACTGGTTGCAAAGGGTTATTCCCAGGTAGAGGGAATTGATTATGGGGAAATCTTTTCTCCTGTAGCAAAGCTGACATCCATTAGATTTCTATTGTCACTTGCAATAGCGTATGACTTAGAGGTTGAACAAATGGATGTGAAGACAACATTTCTTCATGGTGATCTTGAAGAATAAATCTATATGTCCCAGCCTGAGCACTTTGTTGAGAAAGGTAAAGAAAAACTGGTATGCAAATTAAAGAAGTCTTTGTATGGGTTAAAGCGGTTACCTAGAATGTGGTACCAAAATTTTGATACTTATGTATTATCTTTAGGCTTTGTGAGATCAAAATCTGATCACTGTGTATACTATAAAGCTGAAAGTGATTAAGTGCTTGTTATTACTCTTTATGTTGACGATATGTTGTTCATAGGAAATAGCAAGCTAATGATTTCTGATCTTAAGTCTCAGTTGTCTGCTAAGTTCGAAATGAAGGATCTTGGTGTAGCAAGGTATATTCTGGGGATGGAGATAACCAGGGACATGAAGAATAGAAAGCTTTGGCTCAGTCATAGTAAGTATATAAGGACTGTTCTAGAGAGATTTTGCATGACTAATTGCAAGCAGTTAGTTGTTCCGGTCATGCAAGGAACAAAGCTATCTGTTGAGGACTGTCCAAAATATCCTACTAAGATGGAGGACATGACCAATGTGCCCTATGCTAGTGCTGTAGGCAGTCTTATGTATGCAATGGTCTGTACAAGACTAGACATTGCCCAAGCAGTGGGAGTACTTAGTCGATTTATGGCTAATCCAGGAAGAATACATTGGGATGCTGTGAAGAGGGTGTTTAGATATTTGAAGGGAACTTCAGATTTTGCTTTGTGTTATCATGGGAATTCAGATGAATCATAGAGGACTCTTAGCATTCGGGGTTATGTAGATTCTAATTAGGGAGGGGACATTGATAGCAGGAGATCCACCAGTGGATACATTTTCATGTTGAATGGTGGTGCAGTGAGTTGGATGAGCAAGCGGCAAGCTGTAGTCGCTTTGTCCACTACAAAGGATGAATACATGGAAGCTACTCATGCTTGTAAATAAGTTGTATGGTTGAAACGCTTGTGTTCTAATATTGGTTTTGATGCAGGGGAAATAACAATCTTATGTGATAGTCAGAGTGCCATTTGTTTGGCAAAGAACCCAACTTTCCATGCCAGAACGAAACATATTGATGTACAATACCACTTTGTGCGAGATATGGTTGAGGATGGAAAGGTCAATTTGGAAAAGGTTGATACTCTGGAGAATGTTGTAGATGCATTGACGAAGCCAGTGAGCACAAACAAGTTCAGGTGGTATGCCAGTTCAATGGGCCTTAGTGCCCATGATTTTCAGTAAGTATTATTTATGCTCTGGAGGTGCCTGTATGATCTTCGTCAAGTGAGAGATTGTTGGAGATATGTGCCTCAAACATTACAGGCTAAAACCTCCATTAGAGTCAAGTCGGTGTGACATTCTATTTGTCTAGCCAACTAGCAGGTTTGTTTTATTCAGTTCTGAATAGGTCACTGTGACCTTGCCATTGTCTTGCCGAATGGTTACACTGCGGAGTCTATCGCTGTAGCATGATGTATTTTTTATGACCTTATAGCGCTCGGGAGACCTCTGGCTGAAAGGCCATTCAATCGTGCATCGGGGAGACTCTTGGCGACTATGGTCTTCGGTGAAGCTAAAGGTTTTCGCTAAGTTGTCTCCACGAAGTGTTAATCTCTCACCAACAACGTATGTATTGAGGTCCTCGGGGTAACCCATATTGACTCGGTAAGAAGTCACCGCGAAAGAAGATGTTATGCCGACAGTGTTTGTTTTGTATTCATCAGGGAGACTTGGCCGAAGGAAATGTCATCAGTAAGATTTCCTACCAATGTGGATATGTCTCAATGACAAAGACTCAAGTGTTAGTCTTCGGTGTAACTCTTGTCGAATGGTGGTCATCAGTGGAACACTGTGTTTTCGATAAGAAGTCCTAGCGACTCTGATGAGTCTCGCTGATGTTGAAGAATCTTTAGGGTAACTTAAAGCTATCGGAGAAACCTCTTAGCGATGGTGAATGTCTTGCCGATAGCTGATGGCTATCAGGGTAGCTCTTGGCGATAGTTGGTCATCGGTGAAACATATGGATCTTGGTATGATGTCTCGGCAAAAGCCGATTGTCTAGCCGATAGGTGTATGTTTTCGGTGTAACTCAAGTTGTTCTATGACACCTCTTGGCGATAGACAAATTCTTTCCAACTATCGTTTGGAGCTCGATATGACTTGTGTCTTTGGTATAACTTTAGTGACTCGCTATGACCTTCTGGCGAAAGCGATAGGTCAGGGCAACTATGTGATGACTCGGTGTATCTCTTGAAGCTCGATATAACATCTTGGCGACTACAGAGGCTCTTAGCGACATTGATATGAAGTATATGTGGCATCGGCGAGACACTGTTAGTGTCTCACCGAGATGCTAGTGCATTACGAATTCTGTTGACCGTCTGACTATCATACGTGGAATCTCGTGGACGAATAGAGGAACCCGAAAGTGAATCGTTAGCAGTTGGTTCATTGCGACAGTTCTGTGAGGAATTTCTATAGACAGAATTCGACATGGATATAGTTGGAAGTTGCAGACGGTTGGGGGTTGGATAGTAGTTCGATCAACAGTGAAGTGTGAAGAATTAAAACTGTATCAGAAAAGGATTTAAAATCTGTAAAGGCTATAACTTGGATGTTTCTGTTCGAAGAATGTTCATGATGAATGCTGCTCTATAATGACACCAGAAAGATAAGTCTGGAATTGTATGTAATTTCGATTACTGTAATACAAAGTGATTTCTCTTGGTGTGGTGGGTTTTTTCTCCCATAAGGGTTTTCCCACGTATATCTGATGTTCATGTGTGTTTTTCTAATACTTTGTTTCTGTAATCTATTTCATAGTGCATCTCAACTTGACTGTAATTGAAAATTTAAAAGTACTTTTGCATTCTTTCCTGAGGTATTGACGTTAGGAGAATTGTTTTCCGCATCTAATTTTCCTTACAAAAATTAAAGAAATGCATATAAATGAAAGTCTTATTCACCATTTGAAATACTAACTGAATTAATTGAGTAATTGAGCATCCTAAAAAAGTAGATAAGAGTAAAATTAGCAAGATTATTACAACATTATTTTAGTCAAGTATCATGTTAGCAATGCATCAAGTTTTCATGTGAGTTTCTTCATGTTTCATGTTCATTTATTTTGTGAGCACTAACACTTGCAGGACTTCAAATCAAGAATCTAATTCTTCTTGAAGGTGATGAGTATAATGACTTAAGTCCATCAAGGAATCAGGATCTAAGTGGTAAGTTGCAACAATTGTCAATTGTAGACACTTGAAATTGTCTTGACTGATATTGCACACTTGGATATGATTAATAACACTGTTTCGTCCTAAATTCACCTCCTTTTTGACTGTTTAATTGAATGATCCTAGTTGTTTAATTAAATACATCAATTTCTCCTATGAAGCAAATGTTCATTATTATTTGGCTAATTCACCCCCTTTCACACTAATTCTCATCTTATTTAATTAGATAATGCAAATTATTTGATTAAATTGCTTATGTCCTCTCATTTAATTAAATAATCTTAATTATTGAATTAAATGTCATTTGACCCTCTTTCATTAAATAAATAAATTATTTAATGAGCATCCTAATTTCACTCAACTTGTACAATTAATTTTTTTTTTAATTATCGAATTTATATTTTCTCTCACCCTCCCACTTGTAAGAGAATATTCCCCTCAAGTATTCCTCTATTTGAACTCAAAAATGGAATATTCTTTTGTAACAACTTCCTAATTTTTAGGAAGCATGCATTTTTAAAACAATGAGAGACACTTATTAACTCATTGATCCATGTCAACTTGCATTCTCATCCATTGATGAGAATCCTTGATCCATGTCTTCACCTCTCATGGCTTCTCATCCATTGATTGATCAAATCAATCTTAGCCATTGATTCACCATTTTATCCTATAAATACACCTCATTTCTATGAGAAAAGGATCCACTTCCATTTTAGCAAAGTTATACTGCACATTTTAATATTAACTTTCATTCATCTTGCATTCATTTTATCTTTTCATCCATTTTTAGCTTATATTTCATTAATATTAGCTTATTTTCATCAATGGAGTTTGTTTAGATGGTTGTTTCATCAAAGGGCTGACATTCCACATCAATGCAGAACCAATCCCCCAATAGGATGAGGTTTGAAGCATTTGAATAGGTTTTCATTATTCATTTCTTTTTGTTTATGTATAATGGCTTCCTTATTTAATGGTTTTCAAGTATTTCATTGGGATTATGGCTTAACTAGTTAAGTATTGCTTAGAATCTATTGGATTTGGTGTATTTATCTTGTGTTATGATTATAGTCACATTTTGAGTCACTTTGAGGTAAGCCTACCAAGAAGTACATACCTACTCTCTAGGGTTGTTATTGCTTGTTCTTGTTGAGTCGGTTTGAAACTTTCCTTGATTTAGAAAGAACTCAAAACAAATATTTAACATTGTCAGCAAAATTTCAAACCCTTTGGTTAGTGCGAATACCTTTGAAAAGCCCTATATTTGCATTTCCTTAAGGATATTTTGTTTTTTCTCAAAAAAATATCTCTAAGGCTTCCAAATATTTAGGCTTATATCAAAAGTCACATTATTCAAAAGTCAACATAGGAGACTATGGCTTTAGCATATTGATATTCACATTTTGAGCTTTGTGAAAGGAAAGTTGCTTAGTTATAGACATTTAGTTTGAAATTAATCAAGACATTGAATGTGGTAAAAACAATTTCATTTATCCAAGATTAAATCAAATGAACACCCCACATTGATTTTATGTTCAAAACATCTTCCAAAGCAACAAAATGACAAACAAGGACATATATTGCCAACATTGTATCAAAGTGCCACTATCCAACAAACATTGAGGTCTTAGGTTTATCACTTTAGGGGTAAAGCATGTTTTTCACTACCTTGGTCTTATAAACAAATTCCCTCTCAAAACATTAGGATCAATTATCCCATCCATCTCAACACATTTGATATCCCACCTCACAAACAACTTTGAAACTTTGGACACATCGACATTCTAGACTTAGGTTATCATCAAATCAATCCCATAACTTAGCTATATGTGTGTAAATGAATCCTTTAATACATTTATTTGAGTTAGTCATCATCATTTTGAACAAGTCTATCCTAAAGGTCCCAAGTCTACCTTTAGATTCACAAGTTCATTAACACCTTTATCCAAAACATCAAACCTTTTAGTCTAAAGTGTTGTCCAAAGTTTAGACTATTCATCCCACATATTATTCCCCTGTTCGTCATCCACTCACATCATTGTTCCAAAACAACTTAGAGGGTCACTTTTATCAAAATTTGAATCAACTAGAGAGTGCCAACAATACAAATATCAACACACCTCTCCCATAGTTGATCCATAATTTATGGTAACAACAAGATCACAACACAAGAAAACATGGAGCAAACCAAAACTACATCTACCACAAGTGATACCACCCAACAAGAATTTGATCCTAGGAGCCACTCTACCCCATCACAACAACCACAAAATCCACTAGACATGAGGTATGAGGTAGAAGATGTCACAAAAACCCACTTGAGATCATTGAAGAGGAACTCCTAGAAGCACAACAAGATCCTAAAACACACCATATAATTAACATTTTGATGAAGAAGAACCCTACACAATATATGCTAGATTTAGCAAAAGAAGGGGCTAAAATCCCTTCAACATTTGATTTCAACACAATTAGGGAACAAACCTTAGGGAATGTGGCTTCAATTCCTCTAAATTCCATCACACAACCCTTGGTACAAGGTTTCACTCAATCTATAATTCAACCAACTTCATCACTTGTACCAAGTCAACCATCAACTTCTAGTCTTGAAACTAGAATTGGAACCAACCTTGGTATCACTCCCAATTTAGGAGGCAACACAATTTTGGATACACAAGACACAAACCTTCCCCAAAACATAAGTTGGACACCCATATTTGGTACCCAACCACATTCTTCCACCACCATTCCCGAACACCCTCTACATCCACACGTACCACTTACATTCCATAACACAACGATGGCCTCGACTTTTCATGTGCAACCATCTTCTTCCACCACCACAAGTACCCAAAGTGTGCCTAACGTTACACAAAGTAATGTGATCCAAGCACCCCAAGTGGAACAACAAGGGGAAGTAAACACTATCATCCAAGGTCAACCCTTAACACAACAAGCGACATCTTCACCCATCCACCCAATTGATCCATCAAATCAATTGGCTCCACAAGACAATCAATCCAACCCACAAAACACATCAAAACCATTTATCATGAATCCAAATCAAGGAAATGAGTTGGTCACGAATCCCATCAACCAAGGTAATACCTTGGCCCCAAATCAAACTCAACAAGGGAACCCTCAACATCACAACAATCAAGGGAATCCTTCCAACCAATTAATACAAAGCATGCCATTGATATATCACAACACTAAATGGCACCATCATCTCAACCATTGGTCCCCCAATTAATGCAAAATCAAATGGGACCCCAAACCTACATTGCTCCACCCCAATCAATAATTTTACAAGGAATTATAGCACAAAACAACCCTCAAAATCTCATCACACAACAACCACCTCAGAATCAAATCAACCCACAAATCACTCCCAACATGATCCCTCAAAATCCACCTCATGTACCCCAAAATCAAAACTCTTTTATGTTGCAAGCACAACAAGCTTTACAACAACAACTAGCCCAACAACAAGCTTTGCAACAAAAAGCCTATCAAAAAGTTTTGCAACAACAAGAATCCCAACAACAAGCTTTGCAACAACAAGAAGCCCAAAAACAAGCGTTGCAAGCACAACAAGCCTATCAACAAGCATTACAATAGAAACAAGCTCAAGTGCAAGCCTTACAACAAGAAGAAGCACAACAACAAGCATTGATTGCACAACAACAACAACAACAAGCCCAACAACAACAACAAGTGCTTGCACAAAAACAATGGAAACAACAACAAGGCTTGTACTGCAACCCACAACAATACACCAACATGCAACAAAACATCTTAAAACTAAATGTACAAGGAGCATACACACCTCCACCACTATCCCCATCACCTTCACAATATCAAAATCCACCCTATACACCATACAACATCCCCCATATCAAAATCCCACCTACAACTCATCTACCATCCCATAGTATACCACATATGCTCCTCCACCAAATCCTCAAAGATGATTTTTCATCAAAAATTAAGGCACTCATATAGTAAATCCAAAACATTAAAATGGGGAAAACAAAGAAACTGCATGCACAACAAAACTTGTGTCCGTACCCCTTTGGTAGAAATATCATGATGATACCTTTCCCACCCGAATTTGAAGTCCCAAAATTTGACAAATATAGGGGGCGAGGAAATAAAAAGGATCATATCAAATAGTCTCATGTAACATGTATGGAAGTTTCTTACAATGATTCGTACTTAATGTTCCTTTTCCCACGCAGTTTGGGAGGCCCAACAATAGATTGGTTCTCACATTTTCCTCTGAGAATTAAATCCTTCCTAGAAATAATTGAATAGTTCATAGATCATTTCTCTTACAACCTCAACATGGACGTTAGCTTGGAAGAGTTGTACATCCTAAAGAAAAATAAGGGTGAATCCTTCACAAATTTCCTACAACAGTGGAGGCAGAGAGCTAGCAAGAGCAAATGGCCTATTCTCGAAGAACAAAAAGTAGGAATCATCATCGTCAATGTGGACATAGACCTATCCTTTCAATTAAAAATGCAATGTGTCACATCTTATGAAGAGCTTATCCCTAGGTCCCTCAACATCGAAAGGGCCCTTATTGCTCAAGGAAGCACACATGCGTATAAAGACAACCACCCATTTACTAGTTCTAATGACAAGCCCATCGTATGGGCAAAGAACAAGAAAGTAACTAGCGATGGTGTTGTTGATGCTAAAGTAGTCCTAAGTGCTCCCAAACAAACCAATAATCAACCAACCAACACACAACAAAATGTACAACAAACAAACACACCACCACCAAACAACCAAATCAACAATACCAACACACAACAAAGAGGACCACCCCTTAGGAATAACTACCCACCAAAACATAAATACACACCATTGGGGGAACCCATCAAAGAAATCATGCAAAAGTTGGTGCAATCAAACCTAATCATGCTCCCCAACTACCAAAACTATGAAGAACCTCAAGTTAAACCACCATGGTATAATGAAAAGGAACTTTATGACTTTCATAAGATAAAAGGACATAAAATGGTGAGTTGTAAGAAGCTAAAAACATTATCCAAGATCTCATCGACAATGGGGATGTGAGTTTCGATCAACCAGTAGCTAACCAAGACCTAAAGACATACAAGAACCCATTGTCGGATCATAACAAGGGGAACAACAATGTTAAGGGGAAAGATTACACTAATGTAGGTCATGTGTATACCAACATGGTCACTTTTTGTGACAATTTCATATCAGTCGTTACCATCAAGGGACCTAGTGCGGAGCGTGGGGTCACCACACATCAAGGAAAGGTCACCATCTAAGGAGCATCATCACAACCTAGGGCACAACCTACACTTCTGATGTCAAACCCTAGTGGCTACGATCTCCTAGAACAGTTAAAGAAAACCCCAGCCCAGATCTCCATCTTAGAATTGTTGAATCTATCCCCTACACATAGGGAGATATTAGAAAAGGCCTTATCAACTTCCTCCATACCTGAAAATATTGATACTGAGCAATTTCAAGCTATGATAGGACATATCACCACTCCCTATCTTCTCACCTTCTCAGAAAAAGACCTCCCAATCCAGTCATCACACAATCACGCTTTGCACCTTGAGGTTGTTGTTCACAAGAATAAAGTTAAAAGAGTCTTGGTGGATGGAGGTGCTGGTCTAAATATTTGCACCCTTTAGTTAGTCAAAATTTGGGTTACTTAGAAGATGCCATTGAAAAGGAAAAGGGTGTAACCATAAGGGCATACGATGATCAAAAGCGGGTGTATCAAGGAATAATCAAGCTACCTATCTAAGTGGGACCCACCATTTCAGAAACCACATGCCAAGTGCTCGATCCTTACCTTCCTTACAACATTATTCTCGGTCGACCATGGATCCATGCCATGCAAGTTGTAGCTTCCACGTACCATCAATGTGTCAAATTTCCTTTTGAAGACAAATAAGTTACCATCCATGGTGATCCTGAGCCATTCTATTATTATAAGAGCCTTGAAGCCAAATTCTACAAGATCCCACAAATACCAAAAAATGATGAAGGGCCCATATCCTCCTCCTCATTTATTGACCCATCTTCCTTAGCTTCTACTTTAGAATCCAAAACACCCATTATACAAAACATACTAGACATCAAGGTAGTGATCAAGGATAATGGATGTGGGGATTGTAATGTGAAGAAGGATTCCTTTGTATTAGGAGAGTTACCTCTTTCTCCTAAATCTCATGAGAAACCTCAACCTATCAACAAGGTAGCTGAAACAATGAAGGTAGCCTCTACCACTTTCACCAAGTGGGGAGATCTGAACAAAAAGGTCATTAATGAAGATGTATCCAAATTGCTATATTAGGATAACCAAGCCATGCCCGTTCTTCCAATGGAAGATGATAACAAAGGATTACAACTAATGATGGGATGGGGGTATAACAAGAATGAAAAGCTAGGGTAGAACGACAGTGGTTTGCTAGAACCCCTTGCTCTTGAGAAATGTCCAAAGAATCTTGGTTTGGGATATACCACTAGCAACATGACCCTTCTTAGCAAGGGTACTTCTAATAAACAGATTGAGGCTTCCTCTTGGTTACCAACATCACATGATAATACCCTTGATGACTTTCCCCTTGACATCACTGGATTGTTTGAGGATACCTCCATCTTCATGACAACCACAACATCCTTTACCCCAAACAACTACTCCAATGAATGTGGGGACAGAGGAGGCACCTAAGATAACCTTCTATGCAAAATCATTATTAGATGAAGAGCAGACAAACTTAGCAGCATATCTCGAAGAGTGAAGGGAAAAATTTGCATGGCCCTACATAGATATTCCTAGACTTGATCCTAAAGTGGTTGTACAACACCTAGTAGTTTATCCCAAAGCAAAACTAGTAAAGAAGAAACTAAGAAAGATGCACCCTCAGATAGCATTATTGGTTAAACTAGAATTATAGAAGCTCCTTGACATCAACTTTATCTAACCAATAGACTATCTTGAGTGGGTTTCCAACCTCATGCTAGTCTCCAAACCCATTCGAGGCATTAAAATATGCATTGAATTTAGGGACTTAAACAAAGCATGTCTGAAAGATGACTTTCCTCTTCTGAACATCGATATCATTGTCGATTTAACCACTGGACATGAAATGTTATCACTTATGGACAAATTTTTAGGTTATAACCAAATCATGATCACCAAGGAGGACCAACACAAAACAACATTCACATGTCTATGGGGAACATATTGTTGGAATATGATGTCGTTTGGGTTAAAGAATGATAGAGCAACCTATCAAAGGGTGATGACCCTAATCTTTCATGACATGATCCACAAAACTGTCGAAGACTATGTGGATGATATCCTAGCTAAATAAAAAATAAGGAAGGAGCATATAGAGGTATTGGGACCAATCTTTGACAGGCTTGAAGAATACAAGGTGTGATTGAATATGAAAAAGTGTCTTTGGCCTCACATCAAGCAAGCTCCTTGGGTACATAGTCTCACAAAGAGGGATCGAGATAGATCCAGCCAAGATAAAATAAATTTTAGATATGGAGCCACCACAAACATTAAAACAGATGCAAGATCTACAAGGAAGGTTACAATCTATCAAGAGATTCATAACACAACTGTCAAATAAGATCTTCCCCTTTTCTCACCTTCTCAACAAAGGGATAACATATAAGTGGGATGAGAAATGCGATAAATCCTTTTAGCAAATCAAGGACTATCTATTGAAACCTCTTGTTCTCATGCCACAAATACTGAACAAGCCTCTAATCTTGTACATATCAATCACATCAGAAACATTAGGTGCTCTTCTTTCCCAACATGATGAAACAAGAAAGAAAAGAACAATCTACTATATCAGAAAGACTTTGGTGGGATATGAAATGAATTACTCATCCATCGAAAAGGCATGCCTACCAGTGGTCTTTACTTCACAAAAATTCAGAAACTATATGCTTTCACATCAAATCAAGCTCATTGGTAAGATTGGCCCATTGGAATATCTGTTGTCTAAGGAAACTCTCATTGGGTGAATGAATAAAGTGGGTAATGATCCTAAAAAAATTTGATATAGAGTATGTAGAGCGAAAGGCTATAAAGGGACAGGTAATTGTGGATCAACTAGTAGAGGCACCCATCTATGTGGAGAATATATTATTATTCGAGTTTCTTGATGAGGCCATGTTTTTCCTTGACATAGTGGATCAGTGGAAGATGTACTTTGATGGATCACATACCCAACACAGATCAGGGGCATGCATTCTCTTTATCACCCCACAAGGTGATTGTATTCCCAAATCATATTGGCTATCCTTTCCATGCACCAAAAACATTGCCGGGTATGAAGCTCTTATAATAGGATTGAGAATTATAGCACAATGGAAAATATTGGGATTAAGGGTCTACGGAGATTCACAACTAGTTATAAATAAAGTCAATGATGATTATCAAACCAAAGATGATAAGCTCACACCTTACTAGAAGATGGCAGAAAATCTCAAGGACTTCTTCATCGATATAACATTTGAGCAAATACCCCATGTTAACAATCAAGTAGCTGATGCCATGGCAACCATTAGGTCCTTACTAGACACATCACACAAGGTTCATCAATGCATATTCCTTGTAGAGTAGCTTCTCGTACCAACTTTTAAGATACCTAAATCCAAATTTGTGTGTGAAATCATTGGTCCTGGTTCCCCATGGTATCATGAAATCTTCACCTACCTAAATAGAGGTATCCTTCCATCTGACATCACTTCCAACCTTAAGAAAACCTTTTTCAAGAAAGTGTCCCGATTTGTTATCCTAGGTGATATCTCGTACCGTTGAAGCATTGAGGGGACATTATTATGATGTCTCGACCAAGATTAAGCCTTAATTGCGTTAATGGAAGTGCACAAAGGCAATTACGGTTCACATTCTAGTCGTATGACCTTATCTAAGAAACTGTTGAGGATGGGGTATTACTGGCCAACCATGGAATGGGAGGCTCATCAGTTTGTGAAGAAATGTATGCATTTCCAACAACATGGGGAACTTATCCATGCTCCAACTCAAGAACTCCAACTGATTGTTACACCTTGGCCTTTCTCACAGTGGGGACTTGACCTCATAGGAAACATCACCCCCACCTCTTCTAATGGTCACAAGTTCATCATAGCGGCTATTGAGTACTTTATGAAGTGGGTGAAGGCTATCCCTATGACTTACATCACGGGGAAACAAATATCCAAATTCATCCTGAACTACCTTATTTTTCGCTATGGTGTTCCACAAGCCCTTATCTGAAATAACAGAACACCCTTCAAAAATTAGGATGTACGAGATTTATGCCAACGATTTAATATCCAACACCAATTCTCTACTCCCTACTATCCCCAGGGAAACGACCAAGCTAAGGTTTCAAACAAAACCATTTTGAAAATCCTCAAGAAGATGGTCAATGATGTTGGTTGTGAAAATCCTCAAAAAGACGGTCAAAGATGTTGGTTGTGACTGGCATATACAATTAAATCTTGCCTTATGGGCCTATAGAACTAGTATCTGCATACCTACAGGTGCAACCCCCTTTTCCCTAGTCTATGGATCTCAAACCATCCTACCCATTGAGGTCAAGCTCCTATCGCTGAGAGTGTCACTAAAGTTAGGTGAAAATTCTGTAATCCCTTTTACAGATTAAAAAATTTGAATTTCAACCACAGTTATGTGAGATGAAATCTCTCCTCTTGAAAAGGGGAGGCACCCTTCTTACTGCTTACAGAATTGAAAGTAAACTATTCTAACTTTACAATATATACACTACATTAATCATATGGGGGTGTGTTACATTCATGATTCTCTCTTCTTTCAAAGAATATGTTTACAATGTTCCACAGTTTTTATTTCTTGATGTGATACAACTCTAAGTAAAACCTAAGCAATAATTCCAATACTTCTATGTTGTCAAAGCATATTTTAGGAGTACCCGTATGATAAATATACAAAACTAGAAAGCTCATGAAGGCACAAAGTCATTTCGTAACTTCTTCAATGATGAATTCCACAATAAAGTAACTAGCAATGTAAATGAAGCACAAAGTATTCAATATACTTTACTAATAGATCCATGAGAAGCATGAACAACTTCGAGCACAAAGTCTTGAAGATAATTCATCAATATTATCAACAATTATGTAATTCCAAGTAAAAGGCGCAACACAAAGTCTACAAAAATTATCTTGAAATCCTTTCAATCTCAATTTATAAAACATTTCCTATCCAATCCAATAATAAGATAAACTTATGAGAATTACAAGAATATTCACATTCGTTGAAATTGATCCAACACAAAGTTTGGTATGCAATTTAGCCTTCTTTATTGATCAAAAATAGTTTCACAACAATGAACTCAAAGTTTCAATATTGCTTCACAAATGAGCAACACTTCGTTGCATAAGACAAAAGGTCCATAATACAATAGAACCCTCTCATATTTATGGATGAGGGAAGATAGCTAATCTAGGAAAAACCCTAACTAACTATTGACTTATTCAAAGGTGATTTCCATGAAAGTAGGAGAACATCTTCATTTTTACATGTAATTACATTTTGCAAAATGACATGTAAAAATGTCAAGACCTATTTACATAAAGCATAGAGAAAGCATAAAAATCTATCTATCTCTGGAAATGTGAGAATATTTATGGTTCCTTACTCTTGGCTTGAAAATCTTCATATCTCCACATGATCTCCTACATTATTGCTTCATCCGATCTGGAAGTGTAATATATAATAGTGTGGAACTTTGTGACGGACTTTCTTGCAGCAGACAAACCTTTTTACATCTATCCAGATGTGTTTTGAGATTATCCAAAGTTAATTCTACATCACATAGAGTGTCCATTGAAGTCAATGAAAAGGCTTCATCTTCCACTTGGTTTTGAATAGCTTCTTTGAATATTTGAACAATCTCACTTTCCAGGAGGAATGTATGATTGTTATCAAGAAGATTCCCTCATAACTCTTCAATTTTGTTCACCATGACAATAAGATGTCCTTCGACATCCTCTTGTACCTATTGTACATCTTTGATGAGAGTCTTGATGACTTGTATGTAGTTCTTGATGGATTCTCTAATCTCTGCATACTTTTATTTGTTGGGAATAACCCCAACTTCCACTAACTTGCTCAATTTTATCTCCTTCAATTCCAACCAAGACACAAGAATGCACTCCATTTCTCTATGCTCCATAGAAAGAGTACTTTCTATCTTATCCAACTCTAGCTTCATCTCATATATTTGAGCAATCCTTTCATCAACAATAGTTATGGGTTGTGAACCTTTTTCCATTATTATATCAAAAAACTCATAAACAATTTTACCTTTAGAAAAATACTTTTCAACCTTTTGTACCATAGGTTCTTCAACACTCATCATTGCCATTGGTTGCACATTCTTTGAAGATCCTGTAATTTTCCTCAATACAAAAGCATAGTTCTCAACTTTTTCTTTGTACATGTTCTTGGTTTCCTCCAACTTGTCAAACTTCTCCATCAATATGGTTAAGGATGCTTGAGCATCATCTTTGGCACTTGCATGTGTAATCTTCCCAAGTTTGATCCTCGTGATGGTATAATCGCCCATGCTGACTTCACTCTTACCTTGTGGTGGTGCTGCAATATCCACATATTTATATCCTGATTTATCCATGTGCAACCTATAGTTAATTTTTGGCTTTTTCTTCCCCTTGGGTTTTGGAAGAGCAATCTCCTCAAGATATTTGGGAGAAACCACCTACTTCTTCCGTTTAGATACTTGTGATGCTAACCATGGAGGGAGGAATGAATCATTACCTTCTTGACCTATTGCCAACTCTTGTGTAGCAACTACATCTGTAGAAACAACTATTGTAGTTACAATTGGTGTTGTCTCAGTCATGATTGCTCCTAGAGTCTGCAAGTTTGAGGTATTCGGCAATGATTCATTCATGAACCAATCAAACTCAGCTTGTGAGGAAATGTCAAATGATGGTGAAGATAAACTTGGAATTGACGATGGAAAACTGATGGTAACATCAATACTCTACAAAATTGACCCTATAGAAGGAGTAGAATGAATTGAATGCACTGCTGGGGGAATTATTACTTTAAGTGCATGCAAATCAGTTGTAGGTGGGAGTGAAGTGGGAAGAGGAGGTGGAGGAGAAGTGGGAATATGAGGAGTGTGAGGTGTGGTGGAAATGACAGGTGATGATGTATGAGGGGGATCTTGAATGATGCTCTCTTGTGGAGACAACCACATTTCCTCATCATTCCTTTCCTCTTTCTCGCCACCTTCCTCCTCTTCTTGATCTTCCTCTGATTGTTCATCTTCTCCATATTCTTCACTTTCATCACTTTCTTCTTCTTTAGGTTGCTCCTCTAATTCAGGCTCTTGTTCTTCTCTAGATGGTTGCCCTTCTTCAGTAGTTTTCTCCTCTTCAACAGCTTGTGATGTGCTCTTCCCACAGGTAAATGTAATTTTTGGCCCTCTGTGTGAGGAAGAGGGAGCAACACATGATTTGTGCTTGATTCATAGCTCTTGCTATCGGCTAGTTTCACCTTCTGACTCTTCACCCTCAAACTCTGTCTAGAAATAATTCAACTGAAATGCTCACCTTTGCAACCATTCACTTGTGTTATTCAAAATGGGGGCAAGCCTTTTCCGAATGGAAGTATTCTTTTTTTGGACAATTGGATAAGAGGTAAGGGCTTACTTTCTCTCTCTTTGTCATCATAAGCAACATCTAAGATATCTCCAAGATCTTTAAAGTCTTCTGGAAGATCTGCCAAGCCTAGATCAATGATCTGTTCAACAGTAAGTCTACAAAAATCCATTTTCCTGATATCTTCCTCATATTTTCACTCTACCCATATGTCTTCAAAGTGGTAAACATGGTTGTGACTCTTTTTTATTTTTCTTTTTACGCCTCTATAGTCAAAATCATGTCTATATTTGTATGTCCTTATTTTCATAATTTTTATTTTTGAGGCTATTGCTTTGGATTTCTGTACACTTTGAATTGAATACCTTCCAATAGTAATTGGAAACCTAATAACTAGCTGTTGAATGGCATGGCATTCTTTGTGCACTGTGATAAGTTGTCTACATAACTCCAGTAAAACATACTTTTCAAAATGATATATTGGCAACATATAGGTTCATCATGTGTAACATCCTACCCTTAGGTATGTAAAGGTGGGAAATTGTAGGAAAATACATCCATACTTATTTACAACCTTCCATGCCTCATCAGATACTCTTTTCTTTTCTAAGGATGGATCAAACATAAATAGCAAAGGTGCAAAGAAAGCAACATTCACTCTTCTGAAATGTTTGATGTTGCCTCTTACAGTGATCTGAGAATATGACTTATACACTAGCATAAGACTCCTATTTCCTTTTGTTGATAGACCTGGATATTGTCTCATAGCAGCAACAACATATACTAGATATGAGGTCATATAGAATTTTAGGGTAGAATGCACATTGATAAGTTGTTCGTGAATTTCATCATTGATTTGTGCACCCTAATCAATGTGAGTTTTCTTTCTCTTGATGATCCTAATGTACTCATACATTCATTCTTAGAAATTTAATGAAATTGGTAATCCTTTCACTCTACTTAGAAGAGCGATCATATCACATATATCCTCTTTGAAGTCACTACATGGGAGACTTTTAGGCCATCTTGAAATGGTGTGCCTTGGAGTTTTTAACACTTTTGTGTTGATTAACTACTTAGCTTTGTTTTGATCCCTATCATAAGCCTCCTGGGCATGTTGAATAGACATATTTGTGTACTTATCCATGGTTGGGACATTGAAAATTACATCAAATAAATCTACATCCAACCTCATCACTATCTGTCCTAAAGAGTCTCTAACACTTTTGTCATCTCTAACATAGTGTTAGGCAACCTGTAGAACAAATTCTGAACAATGAGCCGCTATCAGAAAAGAGGCTACTTGATGTAGATTTCTATGGACAATTGCTTCTAAATCCTTCTCCAAGGGTTTTTTTTATGTTCTCTTGAAAAATTCATCCATGTTAAGATGCCTGATCTTAGTATCCTTGATCTCGTCGATCTTGGATGTGTCAACTTTAGGTGGATAAATGCCTTGATATTTATACTTCATCTTGTCTTTCTTGGATGATGAAGGAGACTCCTTTGTTGTCATTAATTTCCTAAGAGATCACTGATAAGCACCTTTGAAGAACAACTAATAGGAGATAACTGCATGGAAACAAAATATTTCTTAAGAGAATATGCATTTACAAAAGTGTGGGAATGCAGAAAGTTACGTAAGCACTTTGGGGTGAGTAAATATGAGCAACAAAGCGGGAAAAATTTGAGAAAATATAGAAAGAGCAGAGCTTGAAATGCATTTTTTAGGGATTCTGAGTGTTAGAATTTTTTTTAGAAATTTGTGCAAGGGAACTGACAATTAGCACCCTTACATCATGGGAAATTCACTTAATGCAATGGCACTGAAAAATGTCGCTTCTACATGAGAGGAAGATATTTTGTGCAAAGGCAATAAAAAATGGCGTGTGTACATATTTTGAGAAGAAACATCATGTACTAGGACTAAAAATTCTTGCTTTTGTATTTCTTTGGAATTCACTAAGTCATGTGCAAGGTGGTAAATTATTCCGCTTGTACATTTTAAGGGGAAGGTCTATGTTTGTAGAAGCGGTAAAAAGTGCTGCCCCTACACTTGGGACTTGGCGCGAAGGTATGACTCTATGCTTGGGCGGTGTTTTTCACCGCTGTTGCACCTAGGGGAAAACTATTGATGTAAAGGGAGTAAAAACTCATTCCAGTACACTATGATGTTTAAAATGAGGGAAAATGTGTAGTAGCAGTGAATTTTCACATTATTACATTGTCTTGTGTGGGTAGAATAACTTAAAACACCTTTAAAAACTTCTGCTTGTTTTGAAAAAGAAATAAAAACTTCAAAAATTTGCATTTAGCCAACTAGAGTTCAAGATTTCAATCATCAAAAAGGTTGTGGGTAATCTTGATATAGGTGAACAAAAAAAATAACCTAAGTATAATCAACTAGAACACGAGAAAATCACGGGAAGAAGAAAATAACCAGAAGAGAAAGGAGTAAAAACGATTAACCATTGATAAGATTTCAAATATAAATTGCTTAGTTGAGTGATCAACAAACAAAGCAAATAAAACCCTAGCAAAGAAACAACTAAAGTAAAAAGGAAGAGGAATACTTGAAAAATGAAACAATGTTTGAAACCCTAACCGAGATTCGACAAAATATGAGATGAATTTGCACACCAGATCTATGCAAGGATGTGATGAGGAGGTTCACCAAGGTATGTTGAATAGAAAACCAACAAAACAAACACTAAAACGAAATAAAATCAACTTTAAAAGCTATCCAAAACCATTAATGAAGCATCATTAATGAACAAAGAGTTCATTTACTTTCACATGTGTGGAGGGTGGGAGAATATAGAGGCAGTGAAAAACACCGCCCTTACATATTCAAAAACTCAAGCAAAATGCAAAATTCAAAGGCATAAAAAAGACCGCTTTAACACTGAGAGGGAGAGAAGGATGTGTAGTGGCGCTAAAAAATAGCACCACTACACTTCAAAAAAAATTCTAACTGCTTATGTAGGGGCACTGAAAAATAGCACCCTTACATGGGAAAGAAAATTCTAACTCCTGGAAAGGTGAAAAATGCCAAAATACTCGTTTTGAAGCTTTTCAAAAATGATGAAAGACGAGCACTTGAGGGGAAGATTCAAGGCTCAGGACCATGTGTAAAAGTGAATTGAATTTTTCCTCATTTTGCGTGCTTAGAGTGCATGGGCCTACAAAACGAACAAGTTTCGTAGGGGGTTATCCTGTGAATCAAGCGCAGCTAGATTCTAGGATAACATCTGGATCTAGCTGGGGAGCTTCCTTCGGTCATTCTTTGAAACGATCGAAGGGAGAAGAACTTTAGACTCTAAGTGCCTATATCCATCCATTGGGCATAGAGTCAGGTGACAAAAAGAAAAAGACTCAAAAGACTCAAAAATAAAAAGACGCAAAGACTATACAAATATTTACATGAAACATCTATCACCTCATCGAGTAAAGTGTTTCAGATTCTGCCCACTGTGTGGAAGAGAAAATGGTGTTCCATCTTCGTATGCTAGAAGAAAGCTATTTTCACCATGAAGTTGACGAATCTTGAACAAACCCATCCATAGTGAATCAAACTTGCCATGCATACCTTTTGGCTCTCTTCTCTTGTCCCACAAGAGAACGAGATCTCCAACCTGAAAATCATGAGACTTTTCCTTCTTGTCAAAAAGATTTTTCACCTATTCCTGATGCTCTGTAATACAGTTTGCCACCTAAACACATTCTCCTCCAATTTGGAGAGGTACATGATATGCTTATCAATTGAACTTTCAAAAGTCTCGTCCTTAATGGCCTTAGCCAACTTGAGGGCTGGTAGTTCTAGTGTGATGGGAATTTCAACATTCAATCCATAAAGGAGTTGAAACGGGGATATTCCTATCACCCGCTTTGGGGTAATTTTGTCAGCCCACAAAACATCATACAACGCTTTTTGTCACAACTACTGATTCTCATCAACAAGCTTGCAAATGATAGTCACCAAGTTCTTGTTACTAGATTCAACCTGACCATTACCTTATGGATAATAGTCGGATGAGTGTGACAATATAATACCGTGCTCAAAGAAAAAATTTGTGACCTCACTTGATGAGAATAAGGAAGCATTGTCTGCAACAATCTTGTTTGGTACACCAAACCTGGATATGATATTTTCCTTCAAGAAATTACATACTACCTTTGAAGTAGAATGCTTTACTGGTATTGCCTCCACCCATTTGGTGAAGTAATCAGTCACAGTGAGGACACAAGTGTGTCTTGCACTTGAAGGTGTATTCACTACATTGATGAAATCAATGCCCCATTGCTAAAAGGGCTCTTCAATAATGACCGGTTTCAAGGGTAGAGCTACCAACTTTGGTTTACCCATGAACTATTGACATAATTCACACTTATGCAACCAAGAGTACACATCTTGAAAAAGAGTGAGCCAATAATACTTATCCCTCAAAATTTTATGGGTTGTAACCAGTGCAGAGAAATTCCTACACAAGCTAAGTTGTGAAAAGACTTCAACAACTTTTCTTGTTGTGCTTTATCAACACAACGTAAGAAAGTAACATCCAAACCTTGCTTATACAAACCATTATCCCACAAGACATATTTTTTTTATTTGAGCTTGATGGTTCTTTTCTCTTTGGGAGTCAAGTGATCTGGACATTCTCCGTATGTGAAGAAATGAGCAATGTTTGAGTACCATTTATCAGTAGTACTGACAAACAAAACCATTGGAAAATCATTAGCACTGACCTCCTCATCTGGAACTTCTTCATTAGGATTATTATCAACAATAAGCTAACATAAACCTCGCCCACACACCAATTTGGTGGGCTTGATATCCATGTTATATTGCTGTATTTTGGCAATCCAGTTGCCCCTTTTCGTACCAAATTCTTGTTGTGTCAAGATGGAATTGAAAGTTGAATTTGGAACTAATACTCTGACATGGCTGTTAAGGATGTAGAATCTAAAATGCTTCACTACTTTGACCACAACAAAATCATGTTTCTCCATCTGGGAATATTTTAGTTCATTATTCTTCAAGGGATAACTCATGAATGCAATTGGGGATTCAAATCCATTGCTATTCTCTTGCACCAAAATTGTCGAAAGTGTATGCTCAAAAGCATAACCGTACATGATGAACTCCTTTGTGTAGTCTAGACAAACTAACACTAGTGCATGAGCAATAGCCTTTTTGATATCATCAAATGTAGCTTTTCCTTCCGCAGTCCAATGAAAAGTAGAAGTTCCTTTCATCATATTAACAATATGACGAGTCTTCTCTGCAAAATCTCGTACAAATCTTCGCAGAAAGTTCACCTTCTTGAAGAAGGAATGAACCACTTTCTTACCTGATGGAAAGTAAGAGATTTAATACTTTTGACCCTTTCGAGATCAGTTTTAATACCCTCCTTAGACACAATGTGACCAAGAAGCTTACCTTTAGTAACCCAAAAAATTGACTTTTTGGTATTTAATGAAATTTCATGTTGACACTATAACTTTAAGATTTTCCTCAAATGGTAGAAATGCTCATGACGATTTTTGGAAAAAATTGTAAGATCATCAAGTTAGACTACGATGAACTTACCTAGTACATCATGGAAAGACAAATCCATAGCACGCTAGAAAGTGGTGCCAACATTAATAAGACCAAAAGGAATTCTATGATATGGAAAAGTACCCCATGGTGTTGTAAAGGTAGTCTTGTGCTAATCATTCGAACTGAACTTCAATTTGGTTGTAACTAGAGAAACCTACTAGAGTACAATGGACACTAAGAGGGGGGGTGAATCGGTGTTCATACAAATTGACTAAATTTTAAACAACTTTTTTGATGAAGCAAGACTGAAATGAAAAGCAGTATAAACCATACAATCACATAATAATGACACAAAGAATTTCCTGAGTGGAAAACCCTCTTGTGGAATAAAAACCACTTGAAATGCCTCACTGGCTTAATCTGAAAGCTTTCTATTTACAATGCCTCACTGGCTGATTGATATGTCTCACTGACAATACTATCTCACTGATATATTTCAAATGCCTTACTAGCAAATGAAAATGCCTCATTGGCAATATACCGACATCTTTCAATTACTGTTTGAATTTCATACATAGAGTATCATCTCTGTTTCATTCTTTAACATCCTCTGATCTTGCATCACTTAAGATTTAGAGGCAAAAGTTCAAAATACGACATAATGTAATGTATATGCTAGTATTCACAACACTATGTAGTATTTTTACAATTGATTAATTTCATAAAGCACTGAATGTGCTATCAATACAAACTTTCAAAAATGCATAGTATGAATCAATAGAATGCCTTCGACAAAACAAATCATTCCTTTTCTCCTCAACATCCCAAAGAAAGATTTCAAAGAAGCACATATAATGTCTTGAAAACTTGAACTAAAACATAATTGCCATCCTCAAGCTATTAAACAATTGTTCCTTAACAAACAACAACCATAACCGGTGTGTTCCACAAACAAATGTAAATAAGAAAACTAACTTCCTATATGCATTTTAACCCTTAATCACAAACTAATTTTGTGCTTTTGTTCAAAATAAATATTTACAAATTTATGAAACACCATTTTGTAACATACCCATCATCATTTACACAACAATAAAATAAACTAAACAATGACTCAAGATTAATGATCATTTTTAGCCTTTTCCATTTCAGATTAACCAAAAACCATCAGGGTTAAGGAACAAAACCACCTGTTCAAACTTGCTTGAGGAAATTTCCTCATCACTTCCACTGCCCTACTGTGCCCTAGCTCAAGAGAGCACTTATAATCAACATTCCAACAATCTACTGAAGCAACAGTTTTAACAAAGATGAATAATAGAAATGCAATACCGATTTCGAAGAAGAAAAAAAAATTCTTACTTCCCTTTTGCCGCTTCACCTGAAATCAAGCATAGTCTTATTACAAGAAAACCATCATAGACTGTAAACCCTCGTACTCTCCTTCTCAATTGACAATCGACACAATGATTTGTGTTTTTTACATGTTAACAAACTTTCTCCATCGAACCCTAATTAAATTTTCCATGTGACCAAAGTGTCGATGCATGCTTTTTCTTTTCCAAAGTTAATTTCACCTTTTGAAATGAATTTACCACTAAGATAAAAGTATTACAAATATCTTTCAAAACAATGTGTTAAGAGACTAGTGATACCATGAAAAATACTTTAGGATTTATGAAGTCCATGACCTCTAGGAAAGGTCTTTCACAATGCCTTAGGAAATGTTATTAAACAAATATGCTATGATATTCCTCTCATCTTCTCAGTAGAAAAAGACTTGATTAATATGCAAAAACTTTCTCAAGAACATGTCATGATGTGTAATGTAATCACATTAATAGGACAAGTAACATGATGTGCACTTGATCACACAATGCCAAGGAGAGTAATGTTGCAAGATCACCAGGGAAAACTTTAAGAAACCCCCCCCTCGGCGAAGGTGTAAAATCCTAGTGAATCTTGTATACTTCCTGATAAAAATATTAATTTTAGTGGCAATTTTTTTCATTTTTCATGAAAAAAAATGTCCATTGGCGAATGTTTTCTGATCGCTAGAAGTCTGTGGAAAATCCTGGCGAAATGCAAATTTTTTAAAACCACTAAATTTTTTCCATTGGCGATTAAAATCTATTTTCAAACCAATAAAATATTTCGATTGGCAAATTAAACCTGTTTTCAAACCAGAAAAAATAATTTTGTTGGCGATTAAAACTTTTTTCAAACTACAAAATAAAATTCATTGGCGAATTAAACCTATTTTCAAATTATTAAGAAAAAAACATTAGCGAATTAAACATAATATCAAACTAATAAAAAAATGCAGTGGTGGCCTGTTAAGGGGCTTGGTTGGGTTAATATGACTAAAATTTGGGTTTTTTGTCGGCGCTAGACGTACATTCAAGAATCGACATTAATGGAGATGGCTCTCAAATTGAGATGATGGCTACGTCCACTTTTAGGGATTATCTCTTTTATTAATTCTCAATTAAATTACATATTCAACTAGCAGCTGTATTTATAAAAACAGTCTCAACTCCAATAATTGGAAAAATCCATTGAAACATACAACTTCTAAATTAGTAAACACATGCTAATTAAAAGTCATTACAAGGAAGGCAACTATTTTGAATCTATGAGAGAAACTTGCTAATTTGGGCTTCACCGAACCCAACATTAAAGACACACATCTCATGTAGCCAGTCGATGGTGGGTGGTTGTCTAGAAGCCAGTGAACCAGAGAAACAATGAAGGCCAGTTTCACCTTGACATCGTGGAGGAAGCTGGACCCTTTCGTTGGCAAAGCGTCTGTGAAGCGGCTGTGGGGTTTATTTCTCTTCAAGGATGTGTAGGTGGCGCAAGCAGTTCAATTTATTTTGGGTAATGGCTTTGAAAAATTAAAGCATAGATACAGGACCAATATGGATATTTATTCGTTGGTCATGGCTTGGGGTCTAGACTTAGGAGAGCCAGTGGATGTAGTGAGGAAAGTCATGAAAAGTCTGGTTCACAAAGATTTTTTAGAGGATATGGAAGGCATTCTGGAATGGGCGATACCAGGAGTGGGGCTTGTTAAGGTTGAAGGCATGGATGGTGGAGGCCCAGAGCTCACAGATTTAAATCATCTCTTTATAAGGTGGCCAGAAGGACACACCAAAGCTCTATGGCGAGAAGGTGCAGAGCGCGGGTCACAAACACTCAAAATCTGCGTCGAGCTAATGGAGGTCGAGGAGGTCATAGAGAATCTCAAAGACATCACCATAGCAGAGATGCATGGAAAGAAGGGTCTATGTCTGAGGAAGAAGATGAAGTCGTTAATGGAGATAGTGCCGTTGGAGATGGGTAATTCATCGAAGGTGTTTGAGTAGTACAAGTTTAATTTTTTTTTAGATTACTATACTAAATCTTGTCTGTGATTTTGTTTTTTGGGGGTTATGCCTAGATTTGCATTGTAATTGTAAAACACCTTGGGGCACAAACAATGGTTGGAAGGGTAGATTTCAGGAGGGTATGATTAGGGATAATTTGATATGTTGGAAACTGTGCTGGTTAATTAGCTTTTTTGGTAGTTGATGGATGAAGATAAATTTGAAGTATATGTAACTTTTGCTTTATATTTAATAAAATAAACTATTATCACCGATGAAAAAAAATGCAATGGTGAAGTGATAGTGCAAATCAATCTAACCACGACCATTTGATGAATTGTCAATCTAACTTCGCTAATCGAGGGCCAAGAGGTAATAATTTTCCAAATTCCACACATACTGATCTTAATTACCCATCGATCCTCCAGTCATGTCCACTTGCTAAAATCTGCCCATGATCTTCACTTCATAAATGCACCGTCCTTGCCACCTTTCCTATCTTAATTCACCAAAGTCAAGGTTTTGGTGCTTTTCCTAACCTTAGTTGCAAGTCTTTCTTGGTCATCTTTGTAGTCAGTGGGTCGTAGGTTTTGAAAACTTAAAAAATTCAGACTTTGGTTCTAAGGTTTCAAGTTTCAGCGACCACACAACATTATGGACCACGACCGTTTGATGAATTTTTGATGGACAACTATAGTTTCATTTTGGAAGTATATCTCTCAAGCACTAGATTTGCAAATTGAAACCTCCAGAATTACACTACAACCGTTAGATGCGGACACATGGGGAGATCAAGGCTCATCATCATGGTAATGAACTTGATGGGTTGGATTTTGGCGATGAGCAATAGAAGAACTTAAGTGGCAGAAATATGCACATGCAGAAAGTTTGTTTTAAAAGAGGGACCGCTTACGAAGAACGTAGGACCAAGGCTTAAAAACTTAAGAACGTTTTACACAAAGGATGTAAAGGAAAACCAATATAACCATGACCATTAGATGAATTTTTGATGGATGACTATAGTTGCATTCCAGAAGTAAATCTCTAAAGTAGTAGACTTGTGAGTTGAAACCTCCGAAATAACACTAGAATTGTTAGATGTGGACACGTGGTGAGATCAAGGCTCATTTCTCAATTTTTAATGCCTCGACGTATTACATTTCATTTAATTGAAATTATCAATCTTTTGAACATCTGAAGTGATTGATTGGACAACTCATAGCTTTAATGAAACAAGATTTGTAATGATTTCATATCGTTTGAGTGGCACTGGTAGTGCTGAATAGAGTCTCGTGATTTTGACAGCTTGTTAGATTGAGGTACAATTTGCATGTAACCAGACGTCAATCAAATTAAACATTTTAATTGTACATGTAAGGCTTAAGATACACGAATCGACTAAGTTGGTTTTTTGGTTTGCACGAATCAGGCTGGTAGTGGCACTAGTGGCCCATAAATTATTAAATAGGGAACTAGTGATAGTAATAATGTGACATTGTAATTCAGTTGTAATAAAATAAACGGTTATAAATTTGCAATAAAGAGTTATTTTCTGAGTTCAGTGTCTATGAATCTATTCAAATCATTTTTTTTTTCCTTTGAAAAATTAAGTATTATCTATTTATGAAATAATTGCATGCAAATTTAAAAGTAAAACATAAAGCAATACAAATGAAAAAAGAAAGTTGCCATAAAAGAGTTATTTTCTAAGTTCAGTGTCTATGAATCTATTCAAATAAGTTTTTTTTTCCTTTGAGAAATTAAGTATTATCTATTTATGAAATAATTGCATGTAGATTTAAAAGTAAAACATAAAGCAATACAAATGAAAAAAGAAAGTTGCCATCAAAGAGTTATTTTCTTAGTTCAATGTCTATGAATCTATTCAAATAATTTTTTTTTCCTTTGAGAAATTAAGTATTATCTATTTATGAAATAATTGCATGTACATTTAAAAGTAAAACATAAAGCAATACAAATTGAAAAAGAAAGTTGCCATCAAATTGACAAAAAAATTATAAACACTAAAAGTTGTCACTCTTGTTAGGGTTTACCAAAATGTTATTGATTTGTAATTTGTCGTTGACCTTCTCCACCGGTTCCCAGTATCATTATTCATTTTATTAAGTCCTTTGCAATGTTAAGTTACCGACCCCTTGGCCTTGATGTCAATCTTAGCGCATTAAAGTTTAAAACAACTTTAAAACACATGTTTATTATTTATATCATAATTCATAAATTACTCAACCGTTTGATGAACATTTGATGTATGGTTGTAGTTGCATTCTAGAATGAAATGCACAGAGTGCTAGTATTGTGAACTTAAACCTCCAGAATTACCCTTTAACCATTAGATTTACAATGATCAACAATTTAGAATTTTCTTCCAATGCATGACCAAATGGCTAATGAAACAAGATTTGTAATGATTTCATATCGTTTGAACTTTGAGTGGCATTGGCGATTTTGACAATTGACAGCTTGTCACTTGTTAGCTTGAGGTACATTTTGCATGTAGCGAGGTTGTTAGAGTCCAGATGTCAACCAAATTAAACATTTAAATAAATGTAAGGCTTAAGTTACACGAATTGATTAAAATTTAAGTATGTTTTTTGGTTTGCGTGAATCATGATTATACCTAACCTCACACGTGACACATGTGAGGTGTACATAGGGACTAGGCTGGTAGTGGCACTATTGGCAACATTGTTGCCCATAAATAAGGATAGTGAGCACAACTAAAAATTGAAATCATTCGTTGAAGGCTAAAGGATTTACTCTTGAGTGCAATGTTTGAATTGTCATAAGGGTTTTCATTTTGTAGGGTTAATAAGGAATAGGATTCAGGAAGAAGATGATGTGGCATTATTGGGGATACTCTAAATTCTCCTTCCTGTAGTTATGTAGTTACAGAGTAAAAGACCAATTTCCTTCAAGTTCAAAATGGGTGGAATTGGAAAGAAGTTGATTTGGTTCACCTGACTTCTCAGACAGGTTTTGAGTCAGGATGAGGAGCTCTGATGGAGATAAGTGCTCTCCCAGTGCATGGAAGCTGCAAGTAGAAGATGGGAGTAGTTTTACAACCCCTCATCTTCTGCATGAATTTAATTTTCAAAGGGGAGAAGTACATTTTGTATCTTCACAGCTCCCATTTCCTCGGTTTGATTAGCCCGCCTTTCCCCATGCATTTATTTTCAGACACCATGGCTGACCCCGAAAGTCTAATGCATTTATTTTCAGAGCGCATGGTTGACCTGGAAAGTCCCATTTATTTTTAGACACACATGTATTACATTTACGTTTTCACCAGCGATCCAACAGAAGCTTGGCGCTTGCACTTACATTTGTATTTGTACTATGTAATAATGTGACATTGTAATTCAGTTGTAATAAAATAAATGGTTGTGCTATTAATTTGACATTTTAATTCCTTTTATTAAGTCCTTTGCAACATTAAGTGTTACTGTGCTATTAATGGTTTTGCTAGTAATGTGACATTGTAATTCCTTTAATTAATTCCTTTGCAATTGTAATGTTAAGTGTTACTGTGCTTAGTGCTATTGATGGTTGTGCTATTAATGTGACATTGTAATTCATTTTATAAAGGCCTTGATGTCAATTTGAGAGCATTAATGGTTAAAAATAAACAAAATATAAAACAAATGTTTATTATTTATATAATAGATTACTCATCTATTTGATGAACATTTGATGTATGGTTGTAGACTCAAAATAAGGGAGCAAAACAAGCTTAGTCGCTAGTCCTCCGAGTTTTATAACCATGTGACATGTCACATTGTCACGGAGTTCTAAATTTTCATAACTACCTGATTCCCCAACTTGGTTCACTTTTTTGAGTAACTTAAGTTCATGCATACGTAACCTTTGAGTTATGGTGTGTGGATTTAGGCGGTGGGTCGGAGGTTTCAAAAACTTTGAAACTTCAGACTTTGGTTTTGAGGTTCCAAGTTTCAGTGACCATGCGACATGATGGACTTATCTTTCCTTTCAAAGGCGTCGTGATCTGACATCTCATTGAATGTTATGTATGAAATAAACTTGAGTTGTCTTTTCAGGAATTTCAAAAAAGAATGTAGGTTTAAAGTCTATCTTTTCAAGGAATGAAATTGAATGCCACATTTAAAGCACGTCCTATAAAAAATAACGACATAAGTTGGCGGAAAATTTTTACTCAGACATTTAGCCTGCATTCTCGTTCTTTGCCAAGGCCAGTACTTCTCAAGTGCAAACATTATTTTTACTTAGACTTTTATCCTAATTTCTCATTCTTTGCCAAGGCCAGTACTTCTCAGAATCTCATGTGCAAACATTCGTTCTCCGCGAATTTGTGCTCATGTAGAGTGAACGTTGGGTCAGCGTAAGGGATAGGATGCTCGAACCTTTTAAGTTAGACAAATTTTGTGCATGCCTGGAGAGGGATGACAAGTCTGAGCTGGATATAAAACTCTTAGAAAGTGAGCTAGCTCAGGCTGGACGGTTTCTAGAAGTTGTGTTGAGTGTGGACCTGATAAGTGCATGTGCGAGAAGGCACATTCTATAGACACGAGAAATTAAAGCCACAGACGAAACTGCAATTGCAAAAAATTATCCTAAAGTTGTTTCCCACGAGCTAGGGATTCCAAAAAGGGAACCTGTAGAAGACATGTCTGTCGCAGTGGCAGGTGAATTTTTTAAAGCGAATAAGGACTGGTGTAAGAACTCCATGGCCAAAACCTGGTTGAAGTCTGAAAAGAAAGGTAAGTCACAATTGCCGTGTAAACTCAAAAGATTGCATTTTATGGGAGAAATTGCAGATGCTATTGTTTTATTGCACCGTGTTGTTGGGAATGCACAAGTTGAGTTATTTGAGGATTGGATGTTCCAGTTTATCTTGATAGTTTGTGATGAGAACATTTTCATTGACTGGGCTGAAGTTGTTTGCTTCCATTTGAATGAGAAATTAATTAATTTCCATAAGACTGCTACTTTCTGTATGTGTTTTTTCTTGACATACATTGTAGGTAGTTAGAGGTCCTTTTGGCCTGGGTTGGAGCCACAAGGAACCCCAGCTTCTGATATGCCTGTGTATAAACACTTTCCTCATTTCACTAAACAATCTGGAATGGGTGATTTTTGTCGTGTTAATGATGCATTTTTAATGGAGTTCGTGAGGAAGCTAGATGGAAATCCAGAAATATGCCTTTCCCCTAAATTGATTTCTCTTGTATCAAAATTTGGGAGTTTTTATATCCAATTTGATAAGTTTTCCTATTTGAGAATAGGGCATTTTGAGAAAGCCCCATTTAAATTACCTCGGTATCCTGAAGATTTACTAATATTTCTGGAAGTTTTTCAAAAAATGGCCATGGTTAATATTAAGTATATGAACATGGGGAAATGAGGGTATGTCTTCCCATTGGAGACACCTCCTTTTGTGTGAAAAACAAACCAGATGGCCAGGGGAGTTGAAGGAATTCTCAAGGAATATAACCTCCAGAATCTATCTATGAGAGCTAATTTTGACAATAAGGGTTTTGTGAAGCATAATCTCTATGGAGGGAGCTTATATCGACATCACCCATCTATCAAATATTTTTGGGAAGATTGTGTCGATGAGAAGGAAGTTTTGAGAAGAGATTATATGAGGCTAATGCTAAAACAGATATAGGCTTTCAGTCTATCATTTCACATTCCTAAAAATGTAGCTGAGGATTCAACAATCATAGATCCTACATATGAAAAATTGCTTGATAAATCCCACCCTAGGGTTGATTGGAGCTAAAGTAAAATTTTAGATATGAGGGTGCGTGCTACCTGAGTGCTTAAAAGAACCCAGGATTGGTTGGATGGGAAATGGCGGCAAGTTGTTGGTGCTATTCAGGAGCCTAAGTCATCACAAAAGAATGAATAGGGGTCTATGCAAGCATCTGGTGCAAGTGTATCATCGGGGAAACCCTCTGTGAGGTCCTCTAGTGAAAATTCTCAGTCGGGAGGTGATGGTGATAGGCCAAAAGAAACAAGTCAAGTTGAAGAGCATCTGTGAACAAGACAGTGTGCTTTCTCCTACCCCTAAGAAGAAGACCAATCAAGAAAAAAATGTAGCTGTAGATTTTGAAGCTATCTTTAAACAAATCGCTGAAGATAATATATTTCCTCCTTTGTCTAAATTTCCCTCTTCTCCGCCTCTGGTTGATAATCCACCTATCACTCCTAATGCTCCTAAAGAAACTATTAGTGGAAATGAAGATTCTGGTTTGGTAGTAGCCTCCCCAGGATGGCTGAAAAAAGCAATGGAGAAGAAGAGAAAGCATATTCCTACAATGATAGTTGGAGTGGATACAGTTTCAAAGTTACTTCAAAGCTCTTCAAAACCTAAGAAAGACAGGAGGATGCCAAGGATGGTGACTGATGCTACTTCTAGAAATCAAATGTTAGAAATTGTTGAACTTGCAAAGGATTTAAATGAAGATGAAATAATGGAGGCGGACTACAAAGAAACACATATTGATATGGGGCCTCCAACACTGGAAGGTGATGTGTACCATGCCAATTATTCAATCAATACCTTGATTAAAAGAGTGGAAGAACAAAGGAAAGAAAATATGAAACTGGAATCTCAAGTCCTCGCATTGAGTAACTTTGTTTCTTCCATGGCCACTCCTCCTACATCTGATGAAGCCTCAAGTTCTCAGGTAGAGGGCATCGATGTGCTCACCATAGAGAAAATTAAAAATAATTTGAGCTATTCTAGAGCTGCTTGTGAGGGGATTGATAAAATATCTCAAGAGGTTATCTTCTTTCTGAATAAATTTGTGCTCTTTTACACTTGAGTTGTTAAGAAGAGGGAGGAGTTAGTAACAAAACTTCAGCAGCTCAGAAAAGATCAAACTAGTCTCCATGTGCTCTCTCAGGAAATGAAAGAATTGAACTATATGGATCCAAAGATATTATTTGGTGAGAAAATTGTGAATAATCCTAAGGAGCTAGACCCTTCCTGGTCCGTTTCTTTGGAATGGAAATTGAATATGTATGATAATTTGGTGAAGGAAATTAATAATACACTTGATCAATATTATGAAATGTTGGTGGAAGTTAAAGAAGATTGTCGTATTCTAGGAGTGGAAATTACTGATGAGTTTGATGAAAATATTCTAGATATAAGAGAGATCTCTCTGAAGTTTAGAGAGATATTCAAGAAAGAAATAGCTGATCCTGCTACAGTGACATGGGAGTCCTTCTCAAAACTCAGTGGAATGGAGATCCACCTGAGGACTTATAAATGTGGAGAAGAGAAAAGATCTTAGATGTTGGTTGAGTCTGAAAAGGCTTTGGTCACATGGAGAACCAGGTTACAGATTACTACAACTCCAGGAAGCAAAAACATCACCGCAATTGTCACCAAGTATTGGGAATATGGGAAAAGAGTAAAGGCACAGGAGGCGTTACTGAAGGAGAAGGAGGCAGAAATAATTGAAAGCAAAGAAGTTGGTGTTGGGAGTGGTACCGTTGTTTAGGTTTTAGTTTTTATGTTATTTTCTTTAATTTGTCTCTCTTGATACTTCAAAGAATTTTTATTTTAATTTCTAAAATGGTTGTCTTCAAGAAACCATTATCAAGACAAAAAAAACTCTATATTTTCCAGTGGATTGGTCATATTGGAATGATAGATTTTTGGATAGTTTCATTATTGTGGAATGTTTATCTGTGAATAAATATTTTATGGTGATGGATGCGTAAGGATTTCTCAGTATAATTTAGGTGATTTGGTAGTTTAAGCTTTTATTGTTTAAGTTGGGTGGATGCCTTTATAAGTTATTTAGGTTGAACTGTTAGCTTCTGTTAGCTTATAACTTATAAGTTATGGATGTTGAACTGTTATCTTCTGTTCAAGGAATGGATTAATAATATTCCTTTCAGTTATTTATCAAAGATTGTGTGAATGGAAATGCAATAGGAATTTATAAGTAGTGTGATAAGTGTTGTTCTTTAAAAATGATGCAAAATCACATATCAAATTCAACACCATGGAATACAATATAATTTTTTTGGCTTTTCCTAACCTTAGTCACTAGTCCTAAGAGTTTTATAACCTTGTCGTGGAGTTCTAAATTTTCATAACTTCCCGATTCCCTGACTTGGTTGATGATTCACTTTGTTGAGTGGCAAGTCTTTCCTGGTCATCTTTCTACTCAGTGGGTTGGAGGTTTCAAAAACTTTGAAACTTCAGAGTTTGGTTCTAAGGTTCACTTTGTTGAAGCAAGAATGGAAAAGAGATAAAGAAAACTTATTATTATAACTAATAACACTATGAAGAAATGATCACTCACCTTTTAAGTCTATGTTTTCGGCTTTCGCTGACTTCCGAATCGAGAAGTAGAACCTCAGAACTGAACAAAATGTGTAAGAATAAATGACACTTTAGATTGTATTTATATCAATCCATGATTCCATATTTGGTGAATTCTGCGGGATTTTTAAATGGTATATTAAAAATTTGGCGAATCTCGCGTGCTTATACAATGATACATTGTAATTTTCAAGGTGAAATGTGTCCTCAAATGTAATTATTTTTTAATGTTATTGGCGAAATAGGTCCTCATGAGCAACTATTTATAAAATTTAATTGGTGAAATGGGTCTTCACAAGCAACTATTTGTAAATTTTAATTGGTGAAATGGGTCTTGATACAATGTTGTTTTAATAGTATTGGCGAATATGTAGGTGTTTTATTAAATACTTTCAGGACTCTAGGCAAAAATATTAGTCGGTCCAATTGAAACGCGTAGTTTGACAATGACAAATTTATTGCTTAAATATGCCTCATAAAAAACTCATTGGTGAATGGACATGCATTGGACCTATAGTTTGTAAAATTCGGGCGATTCGGACACCCTGTTGGGTGCGAGAAATTTTCCAATTTTGACTTGGCTGATTTGTAGAATTCGCCAATTGGCGAAGATTCGCCACTAAAGTTTTCCCTGAAGATCACCTTACTATCTTATTGCTTTTGACATTAATGCCAACAACATGCTAGAGGGGACAAAAAAATCCCCCTTTGGCATTGATGTCAAACCCAATAAGATAAAAACATCAAAGCCAAATGTCCACTGAAATCAATATACTTGTACTGAAATGTCACTGAGTTGTGCACATAACCTGCCCTGTCATAAGCCATAGAAATTGTCAGATCAAACTGTAGATCTCAAAGACCAAACAAGAAATAAACAATGCCAATATATCATTGTTCAAAATATACCATTGTCACTGTGCAAAATATACCACTGTTCAAACTGTACTGCCACACAAAATGTATTCATTGTAATACCACTACCACAACAAACATACAACAATGTCACTGATGTTACTGCAAAAATGTTATTGATGTCACTGTCAAGTATCATTTCTCCCCCTTTTGACAAAAAATCCAAAGGAGAGACCACAAAGATGCTGCAAAATAACCAAAAGTGAATATATAGTGCCAAAAGTACAGTGTACAATCATGGATCATAGATCCACTATAGAAACCCAATAATGCCAACACTGCCAATAGGGGTAAGAATAAGCATGAAAATCTCCCCCTAACTCCATGACCAGGAGTAAATCACTGAAGAGAGCTAAGAGAGAAGACACCAAGTCTATCCCTCAAGGATTCAAAAGTTTCTTTAGGTAGGGGCTTGGTGAAAATATCAGCCACTTGTTCATTTGAAGCCACATAATCCAGAATCACACCATTTGCCAATAATTTTTCCTGAAGAAAATGGTATCCGATATCTATGTGTTTAGTACGAGAATGCTAGAAAAGATTCTTTGAAATATTGATAGTGTTGGTATTATCACATAGCATATGCATTGGTTTAGAAACATCAATTTTAATATCTTTCAAAGTTTGAACCATCCAAAGTACATGTGTGTAGCAAGTAGCAGTTGCAATATATTTTTCCTCAACAATGGATATAAACATAAAATCTTGCTTTTTACTATGCCAAGCCACCAATCTACCTCCTAGGAAGAATGCACCACCAAAAGTGCTTTTCATGTCATTTATACAGCCTTCCCAATCAACATCAGTATAGGCAATTAAAGTGAAATCACTATGTCTAGGATACCACAAGCCAAAATCAATTGTGCGAGAAATATATTTTAGGATTCTTTTGACAGCCTCTAAATGAGATTGTTTTGGTGAAGATTGAAACCTTGTGACCAAACACACATAGTGCATTATATCAGGTCTAGTTGCAGTCAAGTACAACAGACTGCCAAACATGGACCTGTATATTGTATGATCCACATCAGGATGATAACTTCTTGCTTAAGTTTGGAGCTTGTCTACATAGGAGTGCCAATAGGTTTGCACTCATTCATTTGGAACCTTTTTAACATTTCTTTTGCATATTTGGATTGAGATATAAATATTCCTTTTTCAAGTTGATTGACTTGTAAACCCAAAAAGAATGAAAGTTCACCTAACATTGACATTTCAAATTGTGATTTCATAATGTTAGGAAACTCAGAGCACAAATCAGAATCATCACTTCCAAATATGATATCATCTACATAGACAACAACAACCAGTATATTATTACATTTTGTTTTGAAATATAGGTTGTTCTCTACTACACCTTTTGTGAAACCTTGATCATGTAGGTATGTATCAAGTTTAGAGTACCATGCTCTAGGGGCTTGTTTTAAGCCATATAGAGCTTTCTTCAATTTGTAAACATGATTTTATTTTCCTGCACATACAAAACCTTCAGGCTGTTCCATATAAACTTCTTCCTCGAGATCACCATTTAGAAATGCAATTCTTATGGCCTCAAGTCTAGCCATAAGAGAAAAAGTTTCATCAAAATCTACACCCTCTATCCGAGAGTATCCTTTGCAGACTAACCTTGCTTTATTTCTGACCACATTGTCCTTATCATCAAGCTTATTTCTAAAAACTCATTTAGCCCCAATCACATTTTTATCAGAGGGTCTAGGGACAAGTTCCCAAGTTTTATTTTTCTCTATTTGATCAAGTTATTCTTGCATAGCTTTGATCCAAAGATCATCTTTGTTGGCTTATATATATGTTTTAGGTTCATATTGTGAAATCAGACATAAGTAAACTTGATCACTTATATTAGAAAGTTTCTTTCTAGTTTGAATACCAATAGTTTTATCACCTATTATCTGGTCTTGAGGATGATTTTTCTCCAACAGTCTGGAAGAATTTTTAGGAGTAGATCTTATAGGTTCTTCAAGAACACTTTGCTCACTCTTCTCTTTTGATTTTTGTTCATTTTCTAATTTTTGTTCGTTTTCATATTTTTGTTCATTTTTGGGTGGAATAATATCATCAATATCTTCAGTTTGTTGTTCATTAGTATTCAACATTTCATCAATTTTGACATTTGCACTTTCTACTACTCTTTTTAATCTTTTGTTATAGCATTTGTAGGCTTTTCTATGAGTAGAGTAGCCTAAAAAGATGCCTTCATCATAGTGTGATTCAAAGCTTCCTATACTATCATTCTCTCTTTTAATGTAGCATTTACTGCCAATTTTTTTAAAAAACCAACATTAGCTATTCTGCCATACCATAGCTCATAAGTAGTAAATTTTGTTTTCACTCTTAACTGAAATCTATTTAAGATATAAACAGTAGGATGAACTACCTCTTTCCAGTAGGTATTTGACAGACTTGCATCTTGAAGCATAGTTCTAGCCATTTCTTTCACAGTTTTGTTTTTCCTTTCAACAACACCATTTTGTTGTGGTGTTATGGAGGCTGAGTATTACCTCTTAATGCCATGTTCTTCACAATAATCAATAAATTCTTGTGAAGTATACTCTCCACCTTTGTCTGACCTAAGACATTTTATTTTTAAATCAGTCTCTTTTTCAACCATTTTTTTGAATATTTTGAATCTATTAAAAGCTTCTTCCTTATGTTTCAAGAAAGTTACGCATGCCATCCTCGTGTAGTCATCAATGAAAAGCATGAACTATTTTTCATTGTTTAAATATTTTATCCTTGTAGGACCTCACAAATCAGTATATACAAGCTGCAATGGTTTAGTAGAGGAGTGTTCTTTAGGCTTGAAATTGACCCTTGTTTGTTTTCCTTCTTGACATTCTCTACGGATATTATTATCTAGTTTTGAAAGAATTGGCATATTCCTTACATTTTGATTCTTACTGATTTTGACTAGATTATCATAGTTTATATGCCCTAATCTTCTATGCCAAAGTTTAGTTTCCTCAACTTGACTCATGAAGAAAACATTATTTTCCTTTTTACTATTTGAATCTTCATGAATATTATAAATATTACCATTGGTTTTGAATCCTACTACAATTGTTTTACTAGACTTCTTTTTAATCTCACATCCTAGTGCAAATAAGGTTACATTAAAGCCATTATCACATATTTGACTTACACTGAATAAATTGTGTGTTAACCCTTCACTATAATAAACATCATGCACTAGAGTTTCATTATCAAGTAATATAGTGCCTTTACCTATGATTTGGATACAATGATCATTTCCAAACTTTATAGATCCACTTGAATAGTTTTCATAGTGAACAAACTTGCTCTTGTCACCAGTCATATGGTGAGAGCAGCCACTATCAACAACCCAAGGGTTTTTCTTAACAGAATGTAAAGCTGTTTCAACAACCAAAGCTTTGACTTTATCATTTTTCTTAGGTTTTCATACTAATATGATTTTGTCAAATTTATTTTGTTGTTTTACCAAATCATATTTGCAAAAAGTTGTTATGTGCCCCAATTCATTACATTTATAGCATTTCATATTATTCAAGAATTTGTAAAGATTGTCATTCACAAAACTAGTCTTTCTCCTAGACATAACTCTGCATTCATTTGCTTTATGCCCAAATTGATTGCAATAAAAGCAATAACCAAAGAAATGAAAGTTATTTTTAGGGAACTTAATTTTCATATCAATGGATTTTTTTTTTCAGCTTCAACATGATTTGAAGATTGCCCCTTGTGTTTGTTCAACAAATTAGATGACTTCTTGTCATATGAAACAAGTTTCTTTCAAAGATCAACAATTTCTACTTCTAAAGAGCAACATTCATCTTCTTTGATTTTTAGTTTTTCTTGAGTCACCTCAAGAATCCTTTTAGTTTCTTCATTCTAAATTTTAAGATCAGAAATGAGTTCAACATTTTTCTGATTCTGATCTTTTTGTATAACTTATTTTCTTAACCTCTTTATTTCTCTGAGAGTAGATTTTAGCTCTCCTTCAAGATCAAATTCAAAATCATATTGATCTGATTTTGTTTCCTCCTATTTTTTATTAGGGTTGACTAATGTCATGAACATAAATTCTTCTCCTTCCTCAAGAGTTTCATTAGAATAGCTATCTGTAATATCAACATAAAGACTCTTTTTCTTTTTTAAAGTGCTTTTATTTTTAAAGTTAAATTGCTTTTTCTTAGCATATGTTTTATTATCTTCTTCATCACTGTCTAAGTCCTTATTCAGACTCTGTGAAGCATAATGTCCTATTTTCCCACAACTAAAACATTTAAAGGGAAATTTCCTTTTGTATCTGCCTAAACCTCTTTTTAGTTTGCTAACAAAAGCTAAATCATTTTCATCTAGATTGTCATATTCAGTAACTATGTCACTGTCCTTTTTAACATATTTGAAAATAGATTCTTTACTGGTAGAACAATTATTATCTATTATCATTTCATATGCAGTGAAAAGACCATGAAGATCATAAAGAGTTACCTTATTAATGTCTCTTTCTTCAACAACAGAGATCTTTGAATCATATTTTGGAGTTACAAATCTTAACACCTTTTGAACCACAATTTTTTCTTCCAAAGTCTCTCCAAAACCTTGTATTGAGTTCACAATTTCTTGAACTCTCAAGAAATAATCAACAATTTTCTCATCATCAATCATTTTAAGAATTTCAAACCTAGCTCTATAGGCTTGCAGTTTTCTTCTTTAACTTTATCATCTCCCTCATAAATATTGGCCAATTTGTCCCAAATGGATTTTTCATTTTTGCAATCCATTACCTTTACAAGAACATCATTTGTAAGACCACAACAAATGGAATTTGTAGCCTTTGCATCACATTCATAATATTTTTTTTCATCAGTTGTTGAGGGTGCTGCAGTAGCAGTATATGCATTCTCAATTGCAGCCTAGACTTCATAACCTAGGGATGTTATGTGTCTTCTCATTCTAAACTTCTAGAAGGCATATCTAGTACCATCAAACAATGGTGCTCTAGATGTTGAAAGACCTTCTTGACTTTCCATTTAGTACTCCTACCAGTAATCCCCTAGTTTAACTCTAGACAAGGGTTTGGCTCTTATACCACTTGTTGGAGTATAATGAACACTGAGAGCGGGGGTGAATCAGTGTTCATACAAATTGACTAAATTTTAAACAACTTTTCTAATGAAGCAAGACTAAAATGAAAAGCAGTATAAACCATACAATCACATAATAATGACACAAAGAATTTCCTAAGTGGAAAACCCTCTTAGGGAATAAAAACCACTCGAAATGCGTCACTGGCTTAATCTGAAAACTTTTTGTTTACAATGCCTCACTAGCTGATTGATATGTCTCATTGATAGATTTCAAATGCCTTACTAGAAAATGAAAATTCCTCACTGGCAATATACCAACATTTTTCAATTACTGTTTGAATTTCATACACATAGTATCATTTATGTTCCATTTTTTAACATCCTATGATCTTGCATCACTTAAGATTTAGAGGAAAAAAATTCAAAATACAACATAATGTAATGTATATGATAGTATTCACAATACTATGTAGTATTTTTACAATTGATCAATTTCATAAAGCACTGAATGTGCTATCAATACAAACTTTCAAAAATGCAGAGTATGAATCAATAGAATTCCTTCGACAAAAAAAATCGTTCCTTTTCTCCTCAACATTCCAAAGAAAGATTTCAAACAAGCACATATAATGTATTGCAAAATTGAACTGAAACATAATTGCCATCCTCAAGCTATTAAACAACTATTCCTTAACAAACAACAACCCTAACCAGTGTGTTCCACAAACAAATGTAAATAAGAAAACTAACTTCTTGTATGCATTTTAACCCTTAATCACAGACTAATTTTGTGCTTTTGTTCAAAATAAATATTTACAAATTTATGAAACAACATTTTGTAACAGAACCATCATCATTTACACAACAATAAAATAAACTAAACAACAGTTCAAGATTAATGATCATTTTTAGCCTTTGCCATTTCAAATAAACCAAAAACCATCAGGGTTAAGGAATGAAACCACATGTTCAAACTTGCTTGAAGACATTTCCTCATCACTTCCACTGCCCTGTCGTGCCCTAGCTCAAGAGAGCACTTATAATAAACATTCCAACAATCTACTGAAGCAATAGTTTTAACAAAGATGAATAACAAAAATGCAATATCGATTTTGAAGAAGAAGAAAAACTTCTTACTTCCCTGTTGCTGCTTCACCTAAAATCAAGCATAGTCTTATTACAAGGAAACCATCATAGACTTTAAACCCTCGTGCTCTACTTCTCAATTGACAACTGAAGCAATTATTTGTGTTTTTCACATGTTAACAAACTTTCTCCATCAAACCCCAATTAAATTTTCCATGTGACCAAAGCAAGTGTCAATGCATGCTTTTTCTTTTTCAATGTTAATTTCACCTTTTGAAATGAATTTACCACCGAGATAAAAGTATTAAAAATATCTTTCAAAACAATGTGTTAAGAGACCGGTGATACCATGAAAAATACTTTAGGATTTATGAAGTCCATGACCTCTAGGAAAGGTCTTTCACAATGCCTTAGGAAATGTTATTAAACAATCATGCTATGATATTCCTCTCATCTTCTCACTATAAAAAGACTTGATTAATATGCAAAAAAATTCTCAAGAACATGTTATGTTGTGTAATGTAATCACATTAATAGGACAAGTAACATGATGTTCATTTGATCACACAATGCCAAGGAGAGTAATGTTGCAAGATCGCCTTACTATCTTATTGCTTTTGACATTAATGCCAACAACATGCCAGAGGGGACAACAAAACCATCTAACATAGATGGCATCATTCATTTGGTTACCATTTGAAGAACTTGATCCATCACTGGAAGAGGATAATTGTCCTTCAGTGATAGCTGATTTATATTTTGAAAATCCACAAAAATGCAGATCTCACCATTCTTTTTTGTGAACAAGAATGATATTAGCTATCCACATTGAATGGTGGATAGGAAATATGATTTGTGCATTTAGCATCTTCTAAATTTTTGAAAGGATAGTTCCAGAAATATTTGGATTATATTGCCTTTGCTTCTGCTTGTAAAGAAATGAACCTGCTTTGAGTGGAATTTCATGTTGCACCTCCTTTGGATGGAAAGACTTTAAATCTTCATAAGAATAGGCCAGCACCTCCATGTATTGTCATAGTAAGTTCAAAAACTATTTTTTTTCTTCAACTGTGCAACACTTTTCAATATTCACCATCTTAAGATCTGCTTTAGTTTCCAAGTTGATTTGCTCAATCTCATTTGATGAAACGAAGTTAGACTATTGATTTTTGACATAACGATCATGTTTTTCAAAAATTCTTTTAAGGGATACCAACCCCTTAGGAATTTTATTTCCTTTGAGTTGTAGAAATTCTTCACCTGTAATCATATCTACTTCAAAGACAGATTCTTGAGGTGGAGAATCACTTCCTTCAAAGTATAACATTAAAATTTTATGCCTTTTCCAAAAAGGAAACAATCTAATAATCGTCATTGAAATTTTTTCAATTATCAGAGTTGTTAGGAACACTTGGACAAAAGACCAACTCAATGGTATAGGTAGGTCCATGAAAATCCTTATGTGGCATCAGGAGCATGGCTGAAATCACTAAAGAATCAACTTTGTCATTATACTCCCTTTGAACCACATAAATTCCAAAAGCATCAAACTCCTTAATGCAATCCCAAACAAGATTGTGGTAATGCCTTAGTCTGTCATTCTTGGTTTGGTACAAATTCCTTATCTAGAAAACTACCAACTCAACATCACCTTGGGCATGAAGTTTCATAATCCCTTTCTTACTTGCAACTTGCATATAACCTAATAACAAAGTTTCATATTCAGTCCTGTTATTAGAATTGTCAAATTGTAATTTGAAACCAAAAGGAAAGACTTTCCCTTTCAGAGAGACAAAAACTATTCCATCTCTTGAACTAGTAGAAGAGAAACTGCCATCAAACTCAATTACCCAAACATCATTTGGATCACCAAGGTTGACAGTATCAAAATCTGTGGCCTCATCATCTAATGATGATTCATTTGCCAATGGGGAAGAGCCAATACTTTATAACTCATGTTTTGTATTTCTTGTTGAAGATTCAATATCTCCATCAGTTTGCAAATAATAAGTTCCAACACTTGAAGACTCAACTAAAATTTGAGCTCTCGGATCATCGGACTTAGTTATTGAGAATTTTGACTCCCTTTCAAGAACCAACTTTTGCATTACACCGTTTAGGGTATCCTAGCCTCTGACATGTCCATGTTAATTTCCCCTCCAACATCTTTACAAAAATTGTGGCCAAGTAGAATGCCATAAGATGCTGGAAAATATGCTACCAAGACTATCACTTTGATCTTCTTTTCTGGATATGCAGCAAATGCAAATTATGCATCCTTGATCTGCCCACTTAGAGGTACTTGCTTGTTCTCCATAGAGAAACAACGACCAATTTTTTTTGTAAGATTCAAACCCAAGGCAATGGCTACCTTCGCTAGCATCACATTGTCGGATGCACCATAATCTATGACACAATTACTTAACTTAAAAGATTTAACAAGTAGGAAAATATAGAATGAGTCAATACGTCCAAAAGTAGTTGGAGGCACAATAACTAGGTTATTCTAAGGAGGATTTTGTTTTGGGAAAGCAGGAATGTCTAAAGTGGATTCCCTACTAGGATTAATTCCCTTGTCTCTAACAAATTTGACGAGCCTGTCAAATTGATCGAGATTGGCCTTGAAGTATTTGGCTTTAGAAATTTGAATTTTTGTCCTCTTTGCATGATCTATAATGTCAAAAGTTTGGAAAGAACTTTGCAAAGAAGACATGGTAACTTCATTTATAGGTTTAACAAAAGGAACACTAGTCTTAGGAACCTAGACATTGGATTTTGGGATAGTAGGAACTGCAAGAGGAGGACGAGGAGCACTTGTTTATTTGTTGTGTCTCTCAGTTTCCAAGGCAAAGGAGATCCTCTTTTTGCAATGGTTACTGACGACTTGTCCTTTTCTTGCGAAGTAGCAGCTTGAGCTTGATCAATCTGATTCTGTTGTGACCACATGAAAAAAACATATTTATTAGTCACCAAGTCCTCATCATCAGACTCATTTGCTACTTACAAATAACCAATGTTGGAGTCGCCAGCTAGACCTACCCCCTCATCTTGGAATAAATTAACATCTTCTTCCATGGGATATTTCGGTTGTGCATACTCATCTTGCTCAACTTCATAATACCCCACAACTGAATTGGTAGGTGGGGCTTCTAGAGCAAGCCTTCCTTGCGGTGCATGAAGACGATTTTGATTTCTATTCTCAAAATAATTTGGGAAGATCCTTCTAGGAACATCCTTGTAGGAATTATTAGAAACTTGCTTCTTCAAAGCTAGAACCTCATTTTCCAACCTTTGAACCATAGGATCAAAAAATTGGAGTTGGAATTGGAAGCTCAAGAATTTGATGCTTGCCCTTTTTTGTTTGTATTTTTGTTCTAATTTTTCCAGCAAGTATCAAATCATCTTAAACACTTGTTGCTAGTTCTTGATCAGCTTCAAGATTAGGAATAACTTCCCTATGCAACAAGAAGCTTACTTCTAGAATTTGCGTATTGATGAAGAAGCACTTTAGATTATGGGGCGTTGTTTTACCTCTATGGGAATCCTTGTCACCAACTTGTTAAACTTGGCCACAAACTCATGCATGGGTTCATAGGACTCTTTTTGATGGTTGTAAGCTACACCAACAAGGCATGTGCATCTTCAATAGGTTTGAACCTTTCTTCAAACTTGGTGTAGAGAGTATTCCAATTAGTAACTGCAGCATGAGCAAGAGTGTAGAACCATTTTGCAGCCACTCCTTGTAAAGTTTCAATGAACAACCTCACAACAACATCTTCATGTTCAATGCCAAGAACATCAAAAACAATGTAGAAAGAAGTGATATGTTCATTTGGATGCTGGTTGCCATCAACATAGAATTTTAGGATGTTCTTCCATGAAACATGTGGAAGTTCATGTAAAGGGCCTACCAAACTGAGAGTACCAAAAGCATTTCCCCAAGGTCTAAGAGGTGTTGGTTGAGCCATAGCGATTTGAATAATAGGTACCTGAACTGGAACTCTTGAAAGACAGAAGATGCATTGGGAAGCAATGATCTTAATCTTCATGGAGGATAACTTGCAGTACACTATAATGGTGACCTTGCTTACAGAGGAGAATGAAGAATGTTATGTTGCTACAACAACTGGAAAAATGGATCCACCACACCTTGTGCCCTTAAACCTCGTGTATAACTTCTGCCAGCTAGAATGTAGACTTTGAAACAAGGAGAAATTAGCAATAAAAATATACACAAGATCACAATAAGATATTGGAGTGCTTATTCACTTCAATCAAAAGTGTGAGGCTTTGATCGCGTGCTTCATTCCCCAGTAGAGTCATGAAAAAATTGTTGGGTGAAAATTTTGTAATCCCTTTACAAATTACAAAATTTGAATTTCAGCCACACTTATGCAAGATAAAATTTATCCTCTCAAAAAGGGAGGCGCCCTTCTTACTAATTGCGGAACTAAAAGTAAACTATTCTAACTTTACAATATATACACTACATTAATCATATGGGGTGTGTGACATTCATGATTTTCTCTTCCTTCAAAGAATATTTTTACAATGTTCCATGATTTTTATTTCTTGGTGTGATACAACTCTAAATAAAACCTAAGTAGTAATTCCAATACTTCTAACTTGTCAAAGCATAGTCTAGGAGTACCAGTATGATAAAGATATGTAACTAGAAGGCTCACGAAGGCACAACCTTCAATATACTTTACTAATAGATCCATGAGCAGCATGAAAAACTTTGAGCACAAAGTCTTGAAGATAATTCACCAATGTTATCAGCAATTATGTAATTCTAAGTAAAAGACGCAACACAAAGTCTACACAAATTATCTTGAAAGCCTTTCAATCTCAATTTATAAAACACTGCCAATCTAATCCAATAATAAGATAAACTTATGAGAATGACATAAAAACATTCACATTAATTGAAATTGATCCAACACAAAGTTTGGTATGCAATTTAGCCTTCTTTATTGATCAAAAATAGTTTCACAATAATGAACTCAAAGTTTCAATATTGCTTCACAAATGAGCAACACTTCATTGCATAAGACAAAAGGTCCATAAAACAATAGAACCCTCTCATATTTATAGATGAGAGAAGAGATCTAATATAGGAAAAACCCTAACTAACTATTGACTTATTCATAGGTGGTGTCCATGAAAGTAGGAGAACATCTTTGTTTTTACATGTAATTACATTTTGCAAAATGGCATGTAAAAATGTCAAGAACTATTTACGTAAAGCGTAGAGAAAGCATAAAAATCTATCTATCTTTGGAAATGTGAGAAGATTTATGGTTCCTTTCTCTTCGCTTGGAAATCTTCATATCTCTTCATGATCTTCTGCATTATTGCTTCATCCCTGGTCCAAAAGTGTAATCTATAATAGTGTGGAACTTTGTGACGGACTTGCTTGTAGCAAAAAAAACATTTTTATATCTATCCAGATGTGTTTTGAGATTGTCCAAAGTTAACTATACATCACATAGAGCATCCATTGAATTCAATGAAAAGGCTTCATCTTCCACTTGATTTTGAATAGCTTCTTTGAATATTTGAACAATCTCACTTTCCGGGAGGAATGTATGATTGCCATCAAGAAGTTTCCCCGCAACTCTTCAATTTTTTTCACCATGACAATATGATGTCCTTCAACATCCTCCTGTACCTGATGTACATCTTTGATGAGAGTCTTGATGACTTGTATGCAGTTCTTGATGGACACAAGAATAATAAAACACTACCTATCCAATCCAATAATAAGATAAACTTATGAGAATGACATAAGAATATTCACATTCATTGAAATTGATCCAACACAAAGTTTGGTATGCAATTTAGCCTTCTTTATTGATCAAAAATAGTTTCACAACAATGAACTCAAAGTTTCAATATTGCTTCACAAATGAGCAGCACTTCGTTGCATAAGACAAAAGGTCCATAATACAATAGAACCCTCTCATATTTATAGATGAGGGAAGAGAGATAATCTAGGAAAAACCCTAACTAACTATTGACTTATTCAAAGGTGATTTCCATGAAAGTAGGAGAACATCTTCATTTTTACATGTAATTACATTTTGCAAAATGACATGTAAAAATGTCAAGACCTATTTACATAAAGTGTAGAGAAAGCATAAAAATCTATCTATCTTTGTAAATGTGAGAATATTTATGGTTCCTTACTCTTGGCTTGAAAATCTTCATATCTCCACATGATCTCCTACATTATTGCTTCATCCGGTCTAGAAGTGTAATCTATAATAGTGTGGAACTTTGTGATGAACTTGCTTGTAGCGGAACAAACCTTTTTACATCTATCCAGATGTATTTTGAGATTATCCAAGTTAATTCTACATCACATAGAGTGTCCATTGAAGTCAATGAAAATGCTTCATCTTCCACTTGGTTTTGAATAGCTTCTTTGAATACTTGAACAATCTCACTTTCGAGGAGGAATGTATGATTGTTATCAAGAAGATTCCCCCATAATTCTTCAATTTTGTTCACCATGACAATACGATGTCATTCGACATCCTCTTGTACCTATTGTACATCTTTGATGAGAGTCTTGATGACTTGTATGCGGTTCTTGATGGATTCTCTAATCTCCACATACTTTTCTTTGTTGGGAATAACCCCAACTTCCACTAACTTGCTCAATTTTATCTCCTTCAATTTCAACCAAGACTCATGATTGTGCTCCATTTCTCTCTGCTCCATAGAAAGAGTACTTCTTCCTTATCCAGCTCTAGCTTCATCTCATATATTTGAGAAATCCTTTCATCAACAATAGTTATGAGTTGTAAACCTTTTTCCATTATTCTATAAAAAAACTCATAAACAATTTTTCCTTTAGAATAATACTTTTTAACCTTTTGTACCACAAGTTCTTCAATACTCATCATTGCCACTGGTTGCACATTATCTCAAGATCCTATAATTTTCCTCAAAATAGAAGCATAGTTCTCAGCTTTTGCTTTGTACATGTTCTTGGTTTCCTCTTGTAATGTCGTAAAATTGCACCCCTTGCAATTTCACATACATTTTTGTATCCACTTTGGTGTCCACTCCCTTAGCATTTGTGTAGGCTCATTTTAGCCCCTAAATCAGCTTTTTTCCCTTCTTAGGATGCTCAACACCCCTTTTTAGTAGCTACCCTTGTGCATCCGCTTTGCATCGAATCTTGCGCTTTTCCTGTTCTCGTTGTTTTGTAGCACGATGTATCCAGACACTAGTGCACCACACGGATTTCCGTGCTCCGCGCTAGTGTCCTACGATGTTTCAATGTTCAAATGACTGTTTCTGTTCATGTTTTCCAGTTGTCACCTCCTTTTTTCGATGGTAATGGCTCGGGATGCCTTGTAACAGCTGGAGAAGCTTCTTTTCCCTCATTAAATGCTATTCTTTCAATTCATTTGTCTCTCTAACATCTAGCTTCACCCCTAACTTCTCCTCTTCTTCTCCATCTTGGCACTCCCCCATCTTGCTCTTGCTGGCACAACTTTCTTGTTTGTTACAACAACCTTCTACAACACCTTCAAGCTCTCTTGGCATCTCTCTTTGCAAATCTCTCAAGCTCTTACAACACTCCTTGCAACACTCTTAGCTCTTGCAGCTCTCTTTCTCTCTCTCTTTGGATTCCTTAAGCCTTGCATCTTCATCTCCCTTATCTCATGCTTGTGAGCATCTAGGGATTCCATATCCCCCAGCTATTGCATCCTTACTTTGTGACATGGGTTCTCTTCCTCGAGCGGGGATTACTTTTGTCACCCATATTTGGTGGTGCAGGTTCTACTCTTGAAGTGGGTTTTTCTTTCACCACACGTTGTGTCCATTTTGGTTACAATCTTTCTTTCTATCTGGCTGTCTGTGGAGGTGGGAACACCAAAACAAGGGTTTGACTGGGGAAAACCCTTATAAATCCCTAATACTTCTCTCAATCTTATAGACGCAGGTATTGAAGATATCTACTAGTTGGAGGCTTCATTACTTGGGTTTTTGTGAGCATTTTCTATCTCTTATTCTCTTACTTTATCATTTATTCTTTACTTTTCTTCAGTTCTATCGCATTCCATTATTTTCCTATGCTTTAGAAGTTCTCAGCAATCGAAGTAGAAGTAGTAATTTAGCTATTTTTTGTGACAAACTTGCTTTCTAGTCTGTATGAGATGCTAGCGCGCTTCTGAGACGCTAGTGCGCTGTGTTGTCTATATTCTATGCTTCCGTCCTTTGGTCGAGAGCTTGTCAATTTGTCCAGAAAACCTTTGTGACCCGCTCTTTTTGATTCTAAAACTTTCACGTTGTTCCTTGAGGTAGTTTAGGGAAATTCGCCCCATGAGGCTCTCTGAATGAAGAGAAATTGTGAGTAGCGAATCACCCTTCTCTACATTTTTGGTGAACCCGACATGAACATAAAACTAGGAATTTATTTGCCCCTACTTGTCGGGGTCATAACTTTTGACTTGGTGCTCAAAATTTATAAATGTTTGCACTATTGGAAAGGTCTCCTAGAGAACTAGTTCAGTCCTTAAAATACAATGCCTTTGGCTATCAAATTTTAGGGACCGACACAAGTTTTGACCTCAAATTCCGCTCCAAAGACCTCCAAAAATGCAAATTACTAGAACCTAGAAAATATGGAAAAAATATATTAATCTGGATTTCTGGTTTTTCTTAGTTCTATCACCAAAATGAATTTGATATCTTCTTTTATTAGTTTAGTATCTAATTTTGTTCAAATTGTTAATGATATTCCATTTCATGCATGTGATAGTGACTTTGCTTTTCCCATATCACTTTGTGTCTTTGGTCCATCTCATGAGATTCCTCTTGTGTCAGAGGATATTTTGTTGCAAGAAGATGAAATCATTGATACTTTCCTTAACATTACTGTACCTTCTATTCATTCCAATGCACTCTCTTTTGGAGATGATGCATTCATGAATGATGAATCTCTTCTCTATTCCAATGCACTCTCCTGTAGAGATAATGTATTAGTGAATGATGAATCTCCTTCCACATTTGATCTTGTTTGGATCGATGTTGTGAATATGTCTTCAAATAATTATTCCACTAGTTGTGATGATTCTGTAAATGTAATCTATGTCTCTGCTACCCCTCAAAGGCCTAAGAGACCGATCATTTACGTGACTCCAACTAGTCCTTCTCCTAAAAGGTTTTGTTCTATTAATTGTGTTCCATTTGATAGTTACTCTCTTGATATTCCTATGGCTCCCTCTTATAGAGCGGTAGCCCATACTTATGAGAATAGAATGAATAAACAACCAAGCTTTCCTCAAGCACCTAAACCTACAACTAAAGCACCTGGTGATTATGATCTTGTTGACCAACTTCAAGTTACTCTGGCTAAGATCTCACTATGGGACTTGCTTCAGTTTTCTCTGGTTTACCAAGGTATGCTTCAGGAATCCTTGCAAAAGATCATCTTTCCTTCTTCCGCTAGGCCGGTAGATGTTGATGTGTTGATGGTGTATATTCGTGCAAATTTGTCGAATGTTACGTTCTATCCGCAAGAACTCCCACCTTTGGAAGTATAGAAGCAAGAATACCCTCTGATGATTATAGTCAACATTAATAATATCAACATTAGACGTACTCTCATTGATGTCAGTTCGACACTCAATGTATGTAGCATTGATCTATTGCCTAAAATTAATATTGATTCATCTTCTCTTAATGCTTCTTCTATTGTCATTTGTGGGTTCGATAATGTTGGTCGACAAGCCCTGGGAACGGTAGTCTTGCCTTTGAGGTTGGAACCCGTTACTGTACCCACCCTTGTATATGTTATTTCATAAAAATTACCATATAACCTTCTTTTGGGTAGACCGTGGATTCATGCTATGGGTGCAGTTATGTCTACCTTGCATAAATCTATTAAGTTCATTTGCAATAATCGAGTAGTCACAGTCAAGGCTGATCCTGAGGCTATGCACTTATGTGAAATGGCAACTACTGGTTAGGTTTTGGTTGTGCCTACTCTTATTCCTTTAGTTTCTTCTAATGTGTCGATGTTTACTCCAGTAGTAGCTACTACAAATGATACTCTCAAGATAGATGTCCCTGAAGAAGATCCTTTTGAAGCAAGAAATATTAAGTCTACTGTTTCTACTTCTCAAAATAATGCATGTTTCAGTGATGATTGGGGTTCCTTAGACTTTACAGATTCCTTCATTAGGGAATATAAAGTCGACCTGTTCCACTTAGACCTTCCAATAACATCATCCAAACCCGTTATCAAAGATGGTTATTCTTTTGCATCGCAGGATAGTGTGAGAAACAGTTGTAATGTCCTTGATGTTGATCCTCCTCCTTTTGAGGAATATGATCACACTTCTATTAAAGAGGTTAATGTTGGTAATCCTGTCAGGAAAGATGATGGTGATCCGGTAGAGGAGCATGATCCCATTTGCTAGAACAATGCTCTCTATGGAGATCCTCCTCCATTGTCTTCTATCTTTATGCCTTCTTGTGATCCATCAAACTCTTCTCCACAAGAAAAAGGGTTGCTTCCTACTCCTCATTCTTTATCTGAGCAAGAGTGTGTCTTGTTGAGGCTTCTAAAATCTCACTTGATTACTCTTCCTTCTCCTACACGTAAGAAATTTCACAAACATGATAAAGAAAAACATTCTTTTTTAGCATACCATCGAGTGCTTGGCCATTCCACTAGTGAATGTAAGGCCTTGAAAGATAAAATACAACAACTTTGTTGATGCACCTACCTTCACATGACAAGTGATATCAAGGTTTACCTCTATCCTATTTGTTCTAAGTATCTTGCATGGTTCTCCTCCCCTGTATGCTAGGGGCAACGATAACTTACTTTGGAGACATGTACGTCCTTTTAAGGATCTCCTCTCTTCTCTATATCTTTCAAATGAAGCGTCCCTTGAAGTGGACTCCCTTTTCTCTTGAAGGGTTCTCGAGGGACCCCCTTTGAAATATTTTCTCTCGAATGAATTCTTTGCATCTAGCTTGGGGGCAGCCTGACTAGACCTCGCTTTCCAAAAAGTGCGTCCCTTGAGTGGACCCCTTTTCTCTTTTTAAGGGTTCTCGAGGGACCCCTTTGAAAACCTTCCAATTTTCCGGTAGTCTACGTGATTGTCCACTTGATTGCCTACGTGGCTACTTTGTTTTCAAACATGCTTTATCTGTGGGTAAACATGTCACTTTGCAGGTGCACCTGTAAATCCGCTTTCCAATTGGACTTTGTGGAGTGTCCTCCTTTGTGTTGCTCCATGTGAGAGATCTTGGGGGATGCCTCCTTGCAGGTCTGCGGGCCTATAAGTCACTTTCATCTTGGTTTCCTCCATGTGAGAGATATTGGGGGATGCCTCCTTGCAGGTCTATAGACCTGTAAGGTACTTTTATCTCTAGGTTTCCTTCATGTGAGAGATCTTGGAGGATACCTTCCTTGCAGGTCTATGATCTTGTAAGGCACATACTTCATGGGGCTTCCTTCATGTGAGAGATCTTGGGGGTTGCCTCCTTGCAGGTCTGTGGGCCTGTGAGAAGCTTTCATCCTATGGGATTTTTTCATCCTTGGTATGCGGGCCTTTGGTGTGATTTTTTCAAGCTCTCCTTGGGTCTAAGGACTTGTGGAGCTATCTCTCTTGGAATTCTCATTCATTTCTAGCTTCTCCCTCTTAAATTCTTTTCTCTCTTCTCTTCTCTTTTGTATATACCGGATCAAAAATCTGCATCTTCTTCATCCTTTGTATATACCCTTCCTCTCTTCATTTTATAATTCTCCTATGTGTTATCTATTAATTTTGGGATGACGCATAGTACTGAGACAATCTTCTACATCAAGGTCTCTTTCACTTTGCTGACTCAAATCCTTTAGTCTTTTGTGCGCTAACATTATTGTATGGTGTAGGTCTTTCTTGTCTAATGCATTTGTTTTGCAGGCCTTCAGCTTGGGGGCATGCTTCTTTGGTTCAAAGAGTTATCTACTTCCTCTACAATATCCTTTTGGGCATAATGATGTTATTTATTTTTAGTATATTTCCTTTAGTGTGCATATTAGCATAGATTCATATTCTCGCTAAAGTGGGGGAAAATGTAATGTCGTAAAATTGCACCCCTTGCAATTTCACATACATTTTTGTATCCGCTTTGGTGTCCACTCCCTTAGCATTTGTGTAGGCTCATTTTAGCCCCTACATCAGCCTTTTTCCCTTCTCAGGATGCTCAACACCCCTTTTCAACAGCTACCCTTATGCATCCACTTTGCATCGAACCTTGCACATTTCATGTTCTTGTTGTTTTGTAGCATGATGTATCCAGACACTAGTGCATTGCACGAATGTCCATGCACCGTGCTAGAATCCTGCAACATTTCAACATTCAAATGACTATTTTCGTGCATGTTTTCCACTTGTCACCTCCTTTTATCAGTGGTAACAGTCTGAGATGCCTTGTAATGGCTGGAGAAGCTTCTTTTCCCTCATTAAATGTTATTCTTTCAATTCATTTATCTCTCCAACTTCTAGCTTCACCTCTAACTTCTCCTCTTCTTCTCCATCTTGGCACTCCCCCATCTTGCTCTTGTTGGCACAACTATCTTGTTTGTTACAATAGCCTTCTACAACACCTTTAAGCTCTCTTGGCATCTCTCTTTGCAAATCTCTCAAGATCTTACAACACTCCTTGCAACACTCTTAGCTCTTGTAGCTCTCTTGATCTCTCTCTCTTTGGATTCATTAAGCCTTGCAGCTTGATCTCCCTTATCTCATGCTTGTGAGCATCTTGGGATTCCATATCCCCTAGATATTGCATCCTTACTTTGTGACACGGGTTCTCCTCCTCGAGTGCGGATTTCTTTTGTCACCCATATTTGGTGCTGCAAGTTCTACTCCTGGAGCGAGTTTTTCTTTCACCACACACTTTTTCCATTTCGATTACACTCTTTCTTTCTATCTGGTTGTCCGTGAAGGTGGGAACACAAAAACAAGGGTTTGACTAAGGAAAACCCCTATACAGCCCCAACACTTTCTCTCAATCTTACAAATGCGAGTATTGAAGATATCTACTATCTAGAGACTTCATTACTTGGGTTTTCGTGAGCATTTTTCTATCTCTTATTCTCTTACTTTATCATTTATTCTTTACTTTGCTTCAGTTCTATCACATTCCATTATTTTCCTATGCTTTAGAAGTTCTTAGCAATTAGAGTAGAAGTAGTCATTTAACTATTTTCTGTGACAAACTTGCTTTCTGGTCCTTATGAGATGCTAGCGCGCTTCTAAGATGCCAACGCGTTGTGTTGTCGTCTGTATTCTACGCTTCTGTCCTTTGGCCGAGAGTGTGTTAGTTTGTCTAGAAAACCTTTGTGACCTGCTCTTTCTGATTCTAAAACTTTCACATTGTTCCTTGAGGTAGTCTAGGGCAGTTCTCCCTATGAGGCTCTTTGAATGAAGAGAACTCATGAGTAGCGAATACCCCCTTCTCTACACCTCCAACTTGTCAAACTTCTTCATCAAGGTGGTTAAGGATGCTTGAGTATCATCCTTAGCACTTGCATGTGTAATCTTCCAAATTTTGATCCTCATGATGGTATAATCCTCTATGCTGACTTCACTCTTACCTTGTGGTGGTGTTGCAGTAACCACATACTTATATCCTGATTTATCCATGTGCAACCTAGAGTGAATTTTTGGCTTTTTCTTCCCCTTGGGGTTTGTAAGAGCAATCTCCTCAAGATCTAATTCATCAAGATAAACCACCTATTTCTTCTATTTAGATACTTGTGATGCTAACCATGGAGGGAGGAATGAATCATTACCTTCTTGACCTACTGCCAACTCTTGTGTAGCAACTGCATTTGTAGAAACAACTATTGTAGTCACAATTGGTGTTGTCTCAGTCATCATCACTCCCGCAGTCTGCAAGTTTGAGGTATTAAAAAATGATTCATTCATGAACCGATCAAATTCAACTTGTGAGGAAATGTCAAATGATGGTGAAGACAAACTTGGAATTGACGATGGAGAACTGGAGGTAACATCAATACTCTGCAAAATTAACCCTACGAAAGGAGTAGAATGAATTGAATGCATTGATGGGGGAATTATTAATTTAAGTGCATGCAAACCAGTTGTAGGTGGGGGTGAAGTGGGAAGAGGAGGTGGAGGAGAAATGGGAATAGGAGGAGTGTGAGGTGTGGTGCCAATGATAGGTGATGATGTATGAGGGGGATCTTGAATGATGTTCTCTTGTGGAGACAACTGTATTTCCTCATCATTCCTTTCCTCTTCCTCACCACCTTCCTCCTCTTCTTGATCTTCCTCTAATTGTTCATCTTCTCCAGATTTTTCACTTTCATCTCTTTCTTCTTTTTCAAGCTGCTCCTCTGATCTAGGCTCTTATTCTTCTCCAAATGGTTTCCCTTCTTTGATAGTTTTCTCTTCTTCAACAGCTTGTGTTGTGCTCTTTCCATAGGTAAATTTAATTTTTGGCCCTTTGCATGAGGAAGAGGGAGCAACATCTGCTTTGTGCTTCATTCAGAGCTCTTGTTGTCGGCTAGCTTCACCTTCTAACACTTCACCCTTAGACTCTACTCTAAAATATTTCAACTGAAATCCTCGCCTTTGCAACCATTCACTAGTTTTATTCAAAATGGGGGCAAGCCTCTACGAATGGAAGTATTCTCTTTTTTGGACCATTGGAGAAGAGGCAAAGGCTTACTTGCTATCTCTTTGTAATCATAAGCAACATCTAAGATATCTCCAAGATCTTTAAAGTCTTTTGGAAGATCCACCAAGCCTAGATCAATGATATGTTCAACAGTAAGTCTACAAAAATCCATTTTCCTGATATCTTCCTCATCTCTGCTCTATGCCCATATTTCTTCAAAGTAGTAAACATGATTGTGACTCTTTTTTATTTTTCTTTTTATGCCTCTATAGTCAAAATCATGTCTATATTTGTATGTCCTTATAGTCATAATTTGCACTTTTGAGGCTATTGCTTTGGCTTTCTATACACTTTGAATTGAATACCTTCTAATAACAATTGGAAGCCTAATACTTGGCTTATGAATGGCATGTCGTTCTTTGTGCACTGTGATAATCTGTTTGCATAACTCTAATAAAACCCACCTGTTAGAAGAATATCTTGGAAACATATAGGGGCATCCTATGTAGTATCCTACCCTTAGGTATGTAAAGGTGGGAAATTGCAAGAAAATACATCCATACTTATTTACAACCTTCCATGCCTCGTCAAATACTCTTTTGTTTTCTAAGGATGGATCAAACATAAATAGAAAAGGTGCAAAGAAAGCATCGTTCACTCTTCTGAAATGTTTGATGTTGCCTCTTAAAGTGATATGAGAATAGAACTTATAAATTTGCATAAGACTCCTATTTCCTTTCGTTGATAGACCTGAATATTGTCTCATAAAAGCAACAACATATACTAGATATGAGGTCATATAGAATTTTAGGGTAGAATGCACATTGATAAGTTGTTCATGAATTTCATCACTGATCTGTGCACCCCACTCAATGTGAGTTTTCTTTATCTTGATGATCCTAATGTACTCGTATATCCATTCTTGTAAATTTGATGAAATTGGTAATCCTTTCACACTGCTTAGAACAGTAATCATATCACATACATCCTCTTTGAAGTCATTGTGTGGGAGACTTTTAGGCCATTTTGAAATGGTGGGCCTTAGAGTTTTTAACCATTTGTGTTGATCAACTTCTTAGCTTCATTTGGATCCCTGTCATAAGCCTCTTGGGCACGTTGAATAGACATATTTGTATACTTATCCATGGTTGGTACCTTGAAAACCACATCAAAGAAATATGCATCCAACCTCATCATAATCTATCCTAAAGAGTCTCTAACACTTTTGTCATCTCTAACATAGTGTGAGGCAACCTATAGAACAAATTTTGAATAATGAGCTGCTACCAAAAAAGAGGCTACCTGATGTAGATTGCTATGGACAATTGCTTCTAAATCCTTCTCCAAGGGTTTTTTTTCTATTCTCTTGAAAAAGTCATCCATGTCAAGGTTCCCGATCTCAGTATCCTCGATTTTGTCGATCTTGGATGTGACAATTGTAGCTGGATAGACGCCTTGATATTTATACTTCATCTTGTCTTTCTTGGATGATGAAGGAGACTCCTCTGTTGTCATTAAGTGTACAAGAGATCACTGATAAGCACCTTTGAAGAAAACCTAATAGGAGATAACTGCATGGAAACAAAATATTTCTTAGGAGAATATGCATTTACAGAAGCGCGAGAATGCGTAAAGCTAGGTAAGCACTTCAGAGTGAGTAAATATGAGCAACAATGTGGGAAAATTTTAGAAAATGCGGAAAGAACAGAGCTCAGAATGCATTTTTGGGGGATTATAAGTGTTAGCAAAATTTTCAAAAATTTGTGCAAGGGCGTTGAAAATCAATGCCCTTACATCATGGGAAATTTACTTAATGTAGTGGCCTTGAAAAATGCTGCCTCTGCATGGAGGAAGATCTTTTGTGCAAAGGTGGTAAAAAACAACACTTATACATCTTTTGGGATGAAACATCATGTACTAGTGCTAAAATTGTCCACTTTTGCATTGCTTTAGAATTCACTAAGTCATTTGCAAAGGTGGGAAATTATGTCGCTTGTACATTTTAATGGGAAGTTCTATGTTTGTAGAAGCAGTAAAAAATACGGCCCCTACACTTGGGACTTGGCAAAGGGAGGACTCCATGCTTGAGCAGTTTTTCACCGTTGTTACACCTAGGGGAAAACTATTGATCTAAAGGCGGTAAAAACTGACGCCATTACATTGTGATGTTAAAGATGAGGGAAAATGTGTAGTAGCGGTGACTTTTCACATTATTACATTTTCTTGTGTGGGTAGCATAACTCAAAACACCTTTAAAAACTTCTGCTCGTTTTGAAAAAAGAAATAAAAACTTCAAAAAATTGAATTTAGCCAAGTAGGGTTTGGGATTTCAATCATCAAAAAGGTTGTGGGTAATCTTGATATAGGTGAACAAAAAAAATACCCTAAGTATAATCAACTAGGGCATGAGAAAATCACGAGAAGATGAAAATAACCAGAAGAGAAAGAAGTAAAAATGATTAACCATCGACAAGATTTCAAATAGAAATTGCTTAGTTGAGTGATCAACAAACAAAGCAAATAAAACCCTAGCAAAGAAATGACTAAAGGAAGAGGCATACCTAAAAAACAAAACAAAGTCCCAAACCCTAACCAAGATTTGAAAAAATATTAGATGAATTCACACACTAGATCCACGCAAGGATGTGATGAGGAGGTCTGCCAAGGTATGTTGAATAGAAAACCAACAAAAAAAACACTAAAACGAAATAAAATCAACTTAAAAAGATGTTCACAACCATTAATGAAGTGTCATTAATGAACAAAGAGTTCATTTACTTTCATGCGTGTGGAGGGTGGGGGAATGTAGGGTGGCGAAAAACATCGCCCTTACATATTCAAAAACTCAAGCAAAATGAAAAATGAAAAGGTGTAAAAAAAGACTGATTTTGACCCTTAGAGGGAGAGAAGGATGTGTAGTGGCGTTGAAAAATAGCTCCACTACACTTCAAAAAATTTCTAACTACTCATGTAAGGGCATTGAAAAATAGCACCCTTACATGGGAAAAAAAAATTCTAACTCCCAGAAAGGTGAAAAACAACAAAATACTCATTTTGCAGCTTTCCAGAAAATGATGAAAGACGAGCGCTTGAGGGGAAGATTCGAGGCTCAAGACCATGCATAAAATCGAATTGAAATTCACCTCATTTTGCATGCTTAGAGTGCACGGGCCTACAACATAGACAAGTTTTGTAGGGGGTTATCCCGTGAATCAAGCACAACTAGATTCGAGGATAACAACTGCAAAATCTAATTACTGATGAAGAATATAGGGTGGTTCGGTTGAATGAGTTAGAATTCCTAGATGAGTGTTGTCTGGATGCCTTGAATCATTTGCAAGCATACCAAAACTGACTGAAACAGATCTACAACAAGAAAATCAAGAGTCAGCCCTTCCAAGTGGGAGATCTTGTCCTTAAGCAAAATCCAAAGAACATGCCAGATCAAGATAGAAAAGGGAATTTTGAGCCTAATTGGTTAGGACCATTTGTTGACACAACAAGCTATGGTTCAAGAGCATATCAATTATCAACACTTGAAGGAGAACCCTTGTAGGATCCCATGAATAGTTTGCATCTCAAAAAGTTTTATGCCTAGGCTTGAAGGGTATAAATTTGAAAAATACAAAAAAAAAAAAATAACAAAAATCCAAAAAAATAAAAAAGGATTGAAAATAGTAAAGAAAAAAATCGTCCTCTAGTAAAAACCACTTTGATGGTATTGTGGGCAAGTACCTTGGTGAAAACCTGGCAAACAAGAACCTTGCGTAAATAAGCACTCTCCATCCATCCTTGGCTCTTTGGCTTATCCTACTTCACCATCTATCACATTCATCCATCACATCCTACTATCCTATTTATTCCATCACCCATCTGCGTATGTATCATAGTTGGATGTTACATAAGTATCATATTCCCCTTTAGTACTACTTGGCACATTCCTAAGGTTAGGTTGTCTTTCCCATATCGAGGTAGTCTATCGCATCACACTGGGGCCAATTTGTTTATATTTGCATTAGATCAGGTTCTTGTATATCTTAAGGTTATTCTCAAAATCTCTCAAAAAATCCCAAAACATTTGAAAACCTCATCAAAATCCAAAAACACTTGCAAAAGCCAGAAAATATAAAAACATCAAAATCTTGTATAGCCAAAATCCATAAATATTCAAAAAGTTGTAAAGTCAAAATCCAAAACACCCAAATCACATCAAAATCCCTAAACAGGTCAAAACATCAAAAAATCAAAAATAATACCTTGTTGAACTACATTGTCTTTGAGCTTGAACATAGGAAAGGCTAATCTTTGATAAGCCCTTGAGGCATAGGCCAGTCTTTAGGAATTTGTCATAATAAACTAACAACCCATCAAGTGTTCATATCTCATCAATAAATGGTTATAGGTCAAAGTCAGTCAAACTACGTGGACTTTGCATGTATAACATAGGAAAGGCTAATCTTTGATAAGCCCTCAAGGCCCTAGGCCAGTCCCTCTTAGGTCTTGGTCAAAACTCCAAAAACACAAAAGCATTTGAAAACTTGGAAACCAAAAACATTGGAAAACCTTCAAAAAACCTTAAACAACCTCACATAACCTGAAAAACCTAAACAATCACATATACCCAAAGAGATCAAAAACAACCTCAAAACATTCCAAACTATCAAAAACATTGAAATATTACAGAAAGTCCAAAACCACCCATCCCATTTTGCTTTCACCTGCAATAAACTTCCATCCATAATAAATCAATCGTCATCATCAATCTTGGGTAAAACAAGTGGAAACAAGTATGGCAGTTCGTGAAGTGTGTGAACCTAAATGTAAAAATCTAAAAGTATAGATCATGAGTGAACAAGTTGGTAATGTTTGTATGAACGACCTTTCAAACAATTAGTATTAGTCAAAACATCTAATAAACATGTCCTAGGATGCATCCTTCCTAAAATGGACATTATCGTCAGAAATCACCTTAGCTATGTTGCTTTAGCAAGAGATATAGAAATCACCTTAGCTATGTTGCTTTGAAAATCACCCATTTTGAGGACCTCTCAATGATGTCTAAACAATTTAGAGAGAAAGGAATGGGGCATCAATCATTATTTTTCATTTGTTGTGCTTGTGGGATATTCTTGTAAAATAATCTTGGGGAATACTTAGTTGTGTAGGGAGGTCGTTTGGAATAGATTGTTGACTATTGCATATGCTTTGGTCTGAAATTTTCTAAACTCCTAAACTAAATTCCAACGAGGTTTCTGTATGTCAAGGTGTGAGTAAGGATTATCCTATCTATTTGTAGAGTCAAATTCCATCACATTAGACACAATGCCATCCTGGTTATCAATACCTTGATGCATTGTATCTATATGTTATATCAAAAATAAGGAATGAAATGATGAAGTATCCCAATCCCTAAAACAAGAAAAGCATCAATCCTATCACCATATCTAATAAAGTCTCAAAGACTCATAGAATTATTGGACTTCTAAATCTATCTCAAAGTCAATGGTTAATCCATTCATCTTATTTGTCTATCTTCTTTCCACACTAATATGGTATCATGGTAGTCAACAAAAATAATAATGCATCCATCCTGCATCCAAAAACCATCAACATACATACACTCTGCATCATCATCTCATAATCATCAGCATATCATAAGCATGACATCATCACATGGGAAATACACAAAAGAGAAATGCATCCATCTCATAGCATGTCATATAGAAAAGATACTGAAAAAAGAGCATAAACGATCCATCACAATGCATCCATAACATAAATCATACATTGCATATCATATAAAATTGCATCATAGATCATACATCACATCATATCATATGCATAAATAAATAAATCCATCCATAGCATATGCATTCATACATAAACATAAAGCGAAATAAATGAAACATCATGGAAAATGATAGAACATCATATCATAATTGAATCAGGTCATCTCATATATATCTCAAAATATGGCTGTCATGATACAAAGTCAGAATCAATGTGTAAATGTCATAAAAAATATGATATATAAGAGGCTATCAAAAAAATTAATTGATGGATGTATATACATGTCATAATTAGGGTTGTACATCAAAAAGTGTGCAAAAGTGTGAGGCTATTCCTGGCTCTAACAATCGTCGTGCTGGGACGGATCCTATTGGTGGCTCCCTGAGGGTTTCCCAACTAAGGGACCTCTCGAACCGTTGGGCTCTACCCCACTCCTAAATGAAAACTCTGGTTGCCGTTGTGCTCTGGGTACTGCCTTATGATATAAGGTGTGGTAATAAGAGGCCTCTGCCATCACATCTCCATACATCTATGCTGGGACCTAGCCTTGTGTCTACGTAGCAATAGCCTCCAGTTGTTTCCTTTGCCCAGTCTCCTAAGCAAGCTATATTGTGAGCTATTGGACATGTTGTCAATCCTGATCCCACTCACCAACGACCCTCTATACCTCTATGTGGGTTGTATCCCGCTCCTCGGTCAACAGCTGGATCTATTGTAATAACTGATCCCTTTGTATAGTAAGTGCCTGTATCTAGGCATCCCACGAATCGGGACCCTATGCATGCTATTGATGTTGCTTCCATGGTAGGGATGGTGGTCTCAGTGGTGGTCCTAACAACACATTTCTCAACACATGTCCATCATGTGGCTGTTGTTGGTGCCTGTCTTCAGGAACCTGTCCATCACGACCATCACTATGATCTCAGCCATTGTGTCCATCTCTAGGAGGCTTCTGAGGAGGCTTTTGGTGCCCCCTCCCCTATCCTCTGCCATGTCCCTGTCCCCTACCCCTATTGGGTACTTGGACAACAATGAGATCTGTCAAGTGAACTAGTGTAAGTTGTAACCACCACGTGTCATATGCAGTTGTGGTACCGACATCGTATGGTCCCCAAACATATACCCATGGTTGTGTGATAAGTTGTCTGAAATCATCAACTTCCACCTAGGGTGGAATCTTGTAACCCCAACCAATCTCTCTAGTGGTCCAAGAAAATATAGCTCGGTAATCCTACGAAACAACATCCTAGACCTCCCCAAATTGACGAAAAACCCAATCTGGAAGATGCCTCTTGATCATGGTGTGCTCACAACCCTGCATGTGTCTAGTTTGTCTCATGAAAAAGAGTTGCTAATGATCATCAAACCATGGCAATACATGCAACCATGCCCTCCACCAAAATAATGTCATATCATCGATAACCCATCTCCAGTATGGGATGTCTGAGGGCCTTGTATGATGAAGCATGATCATAGCTCAGTAGCAGTATACTATAGGATCATCTGTATCCACATCTACTAAAGTGATGATCGGTTTGAGCACAAAAATGTGCTCCCATGCCCAGATGTGTAACAATGTAACCCCAACTCCTATGCTCTTTCCATCCATGTAGATGACCTAATGCATATCATGATATAGAGATGCAAGTAGCATGGGGTCCCAAGCAAAGCAATTCATGTCTACTATCATCCTCGACTAGGTGATTCCTCAACCAACGTTGAAGCCTCTACCCCATCAGTCTGGCACAAGCACCCCAAAAATAAAAGCTTCGATGATCAAGGTCAAGTTTGGGGCATTTCCTCCAAATCAATCTATGCAGTCTCTATCCAAAGGGTGTCTACAACAAGTACATCATAATAGGCAATCGTCCCAACGTCCACGTCATAAATGACTTGCTCACCATGGATCAACACTCACAATATGTGCCAAAAATCCTTTAGCATCAAAGTCACCTCCCTAGTAGGTAGGTGGAAGGATGAGGTCTCTTTGTGCCACCTCTCAATCAATACTATCATCATTGCAAGGTGAGTCCCGATCTCGGGCATTCCTGCCACAAACCCTAGTCCGATCGCCCCAAGGAACATCCTCACTTGGTCAGTCAAATCACAAACACGAGACAAGATACCAATTCTACGCTCCCTCAAATGAAGTGGTCGAATGATCTCCTACATGAACAAAGAACACCACATCAAAATTATCAAAAAACTTATAAAATTTCAAGTTTTTGAACCCTAACATGCAAAATCACCTCTATTTGCAAAAGTGTGTCGCTATTTTCTAAGCGATGTTCTACCAAAATTTCAAAAAGTGATGCCATTTTCAAAAGCGAAGTTGAACCTAAATATCAAAAGCGGTGCTCCATGCAAAAGCTTGGTGTTATTTCAATAGCGTCGCTAAACCCTAAAAATTGATCACGACGCCCTATGCAAAAATGTGTTGAATTTTCAAAAGTGATGCTAAACCTACCTAAGAAAAAGTGACACTATACACAATAGCATCACTGACCGGTTCAAAAGTGATGCTATACAATGACACCTTTGTTTGACCACTTTGACTTAGCATTAATGACCTAAAAACTCAAAAAATGAGGAAAGTTTTGATTTGTGTATCAGTGGTCCTGCATCTGTTGCACATTGGTACTCTCATACCCTATTCACAAGGTGTTGTGGGAGCTCACAAGCCACTATTTCATCAAGGTGTCAAAGCAAAAATCACAGAATCTCTCTAAGGCTATGAGTGAAAATGATTTGAAAAAGACCCCTCCACCTCTATTTAAGCCTAAAAATTTGGGTTTTTGCCCTAATTTGAGGGGGGAAATGGCATTCTTGTCCTATTTCATCAATCTTTGAGCTATGTGGCATGTTTTGAGTCATTTTTCATGTTTCTGAGCTTGTTTTCATGTCCCTAAACCTATTTCTATACCTGCATCAATGTTGAACCCTTTTCGTGATATTGACCCAAAAATTCAAATTTCCACCTGATCTCTTGAGGGGGTAGGGTACCAGCTTAATTCCTTCCATTGGGGCAACAGTGGGCATCCGAAAAACTAGGAATTTTAATTTTTTTTATCTAAGCAGCAACATTAATATGAAAAGTGTCAGTCTTTGAACCAATGTAACAGGTACCTCACTTCAAAGAGGGGCAAAATGTAGACATTTAAAATTGTCCTAACTAATATTGCACACTTAGATATGATTACTAACACTATTTCGTCCTAAATTCACCTCCTTTTTGACTGTTTAATTGAATGATCCTAGTTGTTTAATCAAATGCATCAATTTCTCCTATTAATCAAATGTTCATTATTATTTGGCTAATTCACCCCCTTTCACACTAATTCTCATCTTATTTAATCACATAATGTGAATTATTTGATTAAATTGCTTATGTTCTCTCATTTCATTAAATAATATTAATTATTGAATTAAATTTCATTTGATCCTCTTTCATTAAATAAATTAATTATTTAATGAGCATCCTAATTTCACTCAACTTGCACAATTAAAACTTTTCTTTAATTATCTAATTATTGTTTTCCCTCACTCTCCCACTTGCAAGGGAATATTCCTCCATTTGAACTCAAAAATGGAATATTCTTTTGTAACAACTTCCTAATTTTTAGGAAGTGTGCTTCTTTGAAACAATGAGAGCCATTGATTAACTCCTCGATCCATTTCAACTTGCATTCTCATCCATTGATGAGAATCCTTGATCAATGCCTTCACCTCTCATGGCTTCTCATCCATTGATTTATCAAATCAATCCTAGCCATTGATTCACCATTTTCTCCTATAAATACACATCATTTCTATGTGAAAAGGATCCACTTCCACTTTAGAAAAGTTATGTTGCACATTTGAATACTCATCTTCATTCATCTTGCATCCATTTTAGCTTTTCATCCACTTTTATCTTAGATTTCATCAATATTAGCTTATTTTCATCAATGGAGTTCATTTAGATGCTTGTTTCATCAAAGGGATTGGGAAAGGGTTGACATTCCATATCAATGCAACACCAATCCTCCAATGGGATGAGGTTTGAAGCATTTGAATAGGTTTTCATTATTCATTTCTTGTTGTTTATGTTTAATGTCTTCCTTATTTAATGGTTTTCAAGTATTTCATTGGGATTATAGCTTAACTAGTTAATTATTGCTTAGAATCTATTGGATCTGGTGTATTTAGCTTGTGTTATGATTATAGTCACATCAATTTTTCATTACTTTATCCATTTATCTCTGCCCTACCTAGGGTAAGCACTCTCCTTTACATCATCATAGCCATTTTGGAGGTAGAAATACCAAAATGGGGTTTGACTTAGGCAAGCCCCTATATGACACAACCCTTTCTCTCCCCTATTGTGTGCAGGATATAGATTTGAAGTGAATTTGGGAGAGGATTGAAGACCTAATTGCTAGATCAAACATTCAAACCTCACATGTCAACAAATTAGGGAAAGTAGAATTTATCAACATATGAAGTTTCGATAGTGATTCTGGGAAGGAAGAGCCTCCAGATAGGGACCAATTGAGATATGAATTATGTTACTGAAGGTTTTCATTCTCAGGTCTAGGGTACCAATGCTCCTGTACAACCAACTCCAGCTCATATTTATATGTCAGGTTCCTCTATGTCTACACTATGCTATTATGTACTTCATTTCTATGTTTTCCTAAAATCATGATAGTTTTTTGTAGTTGCATAATTAACTTAGATCTACATTTGTATCTTCAAATTCATTTAATTAGCAATTAATTAATCAAAACCTTTATCCATAATTTTGGCTCTTTCATTGAGGTTAGTAGACAAGTGGGTGTTTGTGATCATTTTTGGTTTCACCCATTGTGATATAGGAGAAGGTGTGATTTAGACCCTAGATCACCTTTTCCTGTATCACATTTTGGTGAGATCAATGCTTGTTACATGTTAAAATCCTTCTAAAATATTAAAGAGGTAGGTTTCCTTAGACAATAGAAAGACTAGTTCATTTTCATTGCATGGATCAAAGGGACCAGATCTTTATCACCTTCAATAGAGGTATTCCTCCTTCCCTTGCTCAATGTGATGAAATTCCAATATAAACTCTAAAAAGTATACCTTGTTTCATTGGTGAAAATACCATTAACCCTATACAACATATTCAATACATTGCTAATATGTGCTCTATTCATGACATTGTAGAAGACAATGTAGTTGTTAGGCTCCTTGCAACTCCCTTGAAAGGTAAAGCACTTCAATGGTATAGGGGATTTGCAACCCAATTCAATACATAACTAGGATGAACTAGGTTAAAATCTTTGAAAATAATTTGAGGATAAAAGTGATCATCTATCTCTAATGGAGAAACTTATCACTATTAAAAGATCCCCTTATTAACCCATGATATACTTAAACTTTAAGCTCCAAATAACCTAGGATAGGATTCCAAATTTGGTTAAGCCTTCTCCAAATGCTGCATTTCTATATTATTTGAAAGCTTTAAACAATGATGTGGTTGTCATGATACCCTCAATGGGGGAATAACTTTATTTGATACTTATGATATTGTTATTCTTATCAATAGTTTTGCACCCTGCTGAATGCAATATTTAGCAAACTACTGAAACATGGAAACCTCTTTCAGATGTGGGTGATCTTATGCGAAAGAGGAATCTCCGGAGTGAGCTGGTTCTCCGAATGATGAATTCTATTCTAAAATAGCTTCTGAGGAAAGGGATAAAGAATAACTGAATATAAAACCTATTTCTAAAATATGATTCACCAAACTTATAAAAATTCAGACCTAACCACTCATAACAACTTCTCTATTGCAGTAATTCTCACAATCTCATTGGCACACATCCCATCAGTGATTCACATGAAGATCTGGAAAACAAATACAACATGCAACCTGAAACATGTAATTCTGAAACACCACCTATAATAGCAAGACATAAAAGGATTTCAATTTGAAAACACAACTACATCAGATTGCTATTAACAAGTTTGAGACAGAAAATAAGGAGAAATCTGCTGCTCTATTAAAATTGAAAGAGTGTCGATCTGATCAAAATGAGTATCAAAAGGTTTACAAGCTCCCCGAAAATGAGTAAGGGCAAGAAACTGATCTGAACTCCACTACTGAGAATGGAAAGTTGAAAGACTAAATCTATCAAGAAACTCTCAAGGAAACCCTAATCCGAGCTCAGAAGAAGCTCCAGGAAAAAAGGCCTCAAACAAACTCAAAAACTACTTTAAAGAAGAAAAAAGCACAAAGCTTTTATGATTACACTGTCAACCCCCTAAAAATGGGCAAAATCTGCTTTAAAAGCACAAAAAACACCTTATCTCTCCAAGGTAAGTCTGGAATTCAACCAAGAAGAAAAGTCAGTCAAAGATCTGCTAAAAATAGCAAGAAAACATAAAGCAGTTTATAAAACATCGCTTTTATGCTTCTGCTTTACAAGATGCATATTTTTTCAATTTTGTCTATTTTTGCAACTCAAAGATTGGAAATCTTTTGCAAAAATAAAACTGCTTATTTCTCCATTACAATAATTGATTTTTCCCAAAAAATCATAAAAATATACCAATGTCATCATTATCTCCTCATCACAACCCCAATTGATTTATTTAAAATCAATTAAAAAATAAAACCCTAAAAGTTAAATTGACCCTAAACATCAGATATTCAGCATTCACCCTAATTGCTCTTCATTTCAAATAATACCCTAAGGCAAAGTCCATACTTTGCTAAGGCAAAACCATAAGTCTTAAAGACTTAAGACATCTCTCTAGCATGGAATTTTGGCCTCCATAATATTGACTTAAACTTAGGCTTGAATAAATCATAAAGGAAACATTATGAGTTCGGCCACCATATGATATTTGACATGTGCATTTTGAATGGAAATTCTGGAAAGTTCATGATGCTCGAATTAGGGATTTGATCAAAATAGGGTCAAACCCTAATTATCACCATTTCGCACCCGTGACTTTGGAAAGGAAGAACCTCTGTCCGCATGAACAATGCCGCTATGATGGTGTTGGATTCGAACCTGGGTGCACATAAATCCTCCTCTTTCTCTGTAGTTGACCGAATCTTTAGTGGGTAAGCTTCTCTCATGGCGAAATAGCTTTTCATTTCATTATTTTGAGCCTCAGAAAGCCCTAAGGGCGCGGCCTGTGTGAGTTTGTTTCTAATCATCTACTTTTTCCTTTGACTCCACCATACTATTATGAGCTCGAGCTCGACTTCTAGAGTCCACTCCATGGAAGCTCGACTTGTGTTCTGGTTTTCCTTCACTGTGCAGAGGTGAGCTCTAGTTAATGGTTTTTGTAATCTGCTCATTTTAACTTCAAAGCCGTGGCTAAGATACTCTAGTGTCATCCTTTCACTATTATCTGGTGCTCACATTTTTCATTGTAACGCTCTATTCACTAGTTAGAGCTCAGCCATCACTTGGAAACTCGAATCCCTACCTTGGGAAGCTAAAGAGGAAGCTATGGCCGTGGCTTTAGACTTAATCAGAAATTCAAACTGGTAATTTCTTTTGCTTGGTAGAAACTTTGAAAGCTCTCTTTATTTCATAAACTTTTTGGCCATGTACAAGCCGTGCCAAAAGAGCACTTATAGGAAACATTCTTGCAGACCTTGGGCTCGACCCAGAACTGAAAATCACCATTGTGTTAATTTAATAACATTTTTGTTTGTGGATATCATAGAAAGTTAAAAGAAATTGTATTTTTCTTCCTCTGTATTTTGACTATAATCTGGGAACCCGCATTTGTTGAATATCCTTGCCATTTTCTCCAGATTTCATGTGGGTATTTTTGTGGCTATTTTTTCTGCATTTGACACCAACCCTGAAAATGGGTACTTGAAAATTTAAAAGGAAACACCATTTTCTGTATTTTGAGGATAAACCCACATGTGGGTATTTTAGAAAATTCGAAAGAGAAGTCTATTTTCCTCTTTCCTGAGCTAGATTTATCACATAATTATTCATATTTCTAGTTATACTGTTGTTTCATAAAAAACCATGTGGGTATCATAAATTGTCAAACTTCTATACTCTTTGAGAGCAAACCCTCATGTTGGTATTCAAGATTTCGAAAGAAAAATGCATTTTCTGTCTTTCCTGAAAACATTTGAGACTATGAAGTAACCAATAGTTATTCGTTCTATCCATATGGCTCAAGCTAGAACAAGATTTACCCACGCTTTTGAAGCAAAACAATATCATGGGTTTCTTGGAATTTTTTTAAAAGCAAAAGCATGTCTTTAATTTCTGACAGAATTCGATCTCCCATTCTTGCTTGAAATAGTGATAAACTGTGTACTTACTTGCAGATCTTGATTCAAATATCTAGTGACATTTTGTATTTATGTAACCTTCCTGATAGTAATAATACCTGAGCTCAATTACAGAATTGTTATCGACAGGGAACTGCAGACTAACCTTTAAAAATGAAAATCCAATATTCATTTTCTGAGAGTACTCTCCAGGTACTAGAAATCTGAAAGACCTATTTTGCATTCAAAACTTCATATGTGTATTAAGCTCGAATCTGAACATCCCATTATGGTCTCTTACTGCATTCTGCGCTCATGACAACAACCTTACCTCACTGTTCTGTTAAGGCCTTGACTAAGTAATCTGGAAATGATCAACATCCTTTTGTTCTTGGACTGCAACATTGCATCAGTATGAATCACTTTTAAACACCGGTTCAAATGTATAGCTGGTAACTCAGGATCATTCTAGAAAGAAAAATACTTTCTCTTCTATTATTTTCTGAAAAGGTCACTTTATTATTACCATTGATAATGCAATATTTCTTCACCAGTCAACTCAGAACTAGAAATTTTTCTAACACTCAAGTGCACTGTCTATTTGTATTCATGAGCAACATGGTACTCTTCATGCATTTTATATTTCACCACACAAACTGTTCTCTTTGATGATGAAAATTAGAAAAAATCATTAAGGCATATGTGTGCCTGCTCACTATCCAAAAGAGAAATAATGAATTGAAATTCACATGACATATGATTATAATCAGCACAGAAAATGAAGTAATTCAGCAATTCTAATACAAATGCATTCTGTTAAATTCTTTGAGTGAACTAAACTCACTGTTCACCTGTAGCCTTCAGAAAGAAATGCTGATCGTTATGAATGCACAGTTGGTTTCATTACTTGACGGATAACTCTGTTTTACTCTTCCAGTTGTATTTCACTTTGTTTGATGTATATGATGAAAAATCTTTCAAAATCAGCCCATTTAATGCATAGGGCAGCATGTCGGGCTCTACCCTTGTGGGAGCCCGTTTTACTCCACATGCTTGGTCTTCGAATAATGTTTAGCTTCATGAATTTACCTATACCTGCACAAGGAAACAAACAGTGTTAGCATAAAAAAATAGAACATGTTGATTATGATGTTGATACTTCTCCTTCAGCTCACTTCTTTCATACTGCATTTGATTGATTGTTTCAATGCATTGCTAATAGTATGTTGTACTATTGTCGGTGCATCATATAGGTTACATATAATCGGAGCCACTGACACCCTCCTTTTCCTCTTACAGGTCGACGGAGCTCGAAAAGGCAAGGTGCACCATTCAGCATCGAGCGTCGATAATCAGGCAATGACAATTATCTATCACTTACATGTTCTCCTTTCGCATCTTCAGTAGTGCATTGTGCTGTTAGAAATGTAATGGAACAGTTATAGTTACATCCATGGCTTGTGTGGATCTTTGATTTCAATTCTGCTTTTTAGTTGAAAAGAAAATGCATTTTATGCAATATTGTAACACTATTCTGATTGTGAAATCAAATGAAGCCTTGTAAAAATATGAGTTCTTTTTGAAATGAATAAAAGCATCTGAAATGCTATTTTACACATGTACTCAATTCTGTCTTTCATTTAAATCTACAACTTCTGAATGGCACTCTGCAAACTCATAACTTCAAAAATGCATAACTGTTACTCAAATGCACAAAGTAATGTGAAACAACATTTAAAAACAATCTGCAATTCCACTTATGGCAAATAATAATCAGCCAGCTCCTCTATTTGAGCTAAGGTGAAAAATATGTAACAGTTATACAAGCTAAAATTTCCTATTCCAAGCTAGGAAGACATCTCTAAGACCTCAAATGCCTCTTTTTCTTGAGCCTCCACCTAATCATCCCACCTTGTCATTTATTCTTAGAGCAATCGATCAACAAACTCCACCTGTTATCCCTTCTAATGATTTGCATGAAGTTAAAACCTTTCTCCAAGGTTTTGGGAATGATTTGGTGGCTTTAAAAAGGCAACAAGCCTAGCATAGTAAACCTTATCAACCTTTTAATCAAACATATCAGCCTAATAGGTAGCTTTATCAAGGTAATGCTAAAAAACAAGGTCAAGTAAGTTATGTTAGGCCTTTGAACACCCAAAATCCTAGCTATCTAAGCTCTTCCCAAGCTATTGTTCTGATGCAAAGCAGGGTGGAAACACACAAACTAACTCAATCAATCATTTTGTCAAAGTATTTAAACATCAAACAAGTTGGTTTTCCTTACAAACTGCCATTTTGCCTAGTAGCACAACAAACAGAGTATTTTTGTCATAATTTTCTTGTGGGACCTCCAACCCACAACCTAATGACCATTTTAGATACCCATTAATCCTTTTGAAAAAAAAATCTTAATTTCAGGGGTGGTTACTTTGGAACAAAGTCTTCAAATTTTTGTTGCTACACCCTCAATTATGCCTAATTTGGTTTATGCAACTAGGTCACAATAGGGTTCTTTCACTCCCAACCTCAAATCTTCATTTCACCAGCCTATACATATCAAATATGACCTGCACAAACACTTTCCATCACCCAAAACAACTTTTCCCATGCTTTTTTAAAAACTTTAACACCTATGCATCACAATTGCCTAAAAACATGAGTTCAAATCACTAGGGCATCAACCCATCTGCCCAAGTCCTTAACCCCTGCTCCTGCAAACTTTACCAACACAAATTACATCCTATATAACCCCATTCCACCAATTATCAAGCATTTTCATCGGTGGAATGGGTCTCAAAACATTATTTTTACTCTCAAACCCTCAATACTAGGGTTTCTAACCCGTTTTCAGAAAATATCTCTAATAGGCCTCAAACTTGATGAAATTGAGTGCAACCAACTTCAAATGATAGCTAACTCATTCCCTTATGAATTCAAATGCATATTAGTATATTATCACACTATACGGAGTTGTACCAAACGCTATAGCAACAAACTAACACTAACAATTGTAGAAAATGAAGTTACTTTTATTGCTTGATTACCAAATCTTCAACCAGAACCTTTCCTTGAAGTTTTCAAGGCATATTCAAACATGTACAACAAAGAAACAATGGTTCAAACAACTTTTCAAACCATATGACCATTCATCTTCCCAAAATCATCAAAAATGCAAATGTTGCTTGTGCAACTTTGCAACTTTTTGCAAAACTTAACAACATGATTCCAAACCGACCCTGCATGACCAATTTACATTGAACATGGTCTAAATAGACCTTATTACAATCCAAAATATGACTAGAACACCCAAAACTAACATTAGACCACCTTTGTAATACGTTGACTAGGTGCCCCTGCACCATACTCCCCGAGCAAAAGGAACTCAAGTCCCCTTGAGGACTGTGTAGCAACAACAAATTCATGTTTTTCCATGATATTATTTGACCTCCAAGTGATTTCACCATTAGTAAATCCCTTCCAATGAATCAAGTACTAAAAATTTGCATTATTCTTTGCATTCTTGAACTCTTTGCCACTTAAGTTATACTCCAATTGTTGAGGGTTTCTTGATGGATACTCCCTAACCTATTCCTTACTTGAAAATATTGTTGAACCTACCTCTTTACCTGTTACCAAACCTCTCCCACTCTTGCAATGAACTCCCTTGTTCTGCTTCTTTGGTTTATGTTTGAATTTTCTCTCTTGCCTTTGCAACTTATGTTTGTTCTCTTCACTCTTCATTTCCATCTCTTCCATATGAAGTTTTTCCCCTATGTCTGCTAATGTATTATGTTTACCAACCTTTGATATGAAAGGAGTTGAATGACCACCATCCTCTTTAGAAAGTATTGAGTGAATTACCTCTTCTATCTTCACATCAACATATCTTTTAAACTAACCTTGAATCTGCAACAACAATTCATCTTTGACCTTCAACAAATCATATTTTGACACCAACTCAATGTCATTTCCCTCCAAAATCAAATCATTCTTCAAGTATGTTGTCATACTACTGCCAAGTCTTGAATTGGTTGCAATGTTCCCATCCTCCTTTTCCTCTACCTTTATAAACTCTTTCCTACCAACCACCATTATATTAGCCCCTTTTGTTTGTCCTTTATCATCTTCTATCAATGGTGTCAAAGTAAAAGAGATTCCATCTTTGTTTATCTCATAAGTATTCTGCCTACCATCATACAAATCATGCCTACCAAATTTCCAAGGCCTCCCTAGCAGCAAATGGCACACATCCATAGGTAACACATCACATAAAATCTTATCTTTGTACTCTCCTATATTGAATTCCACCCAATCTTTCTCATTAACCAAAACAAATTGACCCTCATTCAACCAAGAAACTTTATAAGGAGTATCATGGGGTATTCTAGGAAATCTAAGTTTCTCAACCATCTCATTAGAAACCATGTTATATGTGCTTTCTAAATCAATTAAAACCTTACATACCTTACCCATGCACTTACAAGTTGTTTTGAAGAGTATCCTTTTTTGTGATGGCTCCTTCTCCTTTGATGCTTTGATGAGTTTTCTCCTTACCATTAATGATTCTCCAACTTCTGGAGCAGCATGTTGTGATGGAGAGTTTACACTCTCAGTATCCTCTTCTTGCACCAATTGATTCATTCTTTCACTTCCATGTGAACTAGAGGCTTGACCTTCATTTCACTACCATGCTTGGTGTCCAAATTTGTTGCATTGATAGCACCTTCCTGTGAATCCTTGTGAGCCTCTTCCTTGACCTCCAAATCTGCCTCTAAAGCTTGATCTACCACCTCTAAATCCACCTCTGATCAACAACTTGTTCTTTATCCTTGCTTGTATCTTCTTGACCTTCATAGGACTGCCTTGGAGTAGAAAATGAACCTCTTCCTCTAGAAGTGTTGCCTCTACCCCTGGTTTGTTTGTCTTGCCTTTTTTTTACCTTTTCTTCAACCCTTATTGCCATTTGATAGCACTTCTCAACTGTTCTTGGATTTTCCAAAGTTAACTCATCTTGAATGTTGAACCTTAATCCACTCAAATATCTAGCAACCTTCTCCACCTCATCCTCTATGTGACCTGCCCTTATACTCAACTTATAAAATTCTTCAGTATAGGCTTTGACATCCATTTATTTATTTTTCAAACCTTGAAGTTTCTTAAACATTTGAATTGCATAATCAAATGGTAAGAACTTACCCTTAATTTTAGCTACCATTTTGTCCCGATAAACAATCTTTGACTTATCTCTCTTCCTCCTTTCAGTTTGCTCATAATCCCACCATAATAAAGCATGACCCTTCAACTTTGTTTTTTCAATCTTCACCTTATGTTCCTCAAATACATCCTCACACTCAAAGTAATTGTCAAGTGCTGCAATCCAATCTAAAAGTTCTTCATCGTTCAAATTACCTCCATACTTAGGTACATCAATCTTCACCTTGTGTTTATCTTCCTTAACTGCTCTCAATAACTTAACCATCTTTTGATCATTGGGATCCAATTTCTCTTCCTCTTCTTCTTCTTTAGAGTCACTCTCATCACCCATGACCATACCTCTCTTCTAACTTGTTTCCAGAGAATCAAGCCTCTCTTTCAACTCTCTCATTTCTCTAGCATGCTTGTCCTTCAACTCATTCACTTCTCTAGTAATGGTTTTCCCTTTTGGAGGCATTTTATTCACTTTTTGCTTCACACTTTCCTTCTTGTTTCACACTTTCTCTCTCTTCTTCAGATCAGACCTATGCTCTAATACCAATTTGATGTAGATTATGGTGGAAACAAACAAAATAACTCAATCAATCCTTTGTCAAAGTATTTAAACATCAAACAAGTTGGTTTTCCTTACAAACTACCATTTTGCCTAGTAGCACAACAAACAGAGTATTTTTGTCATAATTTTCTGGTGAGACCTCCAACCCACAACCTAATGAACATTTTGGATACCCATTAAGCCTTTTGAAAACATATCTTAATTTCAGGGGTGATTACTTTGGAACAAAGTCTTCAAACTTTTGCTGCTACGCCCTCAATTAGGCCTAATTTGGTTTATGCAACTAGGTCACAATATGGTTCTTTCAATCCCAACATCAAATCTTCATTTCACTAGCCCAGACATATCAAATATGACCTACACAAACACTTTTCATTACCCAAAACAACTTTTCCCATGCTTTTCTAAAAACCCTAACACCTATGCATCACAATTGCCTAAAAACATGAGTTCAAACCATTAGGGCTTCAACCCATCTACCCAAGTCCTTAACCCCTGCTCTTTCAAACTTTACCAACACAAAGTAAATCCTATCTAATCCCATTCCATCAATTATCAAGAACTTTCATCGATGGAATGGGTCTCAAAACATTATTTTTACTCTCAAATCCTCAATACTAGGGTTTCTAACCCATTTTCAAAAAAATATCTCTAACAGGCCTCAAAATTGATGAAATTGAGTGCAACCAACTAAAAATTATAGATAACTCATTCCCATATGAATTAAAATGCATATTAGTACATTATCTAACCGTACGGAGTTGTACCAAACATTGTAGCAGTAAACTAACACTAAAAATTGTAGAAAATGAAGTTACTTTTATTGCTTGATCACCAATTCTTCAACAAGAACCTTGCCTCAAAGTTTTCAAGGCATATTTAAACATGTACAACCAAGGAACAATGGTTCAAACTACCTTTCAAACCATGTGACCATTCATCTTCCCAAAATCATCAAAAATGCAAATGTTGCTTGTGCAACTTTGCAACTTTTTGCAAAACTTAACATGATCCCAAACTGACCCTACATGACCAATTACATTTAACATGGTCTAAATAGACCTTATTACAATCCAAAAGATGACTATAACACCCAAAACTAACATTATACCACCTTTGTAACATGTTGACTAGGTGCCCCTACACCATGTTCCAATTCAAAACAACATATTTTAATATTATGAATGATGTTACTCTTGTAACCAGTCCCATAATCAAAATTCTTGCTCAAATGGATTTCTTAGTCAAGCTTTGATAGTCCAAAGTGCATTAGAACTCCAAGAATAGTGAGTGGAGTCAACTCCAAAAGGTGAGAATTTTTAAGAAAAGTGATAATTGAGTCCACTTATTAAAATATCAAGAGAGTGGTTTTTGTGGTGTAAATCAAAATGAAGTACCAACTAAATGGGGAACTTCTGCCTCAAATTTGAAAAGGAGAGCATTAGAAAAAATAACCATCTTCTATGGTTGGTCAAACATCCACTTCTCAAACATTAAACCAAGCTATAAAGAAGGAAAATCAATCCAAATATTAGCTTCCAATTAGTCAATAGTCAAAAGAGGATGTATCTACTATTGAGGATTAGTCAAAGGTTGGTCATATTCCTCTGATATAGTTAAGTAAATGAAAAGTACCAATTTGAATGTTACTATGTGGGGAGCATTCTCAATCCCATCTCAAATAAATTTATTGCAAGATGCTTTGAGTCATTTCTATCATACAAATGAACCAACAAAGAATACATTAGCTGCTCCGACAAGCTTATGCCAACCAAAGGAAGGAGAAACAAGACTAGCAAGCCACTGTCTGTCTACATCTCCTTAATAATTGTATGCTAGTTTATAGAGCTAGTAGTTCAATTATGCCCAAGAAAATTATTGATTTATTAGGTATATAATACATACTAGTCACTAAGGGAGTTATCCAACTAGATGGAACTATTGTTACTATCATAAGAATTGTTAAAATTTGAACCATATCCTTCATGCATGCCCAAGTCTTTTCGTCTCTCAAGAAATTTCAATTATTGATCTTCCTCCCTATTTTTCCAAATGACTCTCTAGGGACTACTTCACTACAAAAATTGGAGGATATTTATCTTTAAATTGGCCACACATGCTCCTTATGATTTGATATGGAACAAGAATAACAAACAAAGTTGAACCTATCTCTAAAGACCGTATTGAGCCATATATGCCTAGTCTTGTTAACATGAATTATGCCATGTATGGCCAAGAAGAATATGATGCTCTTAATGAGTCTTCTACATCCTTGGAGGAAATTCCAAACATCTTGCTTGATGATTTGGCAAAGGAATTATATGATTTTGATCCATATGACCATATGAAAGAAACAAGGTTGGGTACTTATTGCATACATGAGGAAGATTCAACTTTACCTAGCCTTATGAAGCCATGAGAATGTCTCAAAGGAGCCTAGAAATTTACTTTGATGGTTCAATAAGTAAGATTTGTGTCCAAGCGAGTGTCATGATAATATCTCCTCTAAAAGAGAGATAATTATTTGCATTTATGCTTCAATTCAAGTATACCAATAATGTAGTTGAATAAGAAGCATTGCACGAGGGTCTCCAATTATCCCAAAAGAGGGTAATCAAAGTACTATAGGTTTGTGGAGATAGTGAACTCATCATACATCAAGTTAGAGCTCAAAATGCAACCAAAACACTTTTCTTAAAGCCTACAAACATAGAGTTTGTGACTTAGTTGAGGACTTTGATACTTTCAACATTCAAATTGTTCCAATGAATCAAAAAAATATGTTGATAGGCTTGTATTAGTTGGTTCACAATGTGTCATTCCTAATGGCATTATGGAAGACAAATACGATCATGTTAAGCTTTTAGTGAGGCCAACAATCCCAAACAATGAGACTAGTTGGCAAGTATTTGGTGGCGACAAGAAAATTTTAAAATTCCTTCAAGAAGAGGTAGAATTTTCTACTAAAAATCAATCTAAGTTGCAAGAACAATATGGAGACCAAATTATCCAATTGAAGACAAACAATTTTCCAAAGGGTTTGATTACCTTGGAGAGTATCTTCAATATTGACGATTAGCTCAAGAATGGAAAGATTAACATAACCATCAAAGAAGAGGATTATGAACAAGTAACCATATTAAATGACAAGTTCTTGAGGGTTGGAAATGTATGTAGTCGATATGAAAAACAAGCTTCTATTGATCTTTGTGGAGAATATAATGATTTGTTTGCATGGACTTACAAGGATCTTAGAGGTTTTGACCCAAATTTAGACCTACATATCATTGAATTAGATCCTAATGCTAAGCCCATTAGGAAAAAAAAGGGGCCAATCAATCCTAAAATTGACCCTTGATGAGACAAGAACTAACCAACCTTATAGAAGAAAGCATTATCTTCCCAAGCAATCACCCATCTTGGGCTGCTAAATTAGTTCTAGTTAGGAAGAGTAATGAATAAATAAGGTTATGTGTGGATTTCAGAGACTCGATTAGAGCCTCCCTTAAATATCATTATCCCCTTCCATCCATGGAAAAAATCCTTCAAACGGTGGCTAGAGCTTAAAAGTTTTCTCTCCTAGATGGCTATTTAGGATATAACCAAATTTGTGTTCAAGAATCAAACCAATTTAAAAATTCCTTTATCAACAAATGGGGGATTTTTTCTTATGAGAATGCTTTTTGGGTGACCAATGTTGGTTTAACCTTTCAAAGAGCAATGAATATGACCTATAAAGGGCTTATTAATGATATAATATTGGTTTTGGATGATATAAATTTCTTCTCAAAGCATGAAAGTGAACACTTGGATCATTTGTCCAAGGTCTTCCATAGTTGTAAGAAATTTGGAGTATCTTTGAACCCTAAAAATTGTGCGTTTGTTCTTCATGACTAGTGGGGCACATAGTTTGAAAGAGTGGTCTATATATTGATCCTAAAATAGTAAAAATATATTTTAACCTTTTCCCTCCCAAGCCATAAGCAAGGCCTTCAAATCTTCTTGGGGAGGATCAAATTTGTAAAAAGATTCATACCAAATTTTGTCACCTTGGTCAAGCATCTTACCTCTATGCTCAAAAATAATATTGTTTTCAACTGGTCAAAGGAAGGTGAGGACGGATTTGAAATTATCAAGAAAATTATTTCTCAAGCTCCTACTCTTGTGAATCCTAACTTTGAAAAATACTTTATATTGTCTAATTCTGGAGGACATGAAAGTATATCAACCATCCCAACTCAACAAAATAATGATCAAATGGAGTATCTAATATATTTTTATAGTCAAGCACTAAAAGACTGTGAACTAAGGTACAATTTTGTTAAGAAATAGGTCTTTTCTATTGTAAGAGATCTCAATAAATTTAGGCATATGGTTCTAATAACACAATTTACTTAATGGTGCCTTGTCCAATTGCGAAAGAATTCCTTTTGAGTAGGTATGTGAATGAGAAGAGAGATGGATGGATTAATAGTGATGGAGTACGATGTAAATATCAATATCACCAAGCTTGGATGGATTAATAGTTTAGGTTGCAATACATTCCCTTTGTCCTTGTTGATGGAATTTTATTTAGAAATGACATGAATGGAGTTCTATTAAGGTGTATTGAGAGTGACTAGATTGCTAGAGTGCTTGAAGAGTTCCATAATGGTTTATTAGGAGCTCATTTCTCAACAAGGACTACTATTGCTAAAATCATGAGAGTTGGTTATATTGGCCTCATTTATTTAAGATGCTTACAAGTGGGTGAGAAATTTGCCACAGCCTTAATCTTACACTAAAATATAATCACTTGTATATGTGTTCAAATTTTGATGTAAATACTTTAATCACTATGTGGATCTATGAATAAGATGGTTAATTGTGTTAATTATTAGTTACATTTCACATTATACACTAATATAAGCTAAGTTTGAAAGCCATTTTGTATTATATATTAATGTTGTAATAATGTGATTATATTTCAAAGTTTAGAAAGGACTAACTACAATTTTTTTCCTTACACCCTATTTTCATGCCTAGAATGTGGCTATTGAATGTCACGTCCAATACACTATTTCCTTGGTTTCATTGTTTGAAAACTGAAAGAAGATGAAGGGAATTTGGGGTCATTTTCTTCACATCTATTCAACCTAGTTTTGTAGAAGGTTTTGTCTAGGTATGAATTATTATTTTGTTCTTTCTTCAATTGTAAAATGGAAAAGAAGAGGGAAAAATGTTATGTATATTTTTTTTATTTTTTAGTAAGGGTAAAAACTTGCAATTTTATTTGTTCAAAGGCTATAATGTTTTATCATTAGAATCTTTATTGATTCTCTTTCACCACAACATAACATTTGGTGGAGGTATTTATATGAAAATTAGAAAATTGGATTGTTTTGTTGTAGCATCCAAGTATGATGCTAGAAGAGCTACTCATTTCAGTTTGAAAACTCAAATGAAAAGAATGCAAAGAAAAAACATGAAACTTAGGAGGGTTTAAACAGTGTATTCTCATAGTCCCACAAGAAACAAATCGGCTACAATATGCACTTTTGGATAAATTTAAGAACATATGACATATATGTATAGGCATTAAACGAACCCAGTTTCCACATGCCCATACAAGAAATAAATGGGTTTCTCTAAATACAATTTTAAATAATGTATGATCATAATACCGTTGTACATGCATTATACAAGCCCATGGTTCTATTTATATATTCATATATAGTTCAATATGCAATTTTGGACAATGTTTGATTATATAATACATTTGCGTAGGTATTATACAAACCCAACTAACTATATATACTCATATATATAGCTAAAACACATGTACACCTATGAGTGTAAATGTATTATACATTTATACTTGTGTATGTGTGTACTCGTATATATTTATAAATACAGTTACACCCATAGCATGCACACATGTTTACAAATATATAGTAGTATGTATAGATAAAACTACTAACTGGCCATTAATTGAGTTTTATGTTGTTAAATGCTAAGAACTTGAGAATAGAGTTATTTATTTTCTTGCTTTGGCCTTGGCAATTTTAGGCCTCTTGAAAGTATGTTAGGAGATTGATAAAATCAGGTCTTATAGCAGTCCCATAACATGCATAACTTATGTAGACTTATGCATTTCATGTTTCTTTCTTAACGTGCATTATCAACAATTACAAAAGTTATAACTCAATGACCACTATAGTTTGGAATCTTACATTATTTCAAATATGAGTAAAATTAATCACATACACTCTTTATATATGTACCTTATTGCATCATACATCCAAATATAGGCATTTTTATTTGGAATAATATGACATAAAATTTGATAAATTTATCATTTAATTGTAAAGCTACATGGTGCATATGTAGGTGCTATTGTGGTAACTAAAGTAATTGCTTTGGCCAAAGTTGTTTATTTGAATTGTTAAATAGTTGTTTGAATTTTCTCTACCACACCCTGATGTTAAAGGATACATGTTTGTTAAAGTATTAGGTAAGAATGCATTATGTTAGTAACATCAAATAGCATATAGATATTCATGCATGTCAACCATTGCTAGCTAGACCCTTCGTGATGGGTTAGACTTCTATTGTAATATCTCAATTTCATTTTTGCATTTTCAAATTTGAAGAAATTGAAATATTTGGAAAAATAGAATTTAGCATTTTATTTATGGAATTTGATAGAATGCGATGATGAAAATTGAAAATGAATATTATGTAATTTCTTGATTTAAGGAATTCTTTTCATAAGATTTTCGGTTGAAGGTTACTGATAAGTGGAAAAGTGTAAGAATGTGTGTGCAAGAAACAGGTTGAAGGAAGAGAACTTGATTGAGGTAGGCATGCTTATCCAGATGACCATGGTAAGCAAGAATGAAATCTGGAATACCACACACCACTATAGAATATGACATTTGCATATGTTGAAAAGTTGACAAATTGTATTCATACTTGGTGTGAGAACTAAAGCTAGTGGAAAGAATAAAATTGTGTGTTCTTGTCTCATTTTGTCTGTTTCAAAATTTATATTCAACAAAATTGAATAATAAATTCAATTTATCTTGTATGAAAAAATGATTTCATTGCTTACTCTTTTGGAAGAATTTGAGATGTGATTCAACTAAACGAATATACAAGTGATTTCATATGTATGTTATTTCTAAGACAAAAATGTGAATATATATATATATATATATATATATATATATATATATACACGATAGATGTATATATATTTTATACATATACACACAAAAGTGTATGAAATGTTTTTCTTCAAATTTAAATTCTACTCCTAAAAAGTATAATAAAATCGTGGAAAAATTTAAATATTTGTAACTCCTACTAAAAATGAGAGAGGTTGATTCCCTCTATGGAAAAAAGCTTCAGTCAATGACTGAGAAAATAGAGGAGTGGGCGGCCAAATAACATCATGGAGATGGCAGAATTAAGACCCATATCTCCCCAAGAATAGCAAGGGGATTGTTCGAGCCAGAAAAATAAAAAAAGAATCGAGTAAAAAGTAGAAAATCCAAGAAGGAAGGTGGAGAAGAAGGGAGAAAATTGACTTGGGGTGAAACTGTAGCTTTACCAGGAAGGCAACATCTTGAGGTATTTCAATATTGTTCATTTTTTTCCTCATTTGAATAAGTTTTCAATCTTGATAAGTAGAGAGTACTTCGTTGTATTGGATTTTCTTATCGTGCATGTTCATGTTTGGGGTTATTATTATTTTGATGATCGACTAAACCGATTCAATGTGAAGCCCATGAGGGTAAAGCCACTTGAAGGCTCTATGTTTCTTTTTAAAACTTCCATTTATAAATGTTTCTTTCACATAGAGGGTCGGTTATCATACCTGCCACGGGATTCTCAGTTCTCGTCTATAATTTATCTCCACGGTCATGGCCATTTGGTCGACCGAAGCCGGATTGTATTTCATTTTATGCTATCGGCATGCTTGCATGCCTGCGCCCTGTGAGTGACTAACCGATTTAGACCCACCATTTTGTATTTATTTGGGTATGATATAACACTGCTTGTATTTTCCTTTGAAGTATAAGGGCGGCGATGGCTTCCATGGTGTTGTATGGTCGAGCAGTGATAATCTGCATTCATATGTTTTAACCTCGCCAGCCACACTTAAATGGCATGGGCCGAATTGAACATTATGTTGTTCGATGAGTAATACATAATGTGTCATCCGCAATAGGTCTTCTTGGTCATGGGAATGACCAATGTAAACACTGTGGTATTGTATGATATATATATATATATATAAGCACTGAATGTCGATATATGTATCTATGAACATCATTGTATTCTTGTACATAAATTTGAGTCGAGCACCGACTCTTCCCTAAGCATGCATATGCAAATTGAAGTGCTATTTACATTTTATGGGTTTCAAACCTATGGTTTGGTAGGTATGGACCACCATTGATAAACCCCCATGGGGTATCGATGATGTAACGTACTAACCCTTCGATAAAGTACAAGTTTATAATTTTTCACCATACGAATAAATAAACAGGTAATAAACCATTGTAATAAAAAAAAAATCTTTATTGATATTATATGAAAAAGATGTCATCAATATACAATAGAGATTCCACTTCATTACAATAACTTCACAAGTACAAGTAACAAGAATACATACATTTACAAACATAGCTTCAATGAGCTTTAGAACTAATAGATGTAAGACGGTCCAAGATCTTCCCTTTCAAATCTTGGTTCTTTTGTTTCCTGTTGTGGAGGAGAAGAATCACTCAAACACTTTTCCACCAACCACAGATTCATAATGCAGTCCCTTGCACATCTATCATTCGATAGATGGCCCTTCCCTTTGACGAAGAGATTGGTAGAGTAATTGATAGTGACAACCAACTGAGCATAGTATTGTGTCCTACATAACTAGAACCTAGAAACCCATCCATCCTGAACTAGCATGTAATACTAGACCACGGTGAACTGACAGTGTTAGTCTCAATAGTCACACAACCTAGAGTGGAGTCACAATCTAGAGTGGAGTCTCAGACATTCACACTACTTTGATCAAAGAGTTTTAATTCAGTAAAGGACTGAGAGTCATCTATCACATACACTACTCGGGGCCGATTTGACTTAGGGCTATCTTAAGCTACACATAGGTATTGTCCTTCAATGGAGAATTTGTCATCCTAGACTAACCTACAACCATATTAATCTATTTGGAATTAACTACTTAACCAATAAGTACACAAGCTAGGTATTCCTTCTAGGGATAGTCCATCATCCTAGATAACCTATAAACTTGGATAACTCGACTTACGTATAAGTATATTAAACCATCTCCCATATTGGATGACCTCTCCTAGGAGAAAACACAAGCTCTCCCAGTTAAAATCAATAACTTAGCAATGTGTACCATATGTGCTTTACATGTTCAATCATACCTAGTATGTAATACTTATGATAAACACCCATCTCCTACTATGGAGTAAATACAAACACATTGTATCCCATGTTCAAACATATCTAGTATAATCAAATACCTATGTTGTCAACATATCTAGCATAATTAAATACCTATGTAATACTACATTTTCAACATATCTAATACAATTAAGTATTTGTGTCAAGCAAACTCTCTTACCCTGGAGTACTTAATAACACATTATTAAAATAGCCTAAAAGCTTCAATTCCCTTTTTCAAAGACAACCCTAAATATTCTATTGCACATAGAGAAAATACATTTCAAGCAACATAGAAATCACATTAATTCCAAGTAAATAATAATAAGAAGAAATTCCCATGCTTGTTATCGTTTATCCCAAATAATGAAGACAATGCAGCCTTCTCCAACAGTAATTCAGCTTGATTAAGCTTTCCGAAAGAATTCCCTCTTTCTCTCTTGTTGATAGCACACTTCTCTCAAGTATTAAGATAACTCTTTCTCACAAAAGCTCACTCATTTCTTACTCATAAAATAGATGAACATGGCTGGTAATAACTCAGATATGATAAACAACAAGTGACGTATAACTCTAGATATGATGTGTCCCTCACAAGTGAATGGAAGAATGGAGATAATTTTCACACAAGAGAATGAGAAAGAATGAATGCAAATAATGATCACAAGAATGAACAAGAATGTGTTTCAAGTGAGATGGTGCGACTATTTATAGTGTAGAAAACATTTTGGAATTCCTACAGTTAAGGCATGAAGAATGACACCAATTTCATGCAACATGATTCAGCATAAAGGTGGTGACAGATGAAGCTCAGACTCAACATTAACCATTAGCAGATCGCCTTTCTTATTGAAAACATTCTAAAGACTATTTCAACCTACACATGGAGAATTCAAATATTTCTCCCAAAATGACATCTACAGGAAAGTGAAAACAAAGTGGCGCTAAAACAAGTAAGTTGGTGTGATTCTCAAGTGAAAAGAATATGTCAATGATAATTCAGCAACACATAACCTGAATCGACTGTTTTATGGGTTGAGTTGAATGAACCATATAAAAGTGTTGGACTAAGTCTATGTCTTTTTCATTTCCCATATTGACCAAGTCAAAGCCAACAGATTTCATACATATTGCTACATTTCTCTCATACGTGTCTTGGTTGGTGACACGTAGCTCTTTACATAGCTACATATGTTTCAAAGTTGACTTCCAAAATGATGTCCAACATCGATACAAATTAGCCATGAACTTTTAACATCAAAATAAGTTTTCTATAAATCGACTTCTTATTAAATAAGAATAAGTTGAATTCCAGTTATATAAAATCATTATGTAAAGTATATATTATTATTATATATATATTGTATATATCATATACTTATATATATATTTAAATACCTTCTTATATATATATATATATATATATATATGTATGTATGTATGTATATATATATAACTAAATATATAATATTTTAATATATATTTACATATAATAAATAAATATATATAATAGATATATATATCGTAAGCTAGTCATTATATATCTAATATATATATATATATATATAAGGGTACATGAAAAATAATTATAATAATCACATTATACATGATGTATGCATATATATATATATATGTATGTATGTATGTATGTGTGTGTGTGTGTGTATAAATGTATATGCCTCTATGTACACGTATATATAGGTATACCATATCGATGCATCCATATGAGCATGCCCATTTTCTAACATATGCTTGTATCGATATGCATATACATATGGATACATGTATATACTATATATATATATATATATATATATATATATATATATATATATATATATATATATATATATATATATATATATATATATATATGTTCACATCCGATTCACTTACATCTATTTATGTTACCATCATATTGATAAGCGTATACATGTGGTATATCTATACATATGCATATATGTGTCATTAGATCCCATTGACATGCATGTGCATACATATAAACATACTTCCACCTACATCCCACTTTCCAAACATACAAGATATGAATGACTTACCTATAACCCACAAACTAACCCAACTCAATCATACTAATGTGGTGTGTGTTTATGCTCAAATAGTTTACTTTTACCGGTTACCTGACCAAGATCTTCTCCCGAGTGATACTTCCCCTCCCTTGGAGAAATGGACACTTACCTGCAACCACTAACACATGCACTTGGCAGTCAATTGTTCACAACATATGCAATATATATAAACATTTCCAAAGTTAGAATAATAATTCAATAACCATCTATTCACATATATGCAGTATTTCACCATGGATAACAATAACTGAGATAGCATCAAATGAAACAACATCAAATGAGATAACATTCATATTGATAACAAGGTACAAGCATCTCCATATTTCACATTACATTCATATTTACCCTATGTAGTAATAGTAAATAGTAAGTACACAATTGGGATGTAACATACTTCCCCCCTTGTGAATCATCTTCCCCGATCTATAACCTTTTAACATACAGTTAAAGTCAAATAAAGTTTTACTTACCATTCTCAAAATATGTAAGATTTATAAAACAGTCATCCTATGTAGCAACCTTGTCCTCCCTGGACCTTGCTTTGAGTGCCCTCACTATCAAATAGGTAAATATCGTATGCCTTACACATACTTACTCTCCCAAAGATCTTTATTACTTATACACATCATCGATACAATAGTAACTATACATGAAACCTAAAACATAGTGATCGTAAATTATTGGCCCATGCATTTATCCTTAGTATAATCTAAATAGAAAAGGAATAATGATGTATTACGCACTACACCATGGGTCCTATCCTTCCCCTTTTGTATTTACACTTTTAGACAACTCATAAACCGAGTCCATCCATCACTTACACATCCATTTTCCTTACCATAAAGTACTTGTTCTTGATTACTTGTCCATCTTGAGCATAACATTGCTCCTAGACACCTATCAAATCTTGATACTGCTTTATACTTAAGCTTTGTATCGACAAAGTTTCATTGATCACTTCGATCTATTACTCATTTTTTACATTCTATCAAGTCTATGGTTTACCCTATGTCTAAGCCTATTTCAGCCTAATAGAGTTTCAAACCTTTCCTTCCATATAATGGTCCAAACCTCAATGTTAGAAGTTTATAAATCATTAAAGATTTAGCCTACCATTTTTTACTATAATAATATATTGCACATTCGCTCAACTGAATGTTTCATAGTATGATCATGGTTTACATAAACCAATCATTTTTTTGCTCGTTCAAAATTGAAATAGCCTTCTCAGGAATACTAAGCAACTATTTTCCACAATATATTATTTAGGACCGAAATCCTATAAGACAAGTTTCCAAATAGCGTTGGTTACTTTGATGAGTTTTTCCACTAGAACATTATGTCAGTTTTATCGACATAGACAAATTGATTTGTCTTGTGTTCTACCATTTTCCCTCTAGAATCTCAATAGAGTATACATGTCCTACCGATGATGACATTTAGTCTTCATTTCATGGCATAATAGACAATAACTTGCTACATACTCTACAACACCTTACTTTATCTTTTCTCAGATTATAGTGGTTTCTCATCCGACAATTCCCTTTTTCGTTCCGATGTCCTAACTCTGACATAAATTTCCTCATTCCATTCCTCAATCTTCCAAAATTTTGGGTACATAGGTTATTTTATATCCAATAATAGTCTATTCTTTAACTAAGTGAAAACCTATTTTACAATCTCACGCCATCATTAATTCCCATGTAATAATGGTTATAATTTTTGCGGAGATAAATCCCATTTATCTTAGGAAATCCATATCGTGGACTTCTTTTGTCCCTGGATTATTTTAAAAGATGTAATCCATCTTTCAACTCAATCTAATTTTCCTGATAAAAATTGGTAGTAGTTTCGAGTATTAATCCTTGTTCAGTCATGTTGGTCCCTAGAAGATATCAAATTTAATTGTATACCTAATTACCAAGCATGAACTTTTCTTGTAGCTCCATGAATTCTCTTAATCATATAGGAGAGTCCCAACTTCGGTATATCCTATTTGAGCACAAATAACAACCCTAGTGTTCTACTCAGGAAAAGTTTCCAACATTTCATGCTAAATGAAAATTCCATGATGTCCCATCATAACAATAGATGCTTCCCTTTGAGAGTATATCCCTTTTAATATAAGAGCCACTCAAAGTTGAGTCTTATCAATAATATAACTTCCTTTAACTCACTAGGTGTCCTACCTATGTTTCCAAACTTATAGAATTTTCATAAGCTCAAGTGATTTACACATTTGCATGGGTGAATCTCAATCTCAATATTCCCTTCCAATTCTTAGGATAGAGTTTTCAATTGTTGACTATACCAGTCCGATGTTATAGGTTTCTCTACCCCTATATGTCCCAATCAAGACCAAATGTACAACTCAATCAAGTAAGTTATTCCCAACTTATAGGTATAACTGAATATTCTAGTACATAACCCAACTCAATAGGTTAAATCTTATCCTAAGGTCTCTCTCTTTATTCAAATGAACTTCTCGTCTCAATTAGGTTATTCTAACCTAGGGTTTTATTCCAATATGATCAAATAATTGTTCTCATAAAGAGATTTTTGATGTGGTTAACATAACATCACATCCTACCTTATCTTTCATTCCATCTCTCTGGCTTAATAGCTTAACCTTATTATCCATAGGTCTCTTAGCATAGTAAGCTTTAGTGTCAAGTCGCTTCACGACATGGATATACTACTTATATATAGAAATAACATCGTTATCTAAATTCCCCCATATAAAGTATATAGGAGTGTAGAGACACTTTCTTCCAATCACAAGTATCTAGATCCTCCAATCAGATAATTATAAGGTATGGGTTGATAATAGGTCATAATCCTTAACATTTCCATTTATCTTTTTCCGAAAATCCCAATACTTTTTCCTTGTTGGTCATAAAATGACACCATGACTTGCGAATAAGTCATTAGTTCTTCCAAATTGAGAACATACCCATGTTTTTCGTTGGGTGGGGTACTTAACCTGATTCAATCCACTCTCTTCCTTCCCCCCTTAGTGTTTCCACAACTTTTGATCTATTCGAAGTTGAATTCCTAGTAAACAGTTGCTTCTTCGAAAAGATTTGTCATTCCTTGTTGTTTGGCTTTCTATTGCTTTTTCTTTCCTCAATGGTATACTTTGAATATACTTTTTCCCTAAGATTGATTCATTGTTGTTTTCTATCTCATAGATTTCAACATTTTGGATCATCCAATAGGAGATCTAATGAATAATCAACAACTTTACAAGTTAAGAGGCACTCTATTAATCCAATTATTTTTCCAATATCCTTTTTGGTGGAGGAATATCCATACTCACAAGCCTCTTTTTTTTATGTTCTTTTCATCTTAGAACGTTGTTCCCTTACATCTTCTATTGATCTGACACATAGTACCTTATTGTATTCCATTTCCTTTTGGAACCTCAATCGTATGTTGGTTTTCGTATACATGTTGGTGAGTTCAACTTATACTCCAACCAATCCTTTGGTCAAGCCAACCTTTTCAAGTGACTTTACTCCAATGCTTCAAATCCTATTCTCTTTTATCCTTTAGATATACCAAAGTTGTTTGGTCTCTTTTTCACATCTTAATCAAACTCCAATAATTATCCTTGATTTTGGTTGGTGGAACCATGCCCACATTGTTGATTACTTCTTTCTGGCCATTTTGGTATTATCTCTTTTCCTAAGTACTAACTCTTTTCTTGCAAGATCTTATCCTTTATACAAGAATTATATTTATGTCAAGAGTTCTCCAACCTTGTGGATACCTCCTTCATTGACTTTCTACTTTGTTCTAATTTATGTTGACATTGCATATACATAGATTCGTAGTGTTTTCACTAAATCCAAAAATTCCTGACTCTTTACAACTATAGGTTGCTAATATTAAGGGGTATATCACTTCCTCCCATTCCCTTAGAGTCATATAACTATTTCGTAGGACAAAGGTATATATAGGTTATTCTTCCTAACCTTCCTACACAACTTGATTGCATAATCTTCCGCAATCCAAGTAATATCATAAGTTGTGGGTTTAGGAGTTCTTACTCCAAGGATGAACCTTAACTAGTCCCAATTTACACAAGTTACTAGGGATCTCATCTTCCTTTTCACTTCCCTAAGTTCTTTTTCTCTTGTCGTTGTGGCACAAGAAATTTTCACCCATTATCTTCTGCTAAGGTTTACACATTGTTGCGCAATGAGCTCATAGGTTTTAGTGCAGAACTTGGTAGCTCTGATACCACATGTAATATACTAAACCTTTGATAAAGTAAAAATTTCAAATTTTTCACCATACGAGTAAACAAACAGAGTAACAAATCATTGTAATAAGAAAATTTATTTTCTTTATTGATATTATATGAACAAGATGCCATATCAATTTACAATAGAGATTCCACTTCATTATAATAAGTTCACAAGTACAAGTAACAAGAATATATACATTTACAAACATAGCTTCAATGAGCTTTAGAACTAATAGTTGTAAGATGGTCCAAGATCTTCCCTTTCAAATATTGGTTCTTATGTCACCTATTGTGGAGGAGAAGCATCACTCAGGCGTTTTTCCGCCAACCATGGACTCATAATGTGGCCCCCACACATCTATCATTTGATAGATGGCCCTTCCCTTCAACGAAGAGATTGGTAGAGTAACTGATAACAACAACCAACTAAGCATAGTGTTGTGTCCTACATAACTATAACCTAGCAATCTTGCCATCCCAAACTAGCATGTAATACTGGACCACGGTGAACTAACAGTGTTAGTCTTGGTAGTCACACAACCTAGAGTGGAGTCACACAATCTAGAGTGGAGTCTCGAACATTCACACTACTTTGATCAAATATTTTTAATTCAGTAAATGACTAAGATTCATCTATCACATACACTACTTAGGGTCAATTTGACTTAGGGATATCTCAAGCTACACATAGGTATTGTCCTTCAATGGAGAATCTGTCATCCCAAACTAACCTACAACCATATTAATATATTTAGAATTAACTAATTAACTAGTAAGTACTCAAGCTAGGTATTCCTTTTAGGGATAGTCCATCATCCTAGATAACCTATAAACTTGGATAACTTGACTTACGCATAAGTATTTTAAACCCTCTCCCATACTGGATGACCTCTTCCAGGAGAAAACACAAGCTCTCCTAGTTAAAATCAATAACTTAGCAAAGTGTACCATATGTGCTTTACATCATGTTCAATCATACCTAGTATATAATACTTAATGATAAACACCCATCTCCTACTATGGAGTAAATACAAACACATTGTATCCCATGTTCAAACATATTTAGTATAATCAAATACCTATGTTGTCAACATATCTAGCATATTTAAATACCTATGTCAAGCTACCTTTTGGCATATCTAATACGATTAAGTATTTGTGTCAAGCAAACTCTCCTATATCTTGGAGTACTTAATAACACATTATAAAAATAGCCTAAAAGCTTCAATTCCCTTTTTCAAAGAAATCCTAAATCTTCTATTGCACATAGAGAAAATACATTTCAAGCAACATAGAAATCGCATTAATTCCAAGTAAATAATAAGAAGAAGAAATACCCATGCATGTTATTGTTTATCCCAAATAATGAAGACAATGCAACCTTCTCAAATAGTAATTCAACTTGATTCAACTTTCCAAAACAATTCCCTCTTTCTCTCTTGTTGATAGCACACTTCTCTTAGGAAATAAGATAACTCTTTCTCACAAAAGCTCACTCTTTTCTTACTCATAAAGTAGATGAAAATGGTTGGTAATAACTCATATATGATAAACAACAAGTGATGTATAACTCTAGATATGATGTGTCCCTCACAAGTGAATGGAAGAATGGAGATAATGTTCACACAAGAGAATGAGAATGAGTGAATGCAAATAATGATCACAAGAATGAACAAGAAGTTGTTTCAAGTGAGATGGTGTGACTATTTATAGTGCAGCCAACATTTTGGAATTCCTACAGTTAAGGCATGAAGAATGACACCAATTTCATGCAACATGATTCAACATAAAGGTGGCAATAGATGAAGCTCAAACTCAGCATTAACCATTAACATATTTCCTTTCTTATTGATAGCATTCCAAAGACTATTTCAACCTGCACATGGAGAATTTGAATATTTCTCCCAAAATGACATCTACAGGAAAGTGAAAACAGAGGTGGTGCCAAAACCAGTAAGTTGGCACAATTCTCAGGTGAAAAGAATATGTCAATGATAATTCAACAACACATAACCTGAATTGATTGTTTTATGGGTTGAGTCGACTGGACCATATAAATTTGTTGGACTAAGTCTACGTCTTTTTCATTTCCAATATTGACCAAGTCAAAGCCAACAAAATTTATACATATTGCTATGTTTCTCTCATACGTGTCATGGTTGGTGATACATAGTTGTTTACACAGTCGTGTATGTTTCAAAGTTGACTTCCAAAATGATGTCCAACATCAAAACAAATTAGCCATGGACTTTTAACATCAAAATAAGTCTTCTATAAATCGACTTCTTATTAAATAAGGATAAGTTGAATTCCAATTATATAAAATAAATATGTAAAGTATATATTATATTATATATATATATATATATTGTATATATCATATACATATATATATATATTTAAATATATATATATATATATGTATATGATATATACAATATATATATATAACTAAATATATAATATTTTAATATATATATAACTATATATATAATATTTTAATATATATATTTACATATAATATATATATATATATAATAGATATATATATTGTAAGCCAGTCAGCATACATTATATATATATATATATATATAAGCATACAGGTAAAATAATTATAATAAACACGTTATACAGGAAGTATGCATATATATATATGTATAAATGTATATGCCTCTATGTACACATATATATAGGTATACCTTATCGATGCATCTGTATGAGCATGTCCATTTGCTAACGTATGCTTGTATCGATATGCATATACATATGGATATGTGTATAGACTATACGTATATATATATATATATATATTCACATCTGATTCACTTACATCTATTTACGTTACCATCATATTGATAAGTGTGTACGTGTGGTATATCTATACATATGCATATATGTTTCATTAGATCCCATTGACACGCATGTGCATACATATAAACATACTTCCACCTACATCCCACTTTCCCATATGATCATAATAACATAAGAAATATCTCAGAAACTCAAACAGATAACATCACCCACAAATGCATGCAGAAGTAAAACAAGACTCCTAATGCAAACATACAACCTATGGATGACTTACCTATAACCCACAAATTGACCCAACTCAATCATTCTAATGTGGTGTGTGTTTATGCTCAGATAGTTTACTTTTACCGATTATCTGACCAAGATCTTGTCTCGAGTGATACTTCCCCTCCCCCTGGAGAAATGGGCATTTACCTGCAACCACTAACACATGCACTTCGCAGTCAATTGTTCACAACATATGCAGTATACATAAACATTTCCAAAGTTAGAATAATAATTCAATAACCATCTATTCACATACATGCAATATTTCACCATGGATAACATCAACTGAGATAGCATCAAATGAAACAACATCAAATGAGATAACATTCATATTGATAAAAAGGTACAAGCATCTCCATATTTCACATTACATCCATATTTAGCCTATGTAGTAATAGTAAATAGTAACTACACAACTGGGATGTAACAAATGACATGCTACCAATGGTGGATATCATGTGTATCGATCTCTCTTGAGGGATGGTTTAATGGGAAGAATATGAACTTGATTACAAGTACTCAAAACATATGGATACTCTGATTGAAGAAGAACAAATATGGTTATTTATATTTGTAACAAAATGAATGAATAATGTTTATGTTCTACATTGACCTGTACTTTCAAGTTCTTATGAAAATATGTGACTGTGAAATAGATGTTAATTGAAATCTAAACTGAGATTAGATGTTAAAATAGCTTATAAGAATATCTGATTAATTTGAATCTATTTTGAGTATTTTGTTCTAAATATGAAAGTATACTATTTTAAAAGGAGTTTATTTACATTTTTCAGAATGTATATGCATACTCTCTTATTATTCATTACTAGGCATATATGTGAACATGCATGAAGATCCCTTTATGCATGCTCACATACATGTGGTATACCTTCTGATTCATCTTGATTTACTTTACTTATTGAGCAAGTTATAGATGTTTTGCAAATGGAATCAAACTGTAAATCTGGAATAGTATTGAGTTACAAATACATATGATATTAGATGAATAGATATACCAAGTGTGAATGAATATTGTTTGATTTTGTTGAATGGAATGATACAAGAATTATTGGTAGACTATAGAACGCTAGAATGTTTCTAATGGATGGTATAAAGGGAGGGATACCCCTTGACGTGATAAGCTTTATTTCCGGGAATGGGTGCCAAAGAGAGTAGATTTTCTTTTCCAAATCAAGTCAGAGCTATATTTCATACGGCATGAGCTTGGCCAAGATTTGTTGTCATTTATATATATATATATATGTATACAGAACAGGCTGTGTTATTTTCCCTCTCTCTGTTGTATTGAATTTACCTAACATGAACTTGCATATTCTAACAAAGTAGATAAAAATGCATGTAGTTAGGCATGCACAAATTCCACCTTGCAAACTGTATCTCTTACTAAGTGTTTCGTGCAGGGTCAAGTATTCTTTGACTGACTGAAGGATTCTGAGGAAGCATTGCTTTGTGGTTGGGTGTAAAAGCACCTCAATCATGTTCTCATCCACCAGTGGAGGCGAGTTGTCATGAAGGTATCATATTAGAATTCTATTATGTATTGTATCATTGATGTAAAGGAATAAATGATGTATTTGTAAGAAAACTATGTAATTTGAATTGACTTTGAGGTGTTGAATGCCTAGTCAAACATGTATGTAACTATTGACATATGGAAGTGAATATATTTATATATTTGTGATTTATGACATAAAATTGCTAAATGGAATTAGCTATGGAATTTGTGTCACTAAATTGATATTCATGATGTCAATATTTATTTATTTATTTAATTTTGAAATTAAATCTAGTTGGGTTGTTACATCTATGAATTAGCATGAGAAAGTTACTTGCTTTGTGGTAGGGCGGAAATCATGACGATAATATTCTCTCCTTTAAGTTGGAAAAGGAAGATATTCCAAATAAGAGTTATAATTGTACAGATTGGCTCACATAGTAAATAAGTACAATTTATTTTATTGTGAACAAGAAGTATTATGGTAAAGGCTAAATCCTTGATAGAAATTGACTAGTGATTTCATTAAAAAAAATTGATTATTGTTAAAATGAAAATATCTCATGGTTGGATGACTCGTTTGCATTCTTGTTACAATTGAACAAGTAATGTTTATGTTCTGCATTGACCTATACTTTCAAGTTCTTATGAAAATATGTGACTGTGAAATAGATGTTAATTGAAATATGAACTGAGATTAGATGTTAAAATGGCTTATAAGAATATCTGATTGATTTGAAGATATTTTGAGTCTTTTGTTCTAAATATGAAAGTATACTATTTTTAAAGGAGTTTATTTACATTTTTCAAAATGTATATGTATACTCTCTTATTATTCATTACTAGGCATATATGTGAACATGCATAAAGATCCCTTTATGCATGCTCACATGCATGCGGTATACCTTTTGATTCATCTTGATATACTTTACTTATTGAGCAAGTTATAGATGTTTTGCTAATGGAATCAAACTGTAAATTTGAAACAGTATTGAGTTGCAAATACATATGATATTAGATGAATAGATATACCAAGTGTGAATGAATACTATTTGATTTTGTTGAATGGAATGATAAAAGAATTCTTGGTAGAATATAGAACGCTAGAATGTTTCTAATGGATGGTATAAAGGGAGGGATACCCCTTGATGTGATAAGCTTTATTTCTGGGAATGGGTGCCAGAGAGAGTAGATTTTCCTTTCCAAATCAAACCAGAGCTATATTTCATATGGTATGAGCTTGGCCAAGATTTGTAGTCATTTATATATATATGTATACAAAATAGGTTGTGTTATTTACCCTCTCTCTGTTGTATTGAATTTACCTAACATGAACTTGCATATTCTAACAAAGTAGATAGAAATGCATGTAGTTAGGCATGCACAAATTCCACCTTGCAAATTATATCTCTTGCTAAGTGTTTTGTGCAGGGTCGAGTATTCTTTGACTGACTAAAAAATTTTGGGGAAGCATTGCTTCATGGTTGGGTGGAAAAGCACCTCAATCACGTTCTCATCCACCAATGGAGGAAAGTTGTCATGAAGGAATCATATTAGAATTCTATTATGTATTGTATCATTGATGTAAAGGAATAAATGATGTATTTGTAAGAAAACTATGTAATTTGAATTGACTTTGAGGTGTCGAATGCCTAGTCAAACATGTATGTAACTATTGACATATGGAAGTGAATATATTTATATATTTTAGATTTATTTGTGATTTATGACATAAAATTGCTAAATGGAATTAGCTATGGAATTTGTGTCATTAAATTGATATTCATGATGTCCATATTTATTTATTTATTTATTTTTGAAATTAAATCTAGTTGGGTTGTTACATCTATGAATTAGCACGAGAAAGTTACTTGTTTTGTGGTAGGGAGGAAATCATGATGATAATACTCTCTCTCCTTCAAGTTGGCAAAGGAAGTTGTTCCAAATAAGAGTTATAATTGTACAAACTGGGTCACATAGTAAATAAATACTATTTATTTTATTGTGAACAAGAAGTATTATGGTAAAGGCTAAATCCTTGATAGAAATTGACTAGTGATTCCATAAAAAAAAATTATTATTAAAATGAAAATATCTCATGGTTGGATGACTCATTTGCATTCTTGTTACAATTGACACTACAAAATATTTGTCATTATTCAATCAATTGTAAGAAACATTGCTTGTAATATATGGTGAAATTTTGATTATTTTATATGGTAAGACTTCATTATATACCAAACAATATTTTGATACTTTGATTCATTGTTTTTGTTCATGGTCATGTTATGGTATATTATTAAATTATTTGTGTTTTTATCTAATGAGTAGTATTACAAAATTGTGATTGTTTATTTGTGATGTCCCCTACCTTGATTTTCCCTAGAATTTGCCTATTAATCACAAATTGCAGCAAATTAGGGTTAGGGTTTCACCTTATTAAATAAATATCTTTTAATGAAGTAATCTTGGATTGGGATCCTGCATTCACCACATGAACACTATATGCTTGCAAGTATGTATATATACATTGTTAGGGTTAGACAATTGCATTACATCGATAGATTATTAACAAGAAAACATATTAAAATTGTGGGAGAGGGGCATGATGGGTCTGCCCGAAGCCATATGCCAAGCCTAAGAGGATCTATACCACAACCCTCCCCCTGGTGACTTGTATCCGCTTTCCCCATCAAGCCTCAACTCCCGGAAGACAATTTCCCACTCATGAGATTGAGCGGGGGTTGTAAGTGGTTTACTCGGCTCTCTAGGTAAGTGCCCTCTAGTCCTAGGAGCCATTATAGACACTCTAGGATGGTGACGTACTAGCCTCACTTACCTGCTCCACCTCAAGCCCTTCCCATAAGTGGATTACAGACAGTCTAATACATTTTTAATTCTAGCATAGGAAATAATACATTCATTATTCTTATTATCTTTTAAATCATATGCACATATATGTAAATAGTAGTTGGTAGAAAATACACCTATTTATATTTGATTTACTTTTGATTGTATATATATTTCTGATATACTTTTGATTGTGGATATATTTCAAATATAATGGTTTTTTGTGTTGAATCGCATAGATCCCTTGGGATCTGTTGTGATATGCTCTCTTCCTCTTTCGTTGACGTATATCTTACTAGCAATCAATCTGTTCTCAATATTCAAAAGATATTTCTTAAAGAGAAACAAACAAACTAGTTTCAATTAAATAATGACTAGTAAGGATTAATAATTTCTCCAAGCATCATTATTTCATATTCATATTATATATATATATATATATATATTATGTATATGCAATCCTACTAAACTTACTTCCCTTATTATATTTAATGGTCGTTGCGTTTCTGAGTATAGATTTATTATTTATTTCTGATTGCTCTAATTTTCCTTAATGCTCAATAAATGTATATTCCAAATTTCTTATTTTTTCTTCCCATTCTATTCTTTGACATTTCATTACATGATTATCCCTGCTGCTATACACAGAAATATCTTCCAATTTTCCTATTTATTTTCCTTCCATTTCCCATTTTCTAATTGCAGATATATCCTTCCCTTTTTTATCTTCCACACTCCTTAGTTCCATTTATATCTTCTCATTTAGACGAGGAGACACATCTCTTCAAACTATGGTGTCCTTATGAAATGACATATCTCTTTACAAAATAGATTGTTGTATTCTCATTAACTAATATAATCATTGCCCTTAAAAGAATCTTAATTGTAACATTTAATATCCTCTATTAATTGTTGCTTTACATGCTAAGCACTGTCTTTTTATTATAATTGTTTGTCCTTTGATGAATAGAATCGCTACCTTCTTAATACTCTTCGTTGCCTTAATCACTCCTTTATATATAAGTTTCAACAATCTCCCTTATTAATGCATGGTTGGCCAGACTAATATAATAATTTAAATTTAGTTTATGTTTTAAGGTGGCACCATAATAATGAAGGTAGGCCCTCATTGTAAAATAAATATGTTTCTATGAAAGTCTACATGGTGGGAACATGACAGTCTGCCCTTCCCAAGATTGTTTGTCCTCAATCAATCACAATGTAGAATGCTCCTGAAGTTGTCAAGATCCTTAATCAACATTGTAGATTTGTATTGCTCCTTCCTATGATGTAGTTAGTTTTTGTCATGATACTTGGATAGGAAATTGGAAATTCTAAACCAAGTGATGATCATTTGGTTATGTTTGATTCTATGTCCTTGGAGAGTAACTGTTAGTATTCTTGCCTCGATTTACTACTAATTAGGTTAATAGTATCCTCTAAGGTATGAGGAAAATTGCCTTATGCAATGTTATTTCCCAATATCTCTTAACATCTAAACCAAGATTTTGGAGATTGGCAAGATTTGTTACTTAAGACAAGTTTTCTCTCATTTCCTCACTACAAGGATCCTAGGCAATGAAACAAACTCTTCAATACCCTTTTCTAAAATCTAAAATCATGAAGGATTGCGGGAATGTTGTGAATATCAAGTTCCCACTCTTCTTTGACATATCCATATTTGTGGTACCAAATTTATTTTCACATCTTGGAAAAGTATTTGTTTATTTCACCTGATTTCTTTAAACAATATCAATTTGATCCTAGGATATGTGGGTTATGGCCCATAATGTAACTTGACTTGTATTGAATTTATATTGATATTCTTAATCCTAATCATGGATGTAGGACTCCTTAATCAAGAAGAGTGACTAAGGAGAAGGAGGGCCTTAGATGGAGTAATCTTGGCATATTTTCTAAATCACGAGTTCCAAGTTTACTAGATTAATGTTGTAGGTTTCAAGGTCAATCCATGCACCCCTATTGTTTATATGAGTGTGGGACAAATTATATGTGTGGATTTCCATGGAGGTCAAGTAATATCATTAGATTCACTATGTTGGGTGGTTATAATTGATTGTTCCTTCCTTGGGAACTTTTGATATTTCAATTTCTTGATTTCTTGTCGAATAGGTCTAGGTGACAAATGTTTGATTTCTTGATTGATTGCTTATGTCAGTGAATTGATTTATCCTTTATATCTATGTCTTGAAGAAGTCGCCACCCTTCATTATAAAGGAGTCATAGTCTTTTGGAGGGTCACAACTTTTCTCATACCATCACTATTCTTGAGAACCTAATTTAAGTCTCTTGCAAAATTACTCAAGGTTCTATTCTTAATTGGATCCTTCAATTGATGGTATGGATGAAATGCTCTCCCTTTTATATCACAAATTTGAGGGAGTCACACCTTTTCACTTTAATAGTTACAACTCCTCATTAGTCAATCTTAGATAAGTTAATTTGGTAGTGCTTCTCAACTCAAGAAGCATTTTGTTGGACAACATTTTCATAGTTTTTATGCATAAAGTAATCATAAACACACATGGAGTAATCTTTGTTGAAGGCACATTCGACATGAAGCAAACACATAGATATACTTAATACATGTAGCATGCATGTGGAAGACACATAAGATATGGATTATGCACATAAATACACATAAGTCATGAAGTATATGCTTGAATACATGGGTCACAAAGTATACCCATGAATACACATAAGTCGCAAAGTATACACATGAATGCACATAAGTGGCAAGGTATACACATGAATACAAGTAAGTCACAAAGTATAAACTTGAATACACGTAAGTCACATAGTATACACTTGAATACACGTAAGGAACAAAGTATACACTTAAATACACGTAAGGCACAAAGTATACCCTTGAACACATAAGGTACAAAGTATACACTTGAACACATGTAAGTCACAAAGTATGCACTTGAATACACGTAATTCATGAAGTATGCACTTGAATACACGTAATTCATGAAGTATGCACTTGAATACACATAAGTTAGTGTACATATAGATACACACAAGTCACAAAGTATTCACATGAATACACATAATACAAAAAGTATACACATGAAACGTGAGGCATACACGCAATACACTAAGTATAAGTATACGTGAGACATGAAGCATGAATCATACATGTAAATAAACATAATATAGGAAGCGTGAGGCATACATGTGAATAAATGAAATATACAAGAAGCATACATGTGGTTATACGTGTGAGACACAAAGCAAGAAGCATACACATGAATACATGAAGTATGCATGTAAGTCATGAAGTATCTACATAAATACAAACTATACACATGGAAGGCACACACATATAGAAATGCATTATTGGCCTACTTAAGAAGAAGGTTGAATAGTTAATTCTAATTAGAGTTGGCTTGTACATAGGATGGCAGGAACATGCTTTGATACCACTTGTGATGTCCCCTACCTTGATTTTCCCTAGAATTTTCCTATTGATCATAAATTGCAACAAATTAGAGTTAGGGTTTCACCTTATTAAATAAATCTTTTAATGAAGTAATCTTGGATTGAGATCCTGCATTCACCACATGAACACTATATGCAAGTATGTGTATATACATTGTTAGGGTTAGACAATTGCATTACATCCATAGATTACTAACAAGAAAACATATTAGAATTGTGGGAGAAGGGACATGATGGGTCCGCTTGAAGCCATATGCCAAGCCTAAGAGGGTGTATACCACAACCCTCCCCCTTGGAGACTTGTATACGCTTTCCCTATCAAGCCTCGACTCCTGGAAGACACTTTCCAACTCATGGGATTGAGCGAGGGTCGTAAGTGGTTTACTCAACTCTCTAGGTAAGTGCCCTCTAGTCCTAGGAGCCATTACGAACACTCTAGGATGGTGACTTACTAGCCTCACTTACCTACTCCACCCCAGGCCCTTCCTATAAGTGGATTGCAGACAATCCAATACATTTCTAATTCTAGCATAGGAAATAATACATTAATTATTCTTATTATCTTTTAAATCATATGCACATATATGTAAATAGTAGTTGGCTGAAAAGACACCTAAATATATGCTTATATCTGATTTACTTTTGATTGTATATATAATTCTGATATACTTCTGATTGTGGATATATTTCTAATATAATGGTTTGTTGTGTTGAATCGCACAAATCCCTTGGGATCTGTTGTGCTTTGCTCTCTTCCTCTTTCCTTGATGTATATCTTACTAGCAATCAATTTGTTCTCAATATTCAAAAGATATTGCTTAAAGATAAACAAACAGATTAGTTTCAATTGAATAATGACTAATAAGGATTAATAATTATTGCAAGCATCATTATTACATAATCGTATTAGATATATATATATACAGTCCTACTATACTTCCCTTATTATATTTAATGGTTGTACGTTTCCGAATACAAATTTATTATTTATTTCTGATTGCTCTGATCTGCCTTAATGCTCAAGAAATGTATATTCTAGATTTCTTATTTTGTCTTCTCATTCTATTCTTTGACATTCCATTGCATGATTATCCATGTTGCTATACCTAGAAATATCTTCTAGATTTCCTATTTATTTACCTTCCATTTCCCATTTTCTGATTGTAAATATATCCTTCCCCTTTTATCTCTCGCACTCCTCACTGCCATTTATATCTTCTCATTTAGATGAGGAGACACATCTCTTCAAATTGTGGTGTCCTTATGAAATGGCATATCTCTTTACAAAAATGATTGTTGCATTTTCATTAACTAGTCTAATCGCTTCCCTTAAAAGAATCTTAATTGTAACATTTAATATCTTTTATTAATTGCTGCTTTAAATGCTAAGCACTGCCTTTTTATTATGATTGTTGCTCCTTTGATTAATAGAATCGCTGCCTTCTTAATACTCTTCGCTGCCTTAATCACTCCTATATATATAAGTTTTAGCAATCTCCCTTATCAATGCATGGTTGGCCAGATTAATATAATAATTTAAATTTAGTTTATGTTTTAAGGTGGTGCCATAATAATGAAGGTCGACCCTCATTGTAAATATGAATATGTTTCTATGAAAGTCTACATGGCGGGAACATGACATTATTTTACACGAAAGCAAAGGTTAACCACCCTTCTTCTTTACCCTATACAAACAAATCAGTCATTTGTTCAATGGGGTTTAGATTTTATTGATTTGATCAATCAGCCATCCAATGCTAGTCATAAATGGGTTTTGAATGCCACATATTATTTCATTAGATGGGCTAGAGGCAGTTATATTGAAGGAGGTTATTGAGGCTTCCATACTAGATTTTCTTGAAGGGATAATTACAAGGTTTGGTGTTTCGTTCACTATCATTTCTAACAATGTTGAAGCCTTTGCAGGCACTCAAATTAGTGAATGGGCAATCAAGCATGGTATTTAATTAAAGACTTTTTCAAACTATTACCCTCAAAGAAATGGTTTGGCCGGTTCTACAAACAAAAACCTAATAAGGATAATTGAAAGGGTGATGGAGGACAAGCAAAAAAATTGTTATACCTAGCTTAAAACAACACTTTGGGTTGATAGAATCACATATAAGGGAGCCACTGACAACTCTCCTTTCAAGTTGGTATATGGGGGAGAGGCAAAGCTTCCTTTATTATTTGATTTGCTAGTCTTGAACTTGTATAATAGTTGGAGATGCTAGAGAATGATGCAATGACAGTAAGATCGGATGGGTTGATGGAGTTAGAAGACGTAAGAAACCAAGCAATGGACACTCTTGAGGCTCATCAAGCCCAAGTGAAGAGAACCTTCGACAAGAAAGTTGCTAATAGAACCTTCAACGAAGAATATTTGGCCTTGATGTGGGATGAAGATAGGGTGGAAGTTGGAAAACATAAAAAATTGATGTCATTTGGAGTGACCCAGACATTATCACTAGTTGCAAGCAAGCAAATGCCCTCTAGATCTCAAAGCTGGATGGAGAGGAGCCACTCATTCCAATTAATGGGATACATCTCAAACCTTGCTTTTGAGATCATTTTCAATCTTGTATATAGTAATTTTGTGCTTTCAATAAGACTATGCAACCATATTTGCATATAGAGTTGTAGTGTCGTACTTTTGTTTTCAATAAGTGCCTTTTACACATGTTCCTTGATCTTGTTTGGGTTCTTGGCTATTTATAGTTGTTCAAAAGGAGAGAGAAACTCGTCTATTTAAGAGGCTTATGGTGACTCCATGCCTATTGGACTTACATAAGGGTACTAGATGCTTGCTTGGCAAGCAAGCAACTTAGGAAGGTCGCCAAAATGTTGACTTCTAGTGGCATCTTGATGTTGGGTGAGTATGACAACTGAAGGTGATCTAGTGTAGAAAATTTAGTGAGGAGAAAGATCCTTCTATGCCACTAAGGAGTACACAAATGACTAGTGGCAATTCTTGAGCACTTCTACGAGACATCCATGCAAGAAGATCTAGTTAACTACTCCAAGACATCATTTAAGAAGATCTAGTTAACTACTCCAAGACATCATTTGAGATTATTATTGAAGGAGGCGAAGCCAATTGAAGCATTGAAGGGGCAGATGAACTCTTTGTTCTCTTTTTGAAGACATCTTCCTTATTTCTCTCACTCAATCAATTACTCTTCTCTATATCTTGTTGTAATTAGGCAGCTGGATTTCTTGTATCAATTTCTACATATTGAATTTGTCACACATGCTTGAGCCTTCCAAATCACTAAAAGAACTTATTATTGCCTTTCTCTTGTACAGTTCCACTGTGTGTTGAAGAATTGCAAATTTCTCTTGTAGATATTAATTTATTTTGCAGCTGCATCTTTCTGTCCTAACCTTTGTGACAATATTCTATGAGTTTGTGTGAATGCAAGTCAAACCCTTTGACGTTTTTTTTGTGCTTGATGAGCAGGTTGAGGGGTTCTTCAATCATTAGTGCATCACTTTTTTTTGGGTACTTTTAATCACTTCTCCCCCCTTTTCCATGATGAGTACCTATTTTAGATTATTGAGTAGTGTTCTTTAGTTCCATGATGAGTACCTATTTTAGATTATTGAGTAGTGTTCTTTAGTTTCATGATGAGTTGCCTAGTTTAGATTATTGAGTAGTGTTCTTCAGTATTGTTTTGGGCCTATAACTGACCATACATTAGGTATTTTCAATAATAAGTAAGAGGGAAACAACCCTTGTTTGAAGGTTAATCTGACTACGAAAACCCACCCTTTGAGAGGTTTTCCCATATTTCACTAAATAACTGAACTAGCTGTTTGGCAAGAATGCAGATTTCAATGGCAACAATTCCATAATACGGTATAACTCAAGTAGTTCAAGTTGTTACTAAACATTCCATGTTATAATTTAAGTAGTTCAAGTTGTTTCTAAACATTCCATGTTAATAACTTAAGTAGTTTAAGTTGTTACAATAATTTCATAATATGTTAATAACTTAAGTAGTTCAAATTGTTTCTAAACATTCAAGATTATATTAAAAGTTAAGTTGTTCAAATTTCTGAGTATTGGCCCCATTTGTGTCTCAATGGCCCGATAACAGCAAAACTTATGTTCTTGGAATGCATTGTCAAAATAAAAACTATAAAATTCTTTATCAGTTTTTTACTTCAATTGTTCAGATTTTCTAGGCTTCCAAATTATATTAAAATTTTGAATTCCCAAGGATTAGAGCTATTTGTCTCAGCTGCTAAATAAAGTGCTGATATTGTGTTCTTACAAAGCAAGAACATAGAATTCTGTATCATATTATATTGTAACACAAATTGCTCAAATTTCTAAGCTTCCAAATTCTTAAAAAAAAAATAGAAACTATAAAATTCTTTATCAGATTATGACTTCAATTGTTCAGATTTTCTAGGCTTCCAAATTATATTAAAACTTCGAGTTTTAAGATTTCCAGGGATTAGAACTATTTGTCTCATCTGCTAAATAACCTGCAGATATTGTTAGGCTTCCAAATTATATTAAAACTTCGAGTTTTAAGATTTCCAGGGATTAGAACTATTTGTCTCAGCTGCTAAATAACCTGCAGATATTGATAGTCTTCCAAATTATATTAAAACTTCGAGTTTTAAGATTTCCAGGGATTAGAACTATTTGTCTCAGCTGCTAAATAACCTGCAGATATTGTGTTCTTACAAAGCAACCATAGAATTCCGTATCATATTATATTCAAACTTAAGTTGCTCAAATTTCTAAGCTTCCAAATTATATTAAAACTTAGTTTTCCAGATTTCCTGTTTGTGTTTTTAGCGGGCCCAATAACCTGCAGAAATTATGTTCTTAGAAATCATTGTTGAAACAGACTGTAAAATCTGTTGCATATTAAAATTTAAGCTATTCAAATTGTATCTCGGGATTCGACCCTTGTTTGTGATTTAATGGCCCAAAACCTACACAAATTCTGTTCTTGAAAAACATCACCTTACTGACTAAGGCTGAACCACATAGCTAAATAATAAATAAAAGACACCCCAATCTTTCCTACAGCTGTTTGTACAATTCTCACAACTTATTCCATTATGTTTTGTTTGTTCCTAAACCGCTCACAAATTTAAATACATTGGTTGTCTGCCAAACAGGGGTTGAATTTGAGCTTTACCTACTATAACAGGAGTCATCATTTGTGGAAGCCCAAGATTGGTTTTCCATTCACCACCTGTCAGACCCGCTTCTTTAAGCCTAAGAGGGGTTTGTTTCTGCATTTTCTTTGTCTATTGATGAAATTTTTGCACCAATAGTTCTTTTGTTTCTGATCGTTTAGTAAGCTTTGAAAGTTGCCAGTTAATTGGTCAAAGACCAAAACAAACACTATTCCTAAAATAAAAAATTACCCAATTAAAGTTATGGTCATAGGTGTCATGAATTTGCTTTATTTTGGCACACCAGATTCAGGGTAGGTTATCTACCCTTATCCAAAATCAGTACATACAAATATTTTCATATCAAATCACATACTCTTGATATAAAAATGCTAAATGAAGTTACAGTTAAAAGCATCAAGATTGTCTTTCATGAGGCATACAATGCATTTTGCATTAACAACAAAGAGACTGGCAAAAACTAACAGCAAGCATTATGTAATAAGACATATAACTAAAATCTTTATCAACAAATATTGTCTAAAGACCTATTCAGTGCACTCACCAACTTATTTTATATACGAGGATAAGACATATAACTAAAATCTTTTGACTTATTACCTTATGTGAATGTAAATACGTCCTCAATATTAGCATTAAAATATTTAACAACCAAACTGTCTCATAAGCACGCAAAATCTCAGAATCAACATATTGAAAAACCAAAATGTATCATAAGCCCACAAATTCTCAATGTTTAGAAGGGCTCTCTGATAATAGAAATGGTAGCAACCAAATCTACAAATAGCTTAAAACAACTAAATCAAAGATATGGCAGGTCAATGAGAAGAAATTCCAAAGCCCAAACTCATGGTGTTCAACCAATTCTTCCACGAGTTGGTCTTTTGATGATGATGGGATGTGCTGGTAACTTTCTCCTCTTCTTGCTGAAGTTTACCCTCATTTTTCTTGCATAACAGAAAATTCCTTGTTCCCAAAGCTCCAATTATTTGGGATTGTTCCAAAGCTGCCAATTACAGCAGAAATTTCAACATCAAAATGTAGATGAAGTTATCACTTTCAAACTAAAAACCGTTCCTAACTATAAAATATATCTCAAATTTAGCATGAGTTTGCATTTCTAAACTATTTGTCTACGAAGCCCTGAAATAGTTCTAGTGCTTTAATATATAATATGACAAATAGAACTCTATGTACTCCCACCGCCCCTCCCATCTAAAAACATTTGAATCACTCATGAAGAGCAATTACATTTCCAACTAACTACTTTATGCCTATTTTAACTTAGGCAAAAGCTATATCATAAATAAATGTGTGTCTAGAAATATTAAAGAATTATTTTTGCCATATGAATAAGGACAGGATTTTAAACATGTTTTCTAAGTTTCCTTTATTTTACATAACAGTAAAATAACTAATGTCTGAGAAATGCATAAATTTTAGTTAATGTTCTACCCACAATAGTTGGTATGAGTTTTCGACAGTTCATGAAGTTGCAAAGTGCAGCTTTTGGATTAAGGAAAAGACATTGGAAACTTCTTTACCTAGTATTTTGTTAATTTTCAGACCTCGTGGTTCCAGTCCTCTTTGATAAAGAAACATCCAGTATATTTGAAGATATGATTTCTTCACAAGACCCAAAACAGTTTCTATCAGTTGCTCTTGATTCAGTCTTCAGTGTCTCTGTATTAGCTTCTGATTTTTCTGTACGCTCTATTCTATCCTCTATATTCTACCGCTCAGGGTTGATTCCAAAGTAACTTTATTCTCCTACTCTACATTTGTGTTGTTCAAAGCACTATCTAGTTACAAAAATGGTTGTAACTATATTTTTGTTCTTCCTGGTGCAACTTTATGTTCTTCAGAACTATAGTTACATGAAATTAGAGCATTTCAACTCAAGTGAAAAAATTGGCTAGCATTACATTCTCTAAACCATGCAAACAATTTATTACTGTTTAGTTAATGAACCCAGAAATATGATACTTCATTTCCAGTTCAAGGAAAAATCCCGAGTTATTCGAACTTTCTTGAAACCATGAAACAATTTATTAGTAAATGCAATCAAAGACAGCCTTCTTGTTTCTGATTCAAACTTGTTTTGTGCACAAGACAAAAAGATTCAAGACAGAGTGCAATACCTTGACCGTAGCCGCTGTTAGCACAATGTAGTTCGAACTGCTTAGCGTTATGTCCAAAAACGGGCAAACGGCCTTCGCGAGCATATGATTTAAGGGCAGTTTCTATTAATTTCTGTACTGGATCATCACAACTCGCCAAAAACCTCAAGGGGCCAGCACTGCCCAATACATTAATGGTCACCAGAAGACGGTTAACCTCATTGCCCTTTACCTGCAGTCACAATCGCAATATTACCAATTTGTCTTGAAGCTAATCTGACAGAAACTTTGAAAGAAATGTATACAAACCTGGTTCTTCTTAAGCATGGAAACCAGAGGCGACTTGGGGAATTGACGAACAGCACTGCCTGCAGATGGGGCTCCAGGTGCAAGGCTCGGCAATGATTTCGCCTCAGCAAGTCTTTTAGGGTTTGCCGTTTTACTCTTGACATTCCTCTTTGTAGGGCTGGATTGCTTAGTATTAGGGTTTGCCGGACTTGGAGCAGAGACCAGAGAGCTCGCCTTTGACATTTCCCGCTTTGCCATTTTCAGGTTAGAAAATCTCACTAGGCAGTTATGATAATGATGCCGCTCCTGCTGATGCCTGTATGTCGTCAAATCCCACACGCTCTCATAGGAATTCTATAAATGCTAATAAGCGCAAATCAAGGCAGAGCAGAGCGAGCAAGCAGAGCGCGGCAAATGTCTACGGATCAACTCCAATGCAGCGGTAGTACCACCCTTCTTGGCAAGCCCCGAATCTGAAATTAGAGCAAGCGTTGGCACGGCAGGCAAAGAATGCCAAAATCTCTGTTGTTACAGGGTGCATGCGTGAATCGATTGGGCCTAAAGATTGGGAACGGCCTGCAAGACTCGATCCCTTGCTCACCACCGAACGAGGAAGCTGCATCAATATACTGCCCACCATTCAAAGCAACGATTCGATCCTCCCAAACACAGACACACCCCGAATCTCAGTTACACACAAAAGGATGGCTCTTCTTAAAAGATGGCTCTCAAGACTTAGAGGCGGCTTCAACAACGGCATCTATGTATTTTCCTCCTCTTTCCTGATTAGGTCTCGACAAATACAGCACGTTCCACTTCCAATTCAAGCTCCGGAAAACAAACTAGGGCAAGCTAAGATTAGCCTGATAGATCGACGGCTACCGTTCCTTGTTAAATACAACTTACAAGCCGCGTTAAGTACGTGGGGCTGTATTTAGCAGATAATGAAAACAAACGTGGGCAATGGGGCCGTCATGTGATAGTTAAGTTGCAGAAAACGTGAGATTGACTGGAAAGCTACCTCAACCGTTGAACGAATTTAGATCTGAAAGCGCGTAAGCAGATGTTAAATGCATGTGATTATGTCTCGCGCTACTCTTACTATCTTTTAAGACAAGTGGTAAGTGCCTTTCACACGTCGTATTAAACTAGTAATCGCACCTTAGCGTGCAATGGGTATGCGGCATGCCTAAGAGGTGTGGAAGGCAAATTAGGGAGAATTTTAGTTTTTTTGTTTTGTGTTTTTTTTTTTTTCATACATTTGTGTAGTACATGAGATTAATTAGTAGGCCATTTATCAAATGATGTTTGTCCAATAAAGATCTCAATGGGGAAGTGATAGCTTCGAGTCAATTATGCATCCACTTACGACAATCTAAACGTGATTGAAACAAAACTTCTAAATCAAAAAGATAATCAAGCTTCATTACTAATAGGCTCATGTTATGTTTGCAATAGGGAGAGAGGGACAAAAGAGGGTGAGATAGAGGGGTGAATACTGAGAGAGATAGAGAGAGATGTAAGGATAAATAGATAGAGAAGAAGATATAGATGGAGATGGAGATGGAGATGGAGATGGAGATGGAGGGAGATATGGAGAGGGGAGGGAGAGATAAAAAGAGAGGGGAGAGAGGGATAGATAGAGAGGGAGAGATAGAAAGATGAAGATAGCAATGCGAAGTGATATATAGAGAGAGGTGGAGAGATAGAGAGATAGAGAGAGATGGAGAGATGGTGAGATTGAGATAGAGGGTGAGATGGAAGAATAAATATGGAGAGATAGGGATAGAGAGGCAAAGTGATATAGATATAGAGGTTTAGGAAGAGGGAGAGGGAGAGAGATGGATGGATAATGAGAGAGGGGGGAAACATGTCTATAGATAGAGGGGGAGAGAAGAAGATAGAGGTAGAGATGAAGATAGATTGAGAGAGGAAGAGGGATACAAATAGATAGAGAGGTAGATATAGAGAGATGGATAGGGGTTAGGGAGGGAGTGAGTGAGGGATATATGGGGAGAGATAGAGGAAGGGGGAGATAGAGAGAGATAGGGAGAGAAATGGAGAGATGGGTAGAGGGAGAGAGAAGAGGGGGGAGAGGGAGAGATATATAAGAAGAGCCCGGCGGATAGGGATAAATAGCTCAATATCGAGGGAGAGGGAGAGGGAGAGGGAGGGAGGGATATAGATAGAGGATGATATAGAGAAATAGAGAGGGATAGGGAAAGAGATAAAGATATAAGGAGAGAGATAGAGATATAGAGAGATAAAGATAGAGTATCACACCCCATCTTGTTGTTATCGATTTACTTTTACCTTCACAAGTAAATGGGATGGAAAATGCAATCATGATTTGATATGTTTGTTAATGAATGGAATATTGAAATAGGTATTAAGGTATTATTGCCTTGGAAGAGTAATTATGTTTACATTGATGATGAACATGTATTACTATATGAATATGCTTAAGTTTTATGATGCATATGGATTTATTATGAACGTCTAACTACCATTGCAAATGTACTAAGCTAGTTGCAAGGATAGGTTCAACTCCGAAAGGGAGGGGAGGTATCATTCAAGAGAAGTGATTGGTCGGATAACCTTAAATGAAACCTATATGAGCTTACACACACTCACAGTAGAATGGATGAGTCTAGACATAGTGTTGGGAATTGGTAAGTCATCCTTAGCATGATGTGTTTGCATTAGTGAGGGTCTTGATTACTATTGAGTGCATTTTTGGATGATGTTTATCTGTTTGGAGCTTATGAGTTCTTCCTTGTGTTACTATGTTTGATTGATGAGGTGAACATACGTTGAATGTATATATGTATGCATATGCATGTCAACGATAGACCATACACATGGAGGAGCACACACATGAGAGTACATAGGTAGACATACCTATGAACGCTTTTGAACGGATTGCTTATGAGCATGGTGTTATCGAAGGGACAATGCGACATGTAAGTATATATGTATATATACATCACACGTATATTTCTTATCAATAAGATAGTAATTGTTTATATGCTTGATTGTATGGTTGAATGAGTATTTGAGATATATGCCTATATTCATATATATGCACATGTCGATATACGTGTATGCCAGATATAATGGGATGTCCATACTAGTATGTCAACATATGTATGATTATGCATATATATGTATATAGATTGTTAATACGATGTTATATGAGGACATAATCATATAGTCATAGTCATTCGAGTATTGAATGGACTATCTAATCATCGTATTGCTATGGAATATATATATGTGTGTGTGTGTATACATATACATATATACACGTAAGCATTAATGCTTATATAGAGGTGTGTGTGTATATATATATATATAGGTACTACATATATATATATAATATAGTGTGTGCTTTTATATATAAGGCCGATTTATTTGATAAATGAAGGTTGATTATTATAAATATATAGCGCGAGATATATATATCTAGGTATCATTTTGAAGATGTTGTTGGGGAAAATGATAACTTGGTCATATACATTTGAATATCAAATGGATTACTTAAATAAATTTGTTTATCATATATATATATATATATATGTATGTATGTATGTATGTATGTATGTATGTATGTATGTATGTATATATGAGTGTTGGTGTATATATATATATATGAGCGTTGGATGCCATGTATATATATATGTATATGTATACTATATATGTACTATTTGCGGCCGATTAAATAGATAACATGCATTCAAAATCGACATGATGCATTTGCAAAGTTAACATGAATATAATATGTGTGTGTGGTGTGTGTGTGTGTGTAAAGTGATGTGTGTGCATATTATATAGGAATAGTGAAACGTATATATTGGGATGCCGATTCATCCAATGAAATAAGCTATGACCAAGTCGACCTTGCTTGTGTGTAGTCTACGAATGGAAGACTATTTCAATGAGTTAAACCACACCAAAGAGATAGGGAAGTTTGCTACAACATGGCATAAAATATGAAAAATCTATATGCTATAGAATTCTATTATGGTTGCAAGTCGATTGTCATCATTGGGCATGTGCACATTTGAATCAATCTTTAGCTACTGTCAATTAAAAGGGTCGATATGTAGGATAATATGCTGAGTTTACACTCAGATTTATGCCACCTTTTTGCTATGTGTAGTGAGTCGACTTGCATGAAGAAAGGTGTCGACTGGTACACCTTACCTTTAGGTTGCAATGTCTCAATTTTTTGTATAAATAGAGGGGCAAGTTCTCTCATTTGGAACACACATTTCTATAAATCTATTATGCTGCAAATAATCTGAGAGTTGTATTTTGTGAGAGTTGAGAGTTATTTTGTGAGAGTTGAGAATTACTTTGTGAGAGCTTTGAATCATCTTGTGAAAGAGGACATTGTGAAGTATTGCAAAGGGAAGCCTAGCAAGCTACTATTGGAGGGTTGAGGATCAAGTTAGTCAATTGGATCAAGTGTATTACAAGCATGATGATCTAGTCTTCTCTTATTTGTCTTTATTTATAAAAGAATAATATTGGAATGCTTGTTTGTAATTGCTTGGGGAATGCTTGCAATAGTGAATCATAACATTTGCTTATGAAAAGGAAAAGAAGTTGTTGTATGTTTTTCTATGAGAGTGTTTGTATATATTCCATAATAGGAGTGTGTTTATCATTAGTATTATATACCAGGAATGATGAAATAGGATTAGCTTAAAGGAAGTGTCTTATTACTCCTATTTACCCTATACAGGAAGTAGATATTGATGATCTATGCATAGATAGTTTAGACTGCATGTATAATGTGAAATATGTCAATGTCATGAAGCGACTTGGCACTATTATCTAATTATGCTAGAAAGCCTTGGGGATGATAAGGTTTAGCTATATAGCCATAGTGATGCTATGAAAGATATGGTAGGATGTATTGACATGCAAACCACATCAATAATCTAAACTTGTATGATCACTTGATCATTACTTTTCACTAAAATGAAACCCTAGGTTTAGAATAACCTATTTGGGTCGAGAAGTTTATTTGATTTAAGAATGGAACCTTGGGTTGAGTTATGCACTAGATGACTCATTGAAACCTATAGGTTGGTAATAACCTACTTGGTTGGGTTTGAACATTTAGTCTTGATTAGAACATATAGGGTTATTTTAGCCTATATAATAGGTCTAGTCATTGATTGATGACTTTATCCTAAGATTAGGATGTATCAAGGTTAAAACTCATCTTTGTGATTTAGCTAAATCACTTGTGTTTATGAGATACTATATGATTGGAAACATAGATGGGATTACCTATTAAGTTAGAGTTGTTACTTGATTAGTTGCATCACACTCTTGATATGAAGTCATTTTGTTGATGTAAGATTCTACTCTTTTGAATAACTCTTTCTATTAAGGAGATTAATCATTTATTGATATGATTATTCTTCGATTGAGGTCATTCATTGACATGGATATATTCTTGATGAGAAACACTTATTAATGTGATATATTACTAATTGGATTCTGTTACTTATGAATATTTAATCTATGAGTAGATAAAGCTTATGAAGCTATTTTTTAGATTATAAAGTCATACTTGGGACTAGGTTGTCTTTTGAAGCAAATAGCTTGTTTATGCAAAGTTAATTTGTAAACTAGAAATTCTCATATTTTATACCTAGGATTGGAATATCCATTAAAGGGGGTAACTTATGCTTAGGCTATATTGGTAGAGATACCTTTGTGTTGGGAAAAGGGAAATAGGTTATTTATGAGGTTAGGGATTACTTATGAAAGGAAATTGTCTAAGCATAGTACATGAACAGTCATAATCCAAATCGAGCTATAGAAGGTTATGTGAATATGAAGACTATCACTCAAAGTAGTGGGTGAGAATGCTTTGGCCAAAGTAGTGCAAGTAGCCACTATTTACACTGTCAGTTCACTGTGTTCCTTTTATGCATTCTAGTTCAGGATTTTCATACTCATAAGGGAAACAAACGTATGATTAGGTTTTGGTTTGTAGGACACAACACTAAGCTTAGATAGGCATTTGTTATGAGGTTTACCAACCAATCTCTTCGTCGAAGAGTAGGACCATCTTTTCATATGTGGCAGATGTGTGAGGGACCACATTTGAGTCCATGGTTGGCGAAAAAGTGCTTGAGGGATGCTTCTCCTCATCAGATGGTGGACGAGGTTTGCGGATGTTTGCGCTAGCATTTGGAACAGCTGGAGTGCATGCACTAGGGATCGAGGACATCCAGAATGTATGCACCATTGTGGCGGCATCAGGACTAGTTTGTATATCTATTTCTAGATGAAGCTTAGAAGAGTTATGTATGTATCATGTACCCATTTATATGGAAGGATGTAATCTTGAATGATAAACTTGAGTTTATTCAATATGAAATCTATGTTATGGAAAGATTTGTGAAATTACAATGGAATGCAATGTAAGTTTGGAAATAGTGTTATTTCAAATATGCATGTAATTTACATTATGGAAAAAAAATTATTGCTATGTTATTGCATCATGGAGTTTCCACTTGAGGTGAAAACTTGGAAAATTTTACTGAGTAGAACATTGGGGTTGTTACATGGAGAAATATATGGATAGAAAGAGATAGAGAGAGGAGTTAGAGGGAGATCAAAAGAGAGATCACTATGTAAAGATGAAGAGAGGGAGTGATATTAATAGAGGGAGATATAGAGAGATGCAGAGGGATAGGGAGAGAAATAGAGAGATGGGGAGATAGAGGTAGAGACATACCTAGATAGAAAGAGATAAAGGGAGGAGTGAGATGGAGATAGAGAAATAGATAGATAGAGATATGTAGCATGAGATATGACATGAATAAGAGAGAGCTAGAGATAATGAGATTTAAATAAAGAGGGGGATCACCAGATAGGGAGAGATAGATAGAGGAGGAAATAGAGAGAGAAAGAAAGTGATAGAGAGATGGAGATAGAGATATAGATAGAGATAGGGAGGGAGAAATAGGGTGTATGTGTATATGTGTGAGAGAGATGGAGAGGGAGGGAGAGGGAGGGAGAAAAATAGATAGAGAGAGAAGTAGAGAGATAAAAAGAGGGAGTGATAGGGAGAGAGGAAGAAAGAGGGGGAGATAGGGATAAAAAGAGGGATATATAGGGGATAAAAAGAGAGATAGATATAATTTGGGAAATATAGAGGGAGAGAGAGAGTGGGGAGACAATGAGAGAGGGGGAGATGTATAGATAGAAAGATAAAGATATAAGAAGTGATCTATAGAGGTAGAGAGAGGGATATATAGAGGGGGGAAGAGAGAATTAAAGGAGGTGATATATACAAGTAATAGAGAGGGAGGGAGAGAGATATAAAGATAGGGGAAAGATAAAGAGATAGAAATAGAGATAGAGATAGAGATAGGAAGGGAGAAATAGGGAGTGTGTGTGAGAGAGAGTGTGAGAGAGATATAGAGATAGAGATAAGGAGGGAGAAACATGGAGTATGTGTGTTTGATAGAGTGAGATGTATATATATATATATAGAGAGAGAGAGAGAGAGAGAAAGAGAGAGAGAGTTTGAAACATCATTTGATAAATGGTGTAACAATTGACCTTGTGTACTACACAACTATATGCAAAAATAAACCAATTTTTTTCTAATTAATATATATTATAGTATCTATTATGGTTATATAATTCATATATATAATAAAATATCTATAATTATTATGGATATGTTATTTTATAATATATAATATTAATATTATAGTTATTAATATATATAATATACTTATATAGTATATTTAATAACAATATATAACTATAATATATAAATATAAATATATATATATATTATTAATAACTATTAATAATTTATAATATACTATATCATATTAGGCTCTAGGAAAATTCACTGCTTGCAATTCACCGATGGAAAATTAATGGCCAAAAATTCATGTAATTAAGTTTTTGCGTAGTGAATTGTCATGGCGGTGAATTTTCCCACAGTGAATTGTTGGCAGTGAATTTTCTATCGGTGAATTGCTAGTGGTGAATTTTCCATATGCCATCATATTATGTTATTTGATAATAATTATAATATATTATTGATAACTATTTTGTATAGTTTTTTTTTTTTGGCAAAAGGCGAAACGCCTATATAAAATATATTAATATATAAAAAGAAAAATACATAGGAAAAGCTAGGCAATATCATCTGGTATCAAACAAAGCAATTGCCATAAAGGCTACAAACTAACCCCTTTCGAGGCATGAGAGACATTTTGAAATAAGGTTTCTTACGTTTTTCCACCAGCGTCCAGTGGTTGTCCTCATAATCCATCTCAGGAGATGAAGATTTGGTCAATGGAATGCCCAAATTCCAATCCTCTACATGAATCTTTTGTCCCACAACTTCTTCATGAACCTTAACATATATGGATATGTACCGAGTTTTCTCCCTGCTCCTCTTGAGCCACCAGAAGCACATGATCCACTGCCATTGTCTGGAGCCCTTGAGGACATTCATGCTATTTGAGGAATGAGATTGCATGGTACAATTTCTTAAATTTTCCTGGCTCTCCTCAACCCAACTAAAAGTGGTGCCTTCCCAGTGCAATATTCAAATAGTTGGACGAATCTCTGAGAATTGAGAGTTTCATACCTTCATAAACATCAATGTAACATTGCTTATTAAGCATATAATGGCATGGAAACAGACCTCCAATGAAGCCAACACCCTGGGTAAAGTCGTATGCTTGCCTGAACTGTAGGAAAGTTCTTAAATGACTGTTGCAATTCTTCTTTCTCCACGCAGCCTAAAACCAAAAAATTAAAATCAATTAAAAAAAAAATTATAATTATTAATGATAATTATAATAAAAAAATAAAAATAAAAATTATAGTTATTAATGATAAAATTATAATATAATATGATAAAATTAATTATATTATAATTATCAAGGATAAAATTATAATTTAATATGATAAATTTAACTATATTATATTATAGTTTTTTTTTTTTTTGGTAAGTAAACTGTTGTTAGGGCCAACACCCATTACATTAATAACAAATTTTTTTTTACAGTAAGTACGACAGATAGCCGAGATGGCACCAGGACCCCCATCCACTACGATCTATGACCCCAATAGAGAGTAACAAAAGACTATGATATACATTGGGAGGCTAGTCATATGACATTAATTAGTTTCAACCGAGTGCATGCACATAAGCTTGCATCATACCCAGTCCACCTCATCTTCCTCTGTTGCACGCTTAGCCAGATCATCCGCCAGTGTGTTTCCCTCTCTGTATACATGGCTTACTCTGAAATCGGCCAATTCATCAATTAATTTCTGGATTAAAGCCAACCATTTATTCATTTTCCAATTTGGTGTGGATTTTTCTCTAATGGCATTTACGGTTATGAGTGAGTCACCTTCCAGATGTATTTTTGATGCACCAATTCTTCTACCAAGTTCCAACCCCAATAAGGCAACATGAAATTCTACAATATTATTGGTTGAGTAACCAATGAATTCGTTCTTCTCTGCCAAAACTGATCCGTATTCATCTCATGCAACGCAACCAATCCCGCTAGGTCTTGGATTACCACGCGCGGCTTCGTCGAAATTGATTTTAACCCATCCTGGGTCAGGCGCACTCCATTTGGTGTTTGCTCTCAGTTGTTTAGCTAACTGTGAATTGTTCTTCCCAACAACATTTAGAATCACAAGGCCTTCGAAGGATTTCAATATTTCATTAGGGATAGGCGTTTGGCTGCAGTATTTACCAATTCCACTATGAGAGTTTCAATTTTGTCAATAACTCTCTCTCTAGTCATTGATTGTTCTTTGAAGATCCTACGATTGCGTTCCTTCCAAACCTCCCAGACAACAGATGATGGAATGACTTGCCACAAACTACTGAATATGCCTTTTTTCAATTTGGACGACCACATATATAACCAGTCTCTAAGTTTAATAGGCAAAGGGCCTTGCTAGTTCAACTTGTAGAGGAAGAATTTCCAACATGTCTCTATGTATGGGAATTTGAGAAGAAGGTGATCTGCGTCTTCCTCTTGATTTTTACATAATACGCATCTGCTTGGCCCTACAAAACCTATTTTGGATAGTCTATCCTGCGTTAGTATCTTGTTTTGTACTGCTAGCCATGTGAACACCCCGACCTTTGGAAGGCAGTGTTTACCCCAGCAAAGCTCCTTTGGCCACCCCATTTCATTTACTATGGCTTCCTTGATCTTATAGCCAATTTTAACCTTGTACATGCCATCCAGTGATGCGTTCCACCTTATCATATCTTCCTGCCCTATGAGTGTACAACATCTACTTTTTAGAATGGAGAGCAAAAGATCCTTTTGATCCTATGGGGCATTGAGCTCGTCTAGAGATTTCCAATTCCATTTCATGATACCGTCCTCCATTTTCATGGAACCATACTGGCACACCTTGTCTCCCCAAACTCTTTTGGATTCAGTTTTTATTTCTTCCAAGTGAGGGTTGGCTTCCAACTCTGGATGACCTTCCCAAGAGTCTTCCCAAAAGGCTGCATTCTCTCCATTTCGAATTTCCCAAGTGATGCGTTTCCTGATGATCTCCCTGCATTCTAGGATAAAGTTCCATATGGCTAAACCTTTCGGTGGGTCTCTTGTGTTTAGAATTCTTAAAGAGTCCCTCGAGCCTAGATATTTATGCCTTAGAATTTGCACCCATTTTTGTTCCCCTTTTTTGTACATATCCCATACCAGTTTGGCCCCCATTGTCGTGTTCATAATATGCAATTGTCTCAACCCCGCTCCCTAAGCACCCTGTGGTTTGCAGATCTTATCCCAGGATAGTAAGGGAATCTTGTGTTGATCCTTTGGCCCATTCCAAAAAAAAATTCGCATTAGTTGTACCAGCATATCTTCTATAGCTTTGGGAAGCCTCATGCATGCCATTGAGTACACTGGTATTGCAGATAAAACAACTTTTAGCATCATTATTCTACCTGCTGAAGACAACCATTTACCTTTCCACAATTCCATTTTCCCTCTGCAACTATTGATTAGATTTTCCCAATAAGCCTTTTTGTTTACTCCTGCAAACAATGGCATGCCCAGGAACTTACCTGGAAAGTTAGCTATCCTCAAACCAAGAATACCTGCAATATCTATTTGGAGTCCAGGTTGGACATTTAGGAAAAAAACTTCAGATTTCCTCCAGTTTATCCTTTGGCCAGAAGCCTTGTCGTAGTCATCCCACAGTGTCTTCATAGTTCTTGCTTCAACTCTTGTGGCCCTACCAAATAAATTTGTGTCGTCAGCATACTGTTGATGAGTGATTGATTCGACATTTGGTGTGATCTTGATGCCCTGCCACTGTTTGGACTCCCTAAGCTCAACTATGCTTCTTCCAAGGGCTTCTGCCATTATGATGAAGAGGAAAGGGGAGATGGGGTCCCCTTGTCTGATTCCTCTTGTGGATTCGAAGAAGCCATGAGCTGCACGATTTATTAATATTGAAAATTTGGGGGTGCTTATGCAACTGTCAACCTAGTTCACCCAACTATTGTCGAGCCCAAATCTCCTCAATACCTAGATCAAAAACTACCTATCAACCAGATCATAAGCTTTGAGAATATCCAATTTGACTAACATGCTTGGCATTCTGGCCTTCCTTGCTAAGTGGATGGCTTCATGAGCTATTATGATCCCTTCTACTATGGATCTGTCGGGGGAAAAACCACTTTGCTCCTCGGAGATTACCTTCTTGAGGATGCCTTTCAATCGGTTAGCTATGATCTTTGTAACAATCTTATAGACAGTGTTGCACAACGCAATGGGTCTGTAGTCATTAAAGCTCCGTGCTTCCTTCTTGTTCAGAACTAATGCAATAAAAGTGTGATTCAGAGCTCTAAGCATGGTTGTTTTCTTCCTTGATTCCTCCACAGCTCTATGCAAATCTTCGCTTATTATATCCCAGAATGATTGGAAGAATTTGGCTGGAAAGCCATCCGGCCCAGAGGCCTTATCCAAGCCAAGTTGGAAGGTTGCTTTCCTAACTTCCTCCAAAGATATTTCTTTGAATAACTCCCTATTGTCCTCAACTCTGATTACCGAGGGGATTTTGCTTAGAAAGTTGGTTCTTTCCTTGATGTGCTCCTCAGTATTCCTATTCAATATGCCTTGAAAGTAGCAAACTGCCTCCTAATTTGCTTCTTCCATTGATTGCGTGAGGGTCCCATCCTCTTTCCTCACCTCCACAATTCTCTTTTTGCTTCTGTTAGTTACTGTTGTTCTGTGGAAGAAATTCGTATTTTTATCTCCATCTTTTAACCAAACCTCCCTAGACTGTTGCCGCCAGTATATCTCCTCTCTTGCTGAGATTTCCTCTAGCTCAGATCTCAATTTTTTCTCCAACTCAAAGTCTTCTGACTCCATTCCTTTTTCTATAATTTTCTCATTGAGATTCTGAAGTTCCTCTTCTACTTCCTTTTTCTTCACAAAGATATTCCCAAAGTGTTCTCTGTTCCATTCTTTTAGCCTAATTTTGATATGTGCCAGCTTTTTATTTAAAATGAAGAGCTTAGTTTGTTTGACAAACCTGACTTTATTCCACCAACCTTGCATCAGATCAAATAATTTAGGATCCCTAAGCCACATGTTCTCAAATTTGAAGGGAGAGCCCCCCTTTTCTCATTAGATTCTCGTTAGGTTTAATATTGAGCTCTACAGGGTAATGATTAAAGCCTATATAGGGTAGAACACTTGCCTCTATTATTGCATCTGCACTATCCCAATCTCCACCAAGGAAAAAGCGGTCTAATTTTTCCGCTATGTGTGTGAAGCCTTTTCTTCTGTTAGTCCATGTATATCTTCCATTCCTATTTGGGATCTCCCTGAGATTATTGTCTCCTATGAAGGTTTGGAAGTCTTGTTGTGCTCTGGAAATAGTTTGTATACCTCCTAATTTCTCCGTATTGTCCTTGGTTGCATTGAAATACCCACCAATAATAATTCTAGATTCATCTTGCAATCTCAACCATGTCGAGATGTCAGACCACAAGTTCCTCTTTTCCATTGTTGAAGTTGGGCCATATACATTCACAATAATTGCTGATTTGTTTTGACTCAATGTCCTGCACGTAACAGCCATCCAATTATGAGATAATGTCTCCAGCTCACACCTAACTGTTAGAGGGTTCCATAATAGCCCCAAACCTCTAGAAGCCCCAAGTGCTTCCACAAACACTCCCTCCCACTGTTTCCAGAACCTCATCTTGCTCTGATACTCCTCCTTGCTCCATTTTGTTTCTTGTAATAGGAAAACATCTGCTTTACTTTGGTTGATCTGGAACTTTAAAGTGCGCCATTTGCTAGGGGGGTTTAAGCCCCTAACATTCCACGTTATGCACCTCATGCCTTCTCGGGAAGGATGATCTCCTTCCTATTCCTCAATTTTCTCTGGCCTTTTGCACTGGCAGCCAGTTCTAGCTTTTCCTTATTCATTTTTGGGCCTCTCCTCTTCTTGGATTCAATGAAAGGATTTTTTAGAAGGGGTTGAGTTTCTGCAATGCTGCATTCTGTTACATTACAATCTTCCCCCTCCTCCATACTTCCTTCCCATTCAGAATCTGAACTTAGATTTTCTCCTTCAAACAGGTCTTTGATCTATGTCAACCTCCATCTGCCCTTCTGATCTGTTCATCCCACTTTTGAGTTTGGAGTTTTTGCTCTCCTCATTTCTGTCTCTGTTTGACTTCATCCTTAGCTCTTCAAATTCTAAATCATTGCTTTCTAGCATCAGGTTTTCTTGCCAAATTTTTGTGTCTTCCTCTTCCCTTCCTTCGCCTTCTATATAAACACCATTCTTCCTTGCCTCAAAAGATTCTTGATTAGGTGTCTGCTCTTTGTTTTGCTCCCTCAGAGGTTCTAGGACATCCTTTCCCATATACTCCAATCCAGGAAAAGGGATCTCTTCTTCTTGCTTCGGTATAGGGGCCACCATTTTGCTAGTTTCTTCCATAACCTTCCCACTACCTTCCTGGTTCTGATTGAACACCTCTGGGAATAGATCCATTGTTTTCCCCTTTTCCTCCCATATAGTTTCATTATTCTTTATTGACATACTCGCAACATAGATCAATGCTTCCTCCAAGCAAGGTTGAGGGGGCCCAAAAGGGAGATTTTTCTTCAATCCTTCAACCATAGAATCAATTTGTGCATACATGTTCAACCTATTCAGCTTGACCCTGGCAGAGCACATTTCTTCCCCATGATTTATGGACTTGCAGCTAGGGCATAATAAGATTTGATCCTCCCTTTCAATCCTTTGTTTCCATGAACCCATTGCAGTCACCAGATCGATTTCTGATGGGATAACTTGCTTGGGGGAAATGGCTATGCAAATTCTGAAGTAGGAACCCCGAGCTTTATCCTCCTGAATACTATCCATAAATTTGAAATCCCCTAGTTTTCTCCCAATCTCCTTGATGGTATCTTTCGCCCAGTAATCCATAGGGAGGTTGTATAGGCGAATCCATACTGAGCTGGTGTCTACTACAAATTTCACTAGATCAAAGTTTGGATTTCATTCAATGAGATGCATCTGGGCACCATCTAGGAAATAAGACCCATAGCTCTACGCTTTTTTCTTTTCTTCCTGTGATGGGAAAGTGATAATATAGAAACCGTTTGGCAGGGTTCTTACAATAACCTTGTTTCCCCATCGTTGATGGCACCAAGTTACTACCTCAACCAATTTTTTTGTGAATCCCCCACCCCATTTGATAAAGAGACCTAATTCTGCTAGTCTCTCCCTCTTCCATTTGACAGCTTTTTCATCAAAATGAATTGAGGGATTAGACTCAAGAAGGGACATATTGTTAATCTGCTCAAATTGGTATGATGGGCCAGCCTCATCCAACAGGATCTCTTTTCCTTTGGAATTCAATGTGGGTCGATCAAATCCTTCTTTCCCGACCACCTTTGGCGGCTTTGGATTCCAATTGTCATTTGCATCCACCCTCGATATTGGATTTTCCCTAAACCACCCATGATCTCGACTCTGTACATCATTTTTGTTACTATTTCTCCAGCCTCTGTTAAACGGGCGCCAATCGGGCCCCGACCATATTGATTTTGGTTTACTCCATGGTAGTTCTTTCCGACCTTTATATCTAGACTGCCTAGAGTAGCCTTGGTTCGGCCGTCTTCCCCTATTCCATTTAGGGTTTCGCCAATCCTGATATTGGGGGTGGGTTTTGTCTTCCCATTGCCCATTTGTATAAACCCATTGAGGCCTATAGTCTCTTTGATCCTCCCTGAAGTCTTCTTCTTCTTTTGCTTTGTGATGCCAGTTAGCCCTGCGGTCTGCTTCCGACTGTAAGTTTCCATAGGCCCGCCAACCATTGTTGATTCTGGATCTGAAGGATTCCATGGGGACTTCCTTATCCATTTCCTCACCCCAGCCTTGTGCTCGCACCCTGCCATCCATCGCAGCCTGTCTGAAACTGAGGCCTCCACTTGGCTCCTGAGTCTCCTACTGCCTTTGACTTCCACACGCCTCCTCGCTCCTCGCCATTATTATTGGATTATATTATATTATAGTTATTTATAATAAGTATATTATATAATATTTATTAATAATATATAATTTTAATTTTATGATATATAATATTATGTATTGTTTTATATAATATAATAACTATAATATTATATAACAATATTATAATTTATTAATTATTATATGATAAAATATAATAATATTTATATATAAATTATTATAATATTAATTATAGTATTATATTATAGTTATTATTTGTTAATAATAATTAAGTTATTTATATATTTTTTGATTGGTTAAGTTATTTATATTAATATTATATAACAATTGACCTCATGTAGTACATAATTGCATGCAAAAAAAAACCATTTTTTGTAATTAGTATATTGTAGTTATTAATAATACTAGCATATATATATTAAATATTAATATATATAAAATATGCCGAGAGTTATCCTTCTCGAGGTGCCTATAATTAATGATTTAAATAACATTCTTTCTCTTGGATTTTCATCTATCAACATTTTGATGCCTCAAGAATGAGATACAAATGATAGCATTTTGAATTAGATAAATCTAAATGCATAGGAGGATGCCTTGAAGAATGAATCCTATTCTAACTTGACATCACATCCTCTTCTAGAAGATTATATGCGTTAAGATTACAAATGTAAACCAAGACCAAAATTTAGAGATGTATATCATTTCTCATAAATATTTGGATGTGCTTAAGAAAAAAATGATATTATTATATTGATGAATGCAGATATACTGATTAATTTACATACTTGTCATAAAGTGCCTGAAACGTGCTCAATAACCTATCAGAAAATGTGAATGCAAAGTTCCTCCGATTCTCGGAAGTGTGAGAAGACAAACATATCTCTTAAACTTGCAACTTCAAATCAATTTTACCAGAACCCCAAAAACAACTGTAATAATCCTCTCGTTAGATATTTAATTACCTCTTCTTATTTCACATACATGCAAAAATCTCTGTTTTTTCTTTCAAAACATAAAAATCTATCTTTTCCCTTTTTTATTAGTTCTTTTTCTTGCATATCTCTTTGATTGGTAAAAAAACTTAAAACAAAATATGAAAGTTTTCACTTGAATAAGTAACGACTGAATTATTGCCCTTGTTGCAATAGCCATTCATTTCTTGCTCGCATTTAAAAAAGCATAACTATATGCGTGCTTTGTCATTTCCCTACTTAACAAAACATACAAAAATGAAAGTGGGTAAGCAAAAGTGTATCGTTGCTCAACTTAACAAACCATAACTTAAAAATGAAAAAAAAAGTTGTTGGATACACAAAACTGTATCAGCGCTAAACTCAACAAAATAATATTCAGAGAAACTCTTCATACCCCATTGAGACAATTACATAAACAACACATCTTTCACAATATGTTCAAATGTTCATGATTTTCTGGTTGGTCACTTACATATTTCGTGATAACCTTGGAAACAAAGATAAAATCCAGATGATATAAAATAGGCAATATTGCCACTGAACACACAAAAACAAAAATAGGTCCAAAATTCCAAAGAAGCAATGGAAACCCCAAGTAGAATAGCCTATTCCTAATGTTCTTAAAAATGAATCCCCTTTCAAACAGTTTAGACACGTAATCAACAGTAACTACATGAGACTGCCATTGTATGGTGTTGACCAAGTAAGTGACCTGATTGAGGAAACATATGGAGAGAGAATGATAGAAGAAGGAGAAGAGGAAAACCACCAAAAGGGTAACATATTTGAGGGACACCATCAGTTCCCCATGAGCACCGTACGTTGTGTCGTTGAGAGGCTTCTTCACACTGTATAATCTTCACACTGTATAATGCCTCTTGACGCAATTATTTTATTATGATTCTATATAATAAAAAAACTATAATTATTATAGATATGTTATTTTATAATATATGTAATATTAATATTATAGTTATTAATATATATAATATATTTATACAGTACATTTATTAAAAATATATAACTATAATATGTAAATAATGTATAATATTAATAAATATTTATAATATAATATAATATAATATGTAGTGTCCCTCCATTTCGACCGTCTTTGAATTTTAAGTAAGTTTGTTTATTGGTTTTGTTGAAAACAGTTTTACCTCTAATATATATGTATATATGCTATAGTGGAGTAAAAGAACATAGTTGCGAGTAATAAATGGGAAATAAGTAGATGGTAAATTTGGAAATCTTTAGAAAAAGAATCAAATTAGTTATATTTATCATTTGGGAGATTTGTTAAAGTGTAATTTTGTCTAGAGGACTATTTGGTTAAGCTAGATTAATAAATTGGAATGTTTAAAATGGAAAAGTTACCCATAGTTAAATGGATGGAGGATTTGTTAAATAAATGTAATAGAATATTTATGAGAGTCACTTGTTTTAATAGATAAATAATTTGGAAGATTGGATAGAGGAAATTGATTATTTATATGTAGGTGATTGCTTTCAACTGTTAGAAGTTAATAATGTAAGTAGGATTATAATTAAGTTGGGAAAAAGTTTGTAGATTATGACAGTTATATGTTCAAGGGAAAAATTAATTTACTTGTATTTAGAAAATTGAAAAGAGTTGATTTAGAATATATATATATATATATATATATATATATATATATAATCATGTAAAGTCCAATGTTAGAATGAGACCACTTTTATTTTGTAATTAAATAAAAATGAAGCTAGTGAATTAGTATATTAAACTAAATAGACTTCTATTTGCTTAGTATATACACAACTTAGAATTTCATATGTCTTTGCAAAAGTGTTTCACAACTAGGTTTAGTATGCCAAAGATAGTGTTTGGAAGGAGCTATGAATGCTATCACAACTTAAATTCTATTCTTAACTTGTTAACACAAGTTATGACCTGCAAAAATGTATACTTTTTGCACAAAGGCAATGAAAGTTGGACATAAATCAAGGGGAAAATATATCACCACAAGATTACATCAACCATTTTGAAGAGATTTTCACAATGAACAACTCTAAGAAGGTAAAAATCTTATCTTTATTGATAAAAAAAAGTGTTATATACAGTTGTGCATGCTTAAAAATGGAGTTACAAAGCTACTCCAACTTGAAAGAACTTTGAAAACAAGTTACAATACATTGCCAAGAGATCCATAACTTTATTTTAAAATCTACCCTTAGGCTTCCTAACATACTGTCCAAAACCTTGTTAGATATTAGGAGCATGTGTTGAGAAAAGAAAGACAAGTGTTCACATAAGCTTGTTGGGTCAAACCTCCTTGGGCATCCAAAACAATTATTCCTACTTTCCAACTCCTTAAAGTGCTCCAAAAAGGTGTTTGAATGAAGAAAACCTCATGCTTTGACCTTATCCACCAATCAAGACTCCTTGAATAGCTCCTAGATGCTTGGAGGTTCTTCAATTGGATCAAACTCCCCTTTATTCTCCCCATCTTCTTTGCACAATCCCAAACTACCCCTATATGTGCTCCAACTGCTCATAATTGCTCATTACTTCCCCAATTACTGGAACTTTTAAAAAAATCGCTAATAAAGCATGTGGGAAAAGGTTTTGAAATAGTTAAAATTCTTATCGAAAGGTGTAGGTGGTTCTTTTTAGGACAAGTATTTGACACCTATATCTCACTTGTAGCCACTTGCCTTCATATTTTCACCATTTTTGAATTGTGCTTCATCTCTGCCTTTTGTGATGGTACTCATTGTCATGACCTTTCTTAGTACTTCATGAATTGCTTAGGATATTTTGTAAGTCTATTTGTCCAAGTGGTGAACATTTATTTGTTACTTGTTCTTGTCACTTATAAGTGTCTAGCTTGATGCTCATTGTCATTACAGTTTATCATGTATAGTTTCTTATCATGAATAGTTCTTCAAACTCTTTCAATAGAGCACAAGAGACCGTCACTTATGATTTATACCATTATACTAATGACTATCATACGAGAATATCCTTTTGTTTGAAACTACACTCTAAGTTGTACTTTAGCATTGGTTTTCTTATTTATCCCTTGACTTGCATCATTGTTGAAAACCCTCTTGTTCACTTGTAAGTTGTCCTCTTGATAGATTACACTTTTTTGGTATTTAATGGGTTGTCATATGGATGATTATTGAATGTCCTTTATTCATACTTTATGACTATCATGATATGTGCTATGTTATTGAACTAGGCATGCTCACCATTTGTCATGTCTTGGTCTTTAATGTTTCATTATAACTACATTCAAGTTCTGGGCTCTTCTTTCTTTCGCAATAAGGACAAAGGATCAACAGATTTTTGACATCTACCCTTTATGACTAGCATCTTAGCATTATCCCATGAAGCTTACATTTATGCTTTTCATGTCTTCATAGATGTATGTCCTTTCACTGAAGAATACTACCCATTGTGATAGTTGAGTTGCTTTATCCTTTGTTTGATAGTCTCTACCATTCATTCCATCATACAAGGTCACATGTAGGTTGTCTTTTAAGTCTCTATGAATATGTTACCATATCATTCCATCATACAAGGTCACATGTAGGTTGTCTTTTAATCGTTCTCTATGAATATGTTGACTATCATTTATCCATCTAGCCAACACTATCTTGTATATGCACTTGACATATGATTTATACTATGATGTATATCAACATCCATAGGTTGAAAGAATTTTCATTGAAACCAAACAATATTGTTGTCCTTTGGTTACTGTAACATTCCTACTGACTATCATTTGTGCCTTAGTGAGTGTGTAGTCATTCCGATTTTTCCCTTGTGGTTGTTCAGGCTACATGGTGCAACAAGAACCCATTTTAATGTCATATACATGACACAAACTTTGAAGTCATGATTATAAGAGACTAATGTTTGAACTATCCTACATTTTACTTGTAGACTCTTATTTCCTTGCTATTGCTCACAATTAATAGACATTTCCTTTGAAGCTTAGTATAATGTTGACTTGAAGACCACTATCATAACAAACCTATAGGCTACCTTTTCATTCATGGTTTTGTTCATCATGAACTTGTATACTTCATGAAACTTTGACCAATATCCTTTTTTTATCTTCTTTGCATAAACTACCACTTCATTAAGTGAGACAATGTTTTCAACCCTTCAATACTATCTGAATTTTCTCTCTTGAACATTCCACAAGCAACTGGAAAATTTTCTTCTTCCTAGTCCAATTGCTCCTCAAAAGTAGGACATGATTCTAACTAGTAAATGACTTTTTTTAAAAAAAGGTCCATGGAAAGGACCTTGCTAATGTAAACATAAAATCTAGGCATTCCATCTATATTGTCATATGTAACCCAGATTTTCCCATTTAAAATGTCCTTATTTGTTCGATCATTGTCTAAATCACGAAAAATTTACATCAAGTACATCAAAAGCTTTTGTACCTAAAGAAGATGAAGAATTGGGCTTTCCACTAGGAGACTCAAAAGATATTATTTCATTGTCTCTATTTCTAACTATTTTGTTTCCATTTTTACTAAAAATTAATCCCTTTAGTGCTATTTGAACGAATTGTTTCCTTCATTGGATTTTTATGTATGAATTATCTTAACCCGAGGGAAACAACCTAGAGCTATGGATTGATTTATAATTGATGAGGTTACCAAAATCAAGGCCTAATTGGAAACTATGGCTGCTAAAGTGGCAATAACAAATATTTGTCAATCATATTGTTTGGAATTAATTTGTAGAATGTACTACTTATGTCTTGTGGATATTGATCAAATAAGATTCTTTCATTGAGTTTGTTAATATCAAAGAAGAATAGACCGGACAAGAGAAAGCAATTTGAATAGAAGCCTTGAAGTGACCTAAGTTAGCAAACATAGACACAAAACTTGTCACTTGATAAAACATTATCATTATGGTTTGAGAATATGACACATTCTTGCCACTATCACATATACAGGTTGAGAATTCCCTTAAAATGTGTTTAAACCTTGCTCTATACATGAACTAAAACTAAGACCTTTGATTCTTTACTCATGATTGTCGTTGGTCTAGTCATGCAATATTTATGTGGCACATAAGAATATAAATTACATATTCCTTCAAACCTCCATAATTGTTTTTTATTAGGAGGTAAAGTAGGTTTTGATGGGACCTGAAACCCAATGCAAACCAGTTTTGAAGGGTCTCGTAACCCTGTCAAAGAAAATCATGTTGCATACAAGATAATACATATACCAACAACAACCCAATAGAAGAAATAACTAAAAAAACATGACTACACAAGCTGCATCAGATAAGAAAACAAGGGACCGAGATCCTTGTACAACTAGGTTTTAATCAAGACCTAGAACCCTTAGGTAAACAAATACCTCACTTGCATCAACCAGGAAACAACAAATCAACCGATCAGGAAAGACACCACTGAGCCCATAAAAATAATCATCTTAATGGTGTAAAACACCATAAAACCCCAAACCAATGTTGATCCAAAGAGAATAATGACCTTAATGTCGAATAACACCAAAAAAATCATGCATCTCAAAAGGGCTAGCACATCCAAATAGTCCACCTCAAAAGGGGTTTCAAAATGCATAATAGAACTCAAGGAAGTAACAAAAAACCTACAACAATTTTCCCAAAAAACCATCCCAACCTCCGCCTCTAAGGGAGATGGCTTCCCTCTATAGGAGAGGATGAAGTGAGACCTCTTGCCACCAAAACCACCTCTCTTCATCCCATACCAACACCACCTCAATAGGGACCAACATAAGAACAAATAATTTTCCACCAACGTAGCAACATCCACCTCAACCTTTATAAGAGAGGGCTCCACCTCTGTAGGAGCAATCTCCACCTCAAAAGAAGACCACAATTGAAGATCTAGACAAAAATTAAAATTGATACAAAGGGAAATCACAACATCCCATGGCAACATGAGATTTTGGAACTTGAAGGAAGAAACTGAAACCTTCGCAACCCACACAAAAGAGCATAATAAGTCCTCCACCTCTCCAAAAGTCTGGATCTCCAACACAAGAGAAGATACAATAGCCTCAATAGGAACAACCAAATAAGAGAAAGTAGAAGAACCACCAGATAGGGGAAAATTCACCCTAAAGAACGAACCAAACAACTGGGTCATAAAAGAAAACAATAGCAATAACCCAGCCCCCCATAAGCAAAAACCAACATGGACAAAGTCCAAATAGCCAATGATGAAGAACATACCATTAGCAAACCAAATATCTTCCAAAGATAAGACCACCCACAAAATTCCAAACGTCGAACACCACAAAGAAAAACATCCAAAAGGATGCTCCAGAAAAAACCACAAACCAAGACCCAATGCACAACAAAGGCAAAAATCCAAGCCCCACAAGAGAAACAAAGGAGAAACAGAAACCCCCTAGGCTTAAGAAGAAACAAAAAAAGGGGGACAGACACAAGAACTCACCAAAGCATAGCCAAACAAAAGAAGCCCACAACCCACATAGCTTCCCATAAAAAAGAAGAAGCTAGCACCAAGCTGTCGCAACCCATAAGCTTGAAATCAACAACCTGCCCAACCACAAGTCGCCTCCCACCAAAAACCAACAACCTCCACATAAACACCTCCTTCACCACAAAAGAACAACCAAACAAAAGGATCTCACAACCCAAAGAGATTCACCAAAAAATAAAGGGCAAAGAGACACTAGCCCTATAGCAAAGAGGGCACCCAACAACAAGCCACAAAACTGTCGCATCCCAATTGGACAACAATAGCCTACTCCATAGCACATCAACCCTACTAGAAAGTGGAAAATTCTAGGACCAAGCCACCACAACCCAACAAATAAAAATTAGCTCAACCTTCCCAGCCACAAGTCGCCTCCCACCAATAATCCATCTGCATCCTCTAAATCGTCTCCTTCACCGCCTACATCTCTAGATTTCAAAAAAACCCCTCTGCTCCTCTTCCCGCTCCCTCTCCTCTCCATCTATTATTATTATTTGATGAGGGAAATGCTAGTTAATAACCTCCATAGTTGTTAAGTAAACCTCCATAATTGTTAAGTAAACCTCCATATAGCTTTGAAAGCACATTACGAACAATAAGCACAAAAAGTTTAAAATAGGTCAATTTCAAAAATGAGTCCAACACTGTTGATCTTTGTCTACTAGTTCAACTCGCCACTTCCATGAATGACTAATATTTATTTTATTTTTATTTACTTAAATAAAAAATATATCTTCAATAAGTAATATAAATAAAATAACATGATTCTTAAATATTTGTAAAGTGAAATAAAATAATTCTTAAGCAAATAAAATAACTCTTAAATAAATGAAAAAATATATTTTTAAATAGTTTTATTAATTAAGGCTTTAAGTATTTTGAAGACCTTCAAAAATCATGTGGTTTCAAAAATAAATTATTTTAAAAAGTTTTGCAAGGTTATAAAACCTTCATCAGAATCCAACAAGGTTGTGACAACCACCCAAAATCTTGACAACCACTTTTTAAAGACAAAAAGGAGAGGCAAAAAGTTATTTTTTCAAAAAAATTATAAGTTTTCAAAACTTCGTGGGTGCCCACAATGGTTATTGGAGCCATTTTAAAGGACAATATAATATTCAAAATACATAAAAAAGAAGATGAAAGTGAATCTTTCTAAGAGGGTATCAACATTTCTTTTGATAGTTTCAAAGCCAACTTCAGAAGTGAAAATGAGTTTAGAACTCCACTATACCACTGAAAGCAACACATGGAGGTGTGAATTAAGGTGTAGAATATTGGTCATATAAAAAAAGAGAAGGAAAGGTCCATTATTTTATTTAAAAACTATTGAAAAGTTCTCTCAAGAGTTATTTTTGTAATTTATTTTATAAAATTTTGTAAACTCTCAAATTGAAAAAGAGTTAGTTACAAAAACTAAAAAGGTACTCTTTTCTATTTATTGTAAAACTTCTAAGGGAGAGGGTGGAATTTTTTGGTAGGGCATTGGGAACTTCTAAAGGAGAAGATTTAGTTTCTCATTTTGTACATAGGAAAGAGTTTGTGAGCTTTTCAATTAAATAAATAAATGGAGAATAATATGATAGGTTTATGAATCAAACATGTTTTCTTTGTGTTGTGGATTCTTTTGTTGGTGAATTTGCATCCATTTCTTTGATGTCATATGTTAAATGCAGTTATTTCCTTCATCTTATATGTGCTCTTTATGTCTTTGAGGGATCAATCTGTTTAAACCCATAATACTGGTTTACAATTTTGTTGAGGAAAGAAAATTGCAAAAACACTCCCACAATCAAAAATTTGGGTTTTAAAGGGTTCACACAAACTAGGGGTTTCACATGAACTCAAAAAATGGTTCACTCGAACACCTAGTTTGAGTGAACCACCTTTTCCATGTCGGGTTCGCTTGAACCATATTATGACATATTTTTTTAAGAAAACAAAGGGAAAATTCAAAAAAAAGGGGGGTTCAAGCGAACCTCCCTTTGGCTAACCCCCCTTTGCTCGAAAGGGTCAAGGGGGGTTCCCTCGAACCCCCCCTTTTCCCCCTTCTCCCCCTCTTCTACCAAATCTCTACAAAAAATTTCCTTTCAAAGCTCGGGTTGAGGATGGAAATGGAGGAGACTTCACAAACCCAACTGGATGATGGTAGTCCTCAAAACGAGCTATCCATCGAATATAATTTTAATATGCTTTGGTTTTATTATGTATTTCTTTTTAGTTTGATTAAACATAGGTTTTTCATTGAAAATCAAGCTCTTTGTTCTGCACATGTGGAAAAATAGCAGATTAACAATTTTATTTTTTTTGAAAAATATTAGTGCACTAGATATTGATGTCCTTGATCCAACAAAAAAAGAAGAATTTCGATACATACAAAAAAAGTTATGTTTTAGCTAGGAAATCATGTCTAAATTTTAACTAGTTTGACTTTGAAACTTAATTAAGAAAAAAGTATTCAATGAAATGCTATGAAACCAATTCCATGCACTAGATATCGTAGTTATGAATCTAGATTCGAAAAAAATAGAATTTTATCCTTCATAGAAAAAAAGTATGTGTTAACCAATAGTGTCACTTTTTAAAAATGGTGTTTACTGTTAAAAACTAGTTTTCGAAGGAGATGGAAAAAGAAGTGTAATCTGATTCCAAATTTTTTGAAAAAAATATATTTAGAATCTATAGATAAAATGTCACAAATCACTAGTTTGCATCATCTTCAAATTCCTCTCGTTTTAGCCGCTATAGGTGCCCAAAAGTGAAGATTTAGTTAAAAAAATTCAATTCAATGTCCAGTTTGGCCAAAAATTGTAAACCAATATTGTGGGATCACCCATCTATATGTTTTTCCTCTTCTATATGTAGTTATGGGTAAGTGCACCAAGATGGTGCACATAAAGGGGGTCAAAAGTGGCCAATTTTGTTCTGCAATCAGCTAAACCTAAACTTGGAGTAATTTGAGATTCTTGCACTCAAAATTTGAAGATACCAAAAGAACAAGAATTGAAGTACTTTGAATCTAGTTTCTAAACTACTTAAGTTTTTCAAAAATAGATAAGATTAAGAGGATCAAATGCTTCACACACACAAAAGTGTCCTTAATTTTTCAGAAAAAACATAACATAGTGTCTGGCATGCGCCCCTCAATGTTTTTAGTTGCATTTAATGTTTTCAAAAACCCATTGGTAGAAATATAGTTAAGAGTGAGTACTATAAGTTGATTTTTTTTGTAATTTTTTGTATTTATTTTTATGATTTTTCAAAGTGGATGCATCCTGAAAATCACATCATCGAGTGTGCACATCACATAACTTGCACCAAAATAATCAAAAATGCATTTTTTTTCAATATCTAAAGAATGAAGTGTAGAACAATATTATATTTTTTTTTCAAATTTGGACAAGTATGTCAAAAGTTATTTAAAAAATTCAATATATATGTCTTTGATAACTATGGAAACATTAGTGAAAGAAATTAAAAACAAATGCGTTAATGTAGTTCAAATCTAAAAAAAATATATGGTTACAAAGCTTAGAAGACATGTGAAATTATGGTGGTAATTTTACTAAGATTTGATTTATAATTTATGTAAACCTAATGACAAGCAAGTTGAAAAATGATAATGGAGAATAAAATCATGTGAAAATGAGGTAAATGAACCATCCAAGCCAAAACATGTACATATTTTGTGCAAGCCAAAATACGTACATGTTTTGTGCAAGCCAAAATACGTACATGTTTTGTGCAAGCCAAAATACGTACATGTTTTGTGCAAGCCAAAACACGTACATGTTTTGTAAAATTACAGGTAAACAAACAAAGAAAATAAATAAATTGTTGGTTTATGATTCATGCAAAGAAAATGAAATTATTGAAGAGGGGATAAAACTAAAATCACCAAGTATCTTATTTTAGAGGAAATTAGTATAGTTGACATTACAATATATATTTAAAATTTAAAATTGGGAAACTATGTACATTTATGTATGCAAAGGAAAATTGACACAATCTCAATTTCACATTTAAGTAGGTCACTATTGTTATCTAAAATCTATTGTTACTTTCTCACTTTGATAATATATATTCCAAACATTAAATCATAAATCAAACAAGATAGTAATCAGTTATTATAAGCATTAATAATTGTGCGTTCAATTAGCTTTCATTTTTTCAATAGGAGGATTTTAAGACTGTTAGTTCTATTATAGAGTTAATTTATCCACTTAAGTAAAAATAATATTAATATCCCTTTGGTAGTAAGATCATTTGGAGTAAATCAGTCCTCTTAAGTGGTTTCCCTTTAGTAAACCATAAGGATGACCTTTGGTAATAATTCATAGATAGTTTTTTTATATAATGAATTGATAAATATGATATATATCTAGATATTGATCTACTCACTATCTTTTATAGTTAGCCTTATAAAACTTGTATAATATATTGGCATTATGCCAAAGGTGAGCATGTTTTGGCTTGCACTAACAACATCATGTTCTTAAATCTAACTATCCAACTCTCTCTCCCTCCACCTCAGTCTCTAACTCTCTCTACATCTCTCTAAGCATCATGTTCTTGATGGCTTATGATGGAGAGTTGAGAGTTGAGGGTTTAGGGATTAAATTTAGTTATGTAGGTTTTAGTATTAAATTATTAATGTTGGGTTTTAGGGTTTAACATAAAGGGTATAAGGTTTATGTATTAGGGTTTAGGTCGTAGGGTGTAGGGTTTATGGTTGATGATATAGGGTATAGGGTATAGGGTTTAGGGTTGAGAGTATAAGATAGAGTTATAAGGTTTAAGTTTGAGGGTATAGGAACCTTGAGGGTTGAAGGTATAAGGCTTAGGGTAGAGTGTATAGGTTTCATGACCTAGGGTTTAGTGTAGGGTTTAGAGTTGAGGGTATATGATATATAGTGTATAGGGTTGAGGGCATATCATTTAGGATTGAATGTATAGGGTTGAAGGTTCATCCCCTAGGCTTTAGGGCCTAGGGTTAAGGGATATGGTTTAGGGTTGAGGGTATATGATATAGGGTTTAGGGTTGAGTGTATATGGTTGAGGGTTTATTATATAGGCCTTAGGATCCATGGTCAAGACATATAGGGTTTAGGGTCATGGGGGTATATGGAACTACATAGGGTTGAGGATTGAGGGTTTAGCCCATAGGCTTTAAGGCCTAGGGTTGATAGATAGGGTTTAGGGTTGAGGGTATAGGTTTTAGGGTTAAGTGTATAGCGTATAGGGTTTAGTATATGGTTAAGGGTTTATCCTATTGTCTTTAGTTCCTAGGGTTGAGGGATAAGGTTTAGGGACTCACAATATAAGGTATAAGGTATAGACTTTAGTTCCCTAGAACTACCTCTCTCTATCTAACCTCTCTCTCTCTATAGTTTAGGGTTGAGGGATATGGTTTAGGGTTGATTGTATAAGGTATCTATGCTTTGGGGTTATGGGTATAGAGCTCAGGGTTATGGGTATAGAGTTTAGGATTAAGTGTATATGTGTTAGGGTTAAGTGCATAGGGTTTTGGTAAGTTAAATCCACTGTAAGCCCAAAACTAAGAAAAATATGTACATGTTTTGTTAAGTTAAAAGCATGTACATTTTTTTGTAAAGCTATATAGATCACCTAAGGGATGGGACATCTAGATTAGCTAGATCAAGGAGGTCGAGGAGATTAGCTAGATCAATGAGGTCGAGGAGATCAACTATATGATGATCAAGAATGACTTATGTTAATGATAATTATGATATCAATGTACTAATAATGATGTTTGTATTGGTGTATGTGATTTATGACTGTCGACCGAGGATATTAGTATGGGTTGATTACTCTTGATCCATGAAAAATCAAAGCATAATGTAGCCACTAATACTCAATCTTAAACAAGATCATTCAAATGAAGGTTAAGCTAAACATTTATTGAAACTAAACATTAAAAAACTATGAAAGCATTTAAATGTCTACTCTAACCCATTTAAAACTTATCCCTTTTTGGAATTGGTGTCATGTTGATGTGGAACAACGACCCTTTCCCAATCTCGTAATCAGTGAGCTTGTTCCAATCGATTCTATTGAAGAGAATTGATGAAATTGTTGTGATATGTAAATTAAAACATGATTTAATCTAAATGAGCATGCTTTAAAAGCTAATCTACCATGATTTTATGCTAAATGATTTAGATATGCAATTGCTAAGCTAATCTAAATAAGATTTAAACCAAAAAGATTCAAACCCTAATTATCTAATTAGTTAAATGGATGCATGGAAGCCATTAATGGAAGCTAAGCTACTATGCAAATAATTTAAACTAAAATATGCTAAATGTGAGCTAAATATGAGTATGAGTGTGAGTGATTTCAACAACATAAGTTTTCTTTGACAGATCCATCCATTTGTCTCCAAATAGTGTTCTATTTATGGGAAAGCAAATGTGAAATGAAGGGTTGAGATTGAAAATGCTAATCGATGATCTAGGATGGAGGAAATTGGAGGCATGGATCATGGATTCTCATCAATGGGTGAGAACACAAGATGGGATTTAATCAAGGGTTCTCATTCCTTCCAAAAAAACACACTTTTGACCTATATAAGAGGTCAAAAGTTAACTTGCACAAGAGGTTTCAAGCTATCTTGCACATGAAGCTTTATGAGAATATTCCATTTCTTAAATGATTAGAGGAGAAAGAATATTCTTTGGAATATTCATGGGTGAGAGAAAAGGATATTTAGTTAATTAAAACTAAATTAAATTGTGCAAAGGAGGAATATTCCCTTAGAATATTCCTTTGCAAGTGGGAGGAATTGGATTAGTTAGATAATTGCTAATTAAACAAGGGTTTAATCATGCAATTAGGGGAATTAGAAGAATAAAGTGATATTCATTAAATTAAATGATTTAATGAATGGGGAAAGGTGAAATGACATTTAATTAAATAACTTATGGTTATTTAATTAAATAAGAAGACTTAGGGAATTAAATTAAATAATTTTATTTATCTAATTTAATGAGATGAAATGTTAGCATGAAAGGTGGGAATTAACCCAATTAAATGAATTAGGTTAATAGATGCAAATGATGCCATTAATTAAATAGCTAGGCTAATTTAATCAATTCAAGAAAAAAGAGGATGGGTTTCAAGAGGAAATGATGTTAGTATACCTGATTCGAGTGTATGATATCATTTAGGACAATTTTCAATGTCTGCATTTTGCCCCTCTTTGAATTGAGGTACCTGTTGCTTTGGTTCAAAGGCCAATGATCTTCGGATTAAAAACTGTTGCTCAGAGCAAAAAATAAAATTTTTCTAATTTTTTAGATGCCCCACTGCTGAAGGATAAAGTTGATTCCTTGCCCTCAAGAAATTGGGCAAAAAATTTGAATTTTGGGTTGATTTCTTGATAAAGGTGAAAAGCTTCCCTAGGGGTCCAGAAAGGTTCCGAGATGCAAGAAATGTGCCAAAAACATAAAAAATGATGCAAAATAAGCTTTCGTTTGGAAAAATTGGGGAAAATGATGATAAACCCTAGCTTCAAGGTTAAATTAGGGAAAAAAACCCTAATTTTCTAGCATAAATAGGCCAAGAAGGGTCACTTTCAATTCATTTGTGCATTCACACCTTAAGGAATTTTTGCAAATTGAGCTCTAAACCTCTGACGAAATGGCATGATGAGAGCTCCCATGACATATTTCTGATCGGGTTCGAGAGTACCAGAGGCTTCCAAGCTCAGGACCACCGGTATGTAACTCAAAACTTGATATGAGATTTGACTTTTTGATGCATTTATTGCTTTTTGAATTTTAAACTTTGGCGGCATCACTATATAGCGACGCTAATTTGAGAATCAATGACGCTAAAATGAATTTTAGTGACACATATGTGTATTGTGACGTAGTTCACAATTTAGAATTAGGGTTTCCAATTTTAAATTGTGACGCATATGTTTATAGCGACACACTTCTCAATTTGAAAATTAGGGTTAGGGTTTCTAAAGTTTAAATCATGACGCATTTGTGTCTGGTGACACAATTCATGATTTGCAATTTGAAATGCCTTGTGCATCGTAGTTTAGAATTTGAATTATAGTGATGTTATTGTCATTTTGAGCCAAAAATTCCAAACTGAGTCAAAATAAAATTTCAGATTTTGATGTTGTGCACTTCGTGGGTGTAGGAGGTCATTCCACCTTTGATGTTTCGTGAGCACTGGTCCACATTTTTGGAGAGACTTGGTGATTTATCCGAGTTGTGCTAGGAGCACCTGGGGGAGATTGGCCTGTGGTATGTTGCATACATGCCCATCATTTGGACACATCTAGCTATGATGACCGTGTTGTGCGAGCAATGGCACAGTGAGACTTCGTTGTTCCACCTTCCCACAGGTGAAGTGATAGTGACATTAGAGGATGTATGGCGGATACTGCGTTTGTCAATACATGGTGAACATGTGATTTACAACTTTGATGCTAGATGGTTCGCGCCCACAAAAGGATATGAAAATCACAGTAAAACCTTTCCTGGGAATTGGACATTCCAACAGGTGACTTATATCTTCCTATGGACGTTTATTTTACTTGTCAAACCAGGGGACGTAGACTTTAAACGGCGCAGCAAAATATATGCACTAGGAACTAGTTTCGGTCAAATATTAGCAGAAATAATACTGGAAAGAAATTCTATCTAAGCCACAGAACGGTAATGCAAAATTATTTAACTCAACTATGATAGAAACCATAACAACTATGACTGAAACACAAACTATGAACTGGCCTTATGCTGCAGGAACAGTCACAGGGATGGACTCTCTATGCTGCAGGAGCACTATAAGACTGAGTTTGTATGAAAACTTCAAAGATGAAAGTTAACTGAAGCTCAACAGAAAATAACAACTAACTAACTAGCTACAGATACTTACTAAGTGGTCCCCCTTAGCAAGCATCTACTAATTACGCAGATGCTAAACTCAGAACTTCATCGAATTTTATTCATGAAAACAGAATGGTATACATTGCTTTATTGATGTGGAAACTAACAATAAACTCTGTCTTTGATCATACAGATACTATTTCTCATTATCATACTGAATCTTACATAATATCTGCTATTACTATGCTTCTAACTTTTTCTAACTATCCCCCCTTCTCTGTCTCTCTCGCGTAGGAGGAGAACTTTATTTATAAACAGGAGAGCAACTAACTAACTAACTAACCCAATCAAAGAAAGACGTGGAAGTAAAGTATCCCAGAATCAAGGAACAAACTTCATAAATAAATTTATGCGTTCAACCCGATTCAGAGAGAATCTAGCGCTCCACTTTTTCCAGATTGACTGTCATTAAAATTCTTTCCCATGGTTTCGGTCAAAGAGTCTTCACCGGAGCTTCCTCGAAGTCGTGCAGGAAATGGACTTTACTGGAAGGCCGAGATTGGCTGCGCTTGACTCGATCATTCTTCAACAACCTGCGAAACAAAAGGTAACAGATGTGAAAGAAAAGGCGTATGGCACATACATAATATCTATTCCTTAATCACACATTTTAAATCTACTTCATCATTCAAAAACTGTATACGATATACCAGTCATTTTAGGGAGTCAACGGGGCAATAAATGCAATCAAGTCAACATAATGAGCTGTAGGAATATGAAAGTATCTTGCTACAGGATATTCCCATAAAAGGTTTCAACAAAGTTTAAACAGTCATGAAATAACAAAGGTAAAGACATTAAAAGTTTATCATAACATTCAAATTATGAGCATTTTTTAAGCTCATCACTGCCCCCTACTGAGCCCAATGTTGGTCCTCCAACATTAACTTTCCTGGCGGTTTCTCTGAAGTCTGTGGTTGCTGCATGACTCTGGAATGGATTTCCAAACTTATAATAAAATCCTCTGAAATCCTGGCACCTTTCATACCTTCGGTCTTCTAATTCATTGTTAAGATTTGTAGCCTGGTGAGGATAGAGGGGCCACATTAGCACAAGGGGTCTGAATGTCAGTGGCAGCCACAGTTCAAATCTTGTTTGAAGTCCCAATTGAATATATCTGCTGGTTCGTTTGAGAGCTGCTGTGAAATTTAAGGGACCATGTGGTTCTGACTTTCTTAACCTAACAGTTAATCTCTCCCATCTTTTCTCACTTTTGGTATATGCTAGTTTCCAAAACGAATATTGTTGTGCCTGGAATTCATCATAGACTTGTTTTCTGATATCAAATATTTTCTCTCTGGCTGGAACATTAGTAACACCATATGTCAGAGCAAACCAATCTTTCAACATTGCATGGGGGTTTGAACTTTGAGAGCGTAATGGAACAGGCTCTATTTTCTCAGCTTCCTCATAGGTTTCCCACTGCCTGCCATAATTCGCCTCATTTGCTGCCCATGACATAAATGCTCTCAGATGAATATCACCAATATATAGCAGAGGATTCCATTCTATTTCAAATGGTATTAAAAAGCCATGCAAATAGAATTCACACAGAGAATTCCTTAACCAGTTAGGGGCTGCCTGGTATGCTTCATAAAATTCTTTGGCAGTGTGAATGATAGGATCCTGGTTTCTGGAAATTCTCATCAATTGGAACCATAAAAACTATTCTTTAAGGCATAGAGCATAAACTCTGGGTGGTGGTCTACATTCTATAATCTGACCAGTTACTTTTAACATTTCGTCTATTTTTGCTTTCAACTCAGCAATTTCTTGTTTCTGACTTTCAATTTCCTTTTTCAATTTCTTCTTTTCTACTTCCCATAGACTTTGTTGCATGTTAGTCTGGACTATGTGTCGGAAAGTCAGGGTTTGCAATGTAACTAGTTCCCAATTAGCTCTAACATATTCCAGAAACTCAATTAAAAACGTCCTCCTATACACAACAATGGCTTTACAAATTGCAGGGTGAAATACAACTTCACTAGGCACATTCAATTGTTCAATCTGTTCTTTCTCTTGCTGCAAGATAAATTCTTCTTGTTGTTGTGGTGGAGAAGTCTGTGCTTCCTCCGAAAATTGCATAGCAGCCATAGCCAAATCATCAAGATTTGGTAACCCTTGCTCATTGTGCCCTGTTTCTTTTGTCTCAACTTGTTCCTCTTTAGGAATGAACGAACTCTGAGCAGCATTCTCAGACTCATTCTGAGAAACATTAAATTCAGATTCAACAGACCCTTCTGAAATTACAATCACCTCGGGTTGCGGTGAAGCAGGGGAGGTCTTAGATTGTTTCCTTGTGGAAACCCTTGGCACAGATGCGGCTGCATGAGGTGTTCTGGTAGCTTTTCTTTTTCTTATTTGTTCAGAGGGCTATGCCCTACCAGAGGATGACGGTGAACTGGTAATAGCAACAAGTGTTACTGTAGGAGAAACGGCTGCAGGGGAAGGTGCTGCAGGAGAGGAGCATTGTCTTTTCTGAAAACGAGGGTCAGATTCAGGGGACCCTTCTACCTTTGTTTTTCCTTTCTCTCTCCTAGTGGCAGACCTAGTTTGTACCCTAGCAGAGGATTCGGGTGCAAAAGCTGCAGGACTAGGTGCTACAGGAGTAGATGACCCTTGTCCTGTTCCACTAGTAGATGCAATGTCTTTCTTCTTTTTTTGAGGCCATGGGGTAAATACCCTAGGAGGTTGTGGTATTTGCAAACTCTTTCGGGCAACAAATTGTTGCCAGGAGAGAGGTGAGATGTCTCTCAAAGAGCGCTCAATCAGTAATTTAATAAGGCCATGATGAGTGACAAAATTGTCTTTCCCCTGTTGAGTTCCGTGGGCACTTTGTTCTAAAAAATTTAACAAGAAATTCAGAACATTCACAACTAACCCATGCCTCATATGGCTTAATAATTTAAAATGATGAGAATGCAGGTAGGAAAAACGGCCTTCACAGGTTAAATACCTCATTATATAAGTGGCATACTCTGAATATGGAGGAGGAAGTGACACACGCTTGCATCCCTGCTTGGAGACTTCCAGAGGTCCATCAGCAGGCATTGAAAAATCAGCCCTTGCAGCTGCAGCATTTGAAGAAAAGTTTTCTCCAACGGCTGGGAGCCCAGTTACTTCAGCAATTCTGTCTTCGGTTGCAACAACTGTTAGACCCCATACGGTGGCTTCCCCTTCAGAAAGTGTTCTAAAAAATTCTCCAGCAGCCTCCTCATCAAAATCATTTAAGCTCAATAAATAATTTAACCATCCACAGAGGCTGAATGCGTGGGCTGTCTGCGGATTTTGTAGTAACAATTCATGAGCTACAGGCTCATGTCGCACCAATTGACCACCCATATTTGCAATTTTTTTTTTAGCTGAACTCAATTCCTTATTGAAGATTCAAATTCTTTATTTCCCTTTCTGCTCTGGTTTTTCTTCTGTCATGTCGTCACATTTCTTTCTTTTTCCAAAAATGAGCTTTTTGAGTAAGCAGTCTTAATCATAGTTTACAAGAAAAACATGCATTAAAGAAGGACATGCGATCACATTTGGAAAGTACCAGAAAAGTATTAAAGAAAGGTTATTTGTGCAGTTATGGCAGCAGCGAAAAGACAGGTTTTAAAAGATGGACTACCCCGCCCCCTACTTAAAGTATGACATGTGTCCTCACATGTACTGAAGAACATGTAGAGATTCGGGCAATAATGACCGGTACATGCATAGCAGTAAATGAATAGAATGAAATAAATCAAATATGCGACAAGAAAAGATATGGCATACCTTTGATAATTGCACGTACGTGTGAAGAAAGATGACGGTGTTGCATGAGTTGATAAGTGGGAAAGATATCTTAATTAAGGTTGATGCCGACGGATGAAGTGGATGGGTGACGTGGGCAGATGAAATGTACGAATGAAATGGATGGATGGGATGGATGGATGGAAAATAAAGAATTGAGATGAGGGCGATAAATGAAAATGGAGAAAAAGGGCTTCCTTAAAAAGAAAACCTTTATTAAGGGCATGCTTTTTGAAAATTATGGCAACGCTGCAGGAGAAAGGCTAAAGCCTTCAGCTGCAGGAAGAGTAGCAGGAGGAACCTGAACGAATTGTTGCATGAATTCTTCCTTTGACACTGGTTTATGGTACAACCGGAGTCGGTGGCCATTGACTAGCAATTTAAAACGGACTGGATCAATTGTTACCAGCTGTACAGCTCCATTGTCAAACACATTTTCAACCTCATAGGGGCCAAGCCAGTGTGTTGTGAGCTTACCCTGGTTTTCTTGATATCTAGAATCATATAATAGGGCCCAATCTCCAGCAGAAAATTTCCTGGTTTTGATATGCTGATCATGCCATTTCTTTCTTTGCTGTTGGATTGCTTATGTGTGCTGCAGGGCGGCTTTTCTCATTTCGTCCAAAGCATTTAGCTGCAGGAGACGGTCCTTCTGTGCTTCAGATAAGTCCATGTTGAGTTCAAGAGCTGTCCTCAAAGTTTTATGTTCAAATTCTATGGGTAACATAGTTGTTTTCCCATAAAGCAGTTCAAAAGGTGTAAACCCAGTTGTTGTCTTCCATGTAGTTCTGTAAGCCCAAATTGCTTCAGGAAGTCTATTGCTCCAGTCTTTTCTATGGATCTCCACTGTCTTTGTGAGGATCGCCTCAATTTCTCTATTTGTTACCTCCGCCTAACCATTGGCTTGAGGATGATAGGGGCTGGATTTCCTATGTTTAATCTTATATTCATTCATTAGTGCAGTGATCAGATTTGACGTAAACTGAGCTCCTTGATCAGTTACAAGCTCTCTGGGAACTCTGAATCTTGTGAAAATTTGTTCATACAGAAATTCAGCAACTTTGTTATCTCGGGCATGAGTCATAGCTTTTACCTCGACCCATTTTGTGACATAATCCATGCAAACTAGAATGTATGACTTTCCATTTGATGGTGGATCAATTGGTCCTACAAAATCCATTCCCCATTTATCAAAAGGGGTGACTATGACCTGCGGATATAGTGGCATTTCATCTGACTTAGTTGGTCTTCCTATACGCTGGCATCTGTCACACTTCCTTGTATAGGCCACAACATCCTTGTGTAATGTTGGCCAGTAGTACCCTGTTGTAAGAACCTTCATTGCTGTTCTTTTTGCTGCAAAATGCCCCCCACATGGTTCATCATGGCAAGCATGCAAGATATCATAAGTCTCATCTTCTCTTACACATCTTCGCATTACCTGATCAGGTCCAGTATAGAACAGACAATTTGCGGTCCAGGAAAAGTTAAAACTTTTCTCTATCAACAACTTCTTTTCTTTTGGGGAAAAGTGAGCTGGTATTCTGTTTGCTGCTAGATAATTAGCAATGTCTGCATACCATGGAGTTTGTGCAACAATGGAGAACAAGTGTTCATCAAAAAACCTATCATTAATAACTTCATGTTCATCAGGTGCAGCTGATTGAAGTCTTGATAAAAAGTCAGCTACAACATTAGCTCTTCCTGGTTTGTCAATGATTGTGATATCAAATTCTTGTAACAATAGGAGCCATCGTGCCAATCTACCAGAAATGGCAGGTTTGTTCATCAGGTACTTGATTGCTGCATGATCAGTATGAACGAATATCTGATAACCTGTGACATAATGCCTAAATTTATTCAAAGCATACACTACTGCAAGCAATTCCTTTTCTGTAACAGTATAGTTGAGTTCAGGACCTTGGAGGTTCTTGCTGATAAAGTAGATAGCATGCTCAATTGAATTTTCTTTTTGACTTAAAACTGCTCCTATACCAAAATCAGATGCATCAGCATGTATGTGAAAAGGAAAATTCCATTTTGGTCCTTGAAGAACAGGGGCTTTAGTAAGCAAGTCTTTTAGTTGTAGGAAGGATTTTTCACAGGCCTCTGTCCACTCAAATTGGGAATCCTTTGTTAACAAGGCATAAAGTGGGCTGACAATTTTACTGAAGTCTTTTATAAACCTTCTATAATACCCTGCATGACCAAGAAAACTTCTGACATCTTTTTGTTTTGCAGGAGTTTGTAAATTCAGAATAACTTCAATTTTAGCAGGGTCAACCTGAATTCCATTCTTTGAAATATGATGACCTAAAACAATACCTTCTTCCATCATCAGAAAACACTTTTCACTGTTTAGAGATAAATTTTGCTCTCTGCACCTTTTCAATACCTTTTCTAAATTCATCAGTGCCTCTTCAAATGTGACTCCATAGGTAGTGAAATCATCCATGTAAATTTCCATACATTCATGAGATATATCAGCAAAGATACTAATTACTGCTCTCTGAAAGGTTGATGGTGCATTACATAGACCAAAAGGCAAGACTGAATAAGCAAATGTTCCCCACGGACAGGTAAAAGTTGTCTTATCTTGATCCTCAGGAGCAATTTTTATCTGATTGTACCCACTGTAACCGTCCAAAAAGAAAAAATATCTTTTGCCAGACAATGAGTCTAGTACCTGGTCTACAAAAGGTAGTGGAAAGTGATCTTTTTTAGTGGCATTGTTCAACTCTCTGTAATCTACACACACTCTCCATTTTCCTCATTTCTTGGGGACAATGACTAATGGAGAAACCCATTGGCTGTCAGAAATTGGGTAAATAAAACTAGCATCAAGCAACTTTTGAAGTTCATTTTTCACTATTTCTCTAAGTGCTGGATTTACTCTTCTTTGAGGTTGTCTAACTGGTGAACAATCTTCTTTGATATATATCCTATGAGTACAAACTCGAGGATCTATTCCTTGCATGTCCTCATATTCCCATGCAAAAGCTTTATTCTGTTCTTGTAGCATTGTTAATAAGTCAGCCTCTTGAGACTGTGACAACTTGCTATTAACATTCAAACAATGATCTGGAGACAATTCTATCTGCTTAGTGAGATTACTCATAGAATCAACAGGTAATGTTTGTACCTCTTGTGGAAGCAAGTTATGGAAAATTGTCAGAAGTTTAGGCAATGAACTCTCAGAATCTGGTTGCTGCAGGAAATATTGAAGATGACTTCCACTTGGATCAAATGAACTACCCGTATCAGGGTTAAATTGCAGAATTTGAAAAAGCAAAGCATCTTCACTCTGAAGTTGTGAGAATGGATCATTTTGAAGCATCATTAATTGAGCCAAAGAATTGGCTTCTTCATTTTCTTCCCCCACATCTAGCCAAACAGGTTGGGACAAATCTGGTTGAGGTCTAGCAGGCGGATACAAGGCCAATTTCTTTGTGGACTGACCATCAGAAATGGTCATATCTCCAGAACGACATCCTATAAAAGCATCAGCAGTTGCTAACCATGGTCTACCAAGGATAACTGGATATCCTCCTAAAGTTGCCTTAACTGATAATATTGTGAAATCAGTAGGATACTCCCAGAATTCAAGAGTGACAATTACATCTTCCACCATCCCATCAGGTTTAACTATGGAGTTGTCTGCAAGCTGCAGAACTGTGGGTGTAGATCTAATGTTTGAAATATTCAAGGAGTCCATAGTATGCTTTGTCATGACATTAATGGGAGCACCTAAATCAATCAAAACATTTTTTACAACTTGGCCATTTATATGTATCTGCACTACAGGACTTCCAGGGTCAATATACTTTGGAATGACTACATTTCCCAACATTATATCAGCCAATTTCCCTAAAACATGAATTGTTTGGGGATCCTTTTTCTTCCGTCCAGGCTTCTTTAAACAGGATTCTTTAATAGCTTTTCCAAAAATGGGAACATCTTTAATAGCCTGAAATAAAGGGATTTGAATCTGTACATTCTTGAGCCGCTCCAGAATATCAAAAGTGGGTTCTTCTATGGATTTAGATTCAGTGCTTTGCAACCTCTGAGGAAAAGGTGGTTTGTCTTGTCTTTGTAAAATAGGTTCTGTAGAAACTGTATCGGGTAAAGGCATATGCTCAGTAGGAACAGCAGGTGCCATAGATTCTTCAAGGGGAGAATCTGGTATTTCAGTAATCAGAGGTGGTTTGGGAGCAGGTAAAGTAGTTCCAGACCTCAGATGGATGTCATTAACTTTTAAGGCATAAGCTTGATATTGGTTGGCTTCAGCAAGATACGCAGTTTGCTGTGGCTACTGCGGTTGCTTATTATTGGGATTGGGCAACGGCTGGGCAGGCATAGGCGTTTGCTTTGGAGGGCCAGGATTTGTGGCAGTTGCTGCAGGAGGTGGCATGAGGGCCTGTTGTTGTGGCTGTGGAAGTTGCAGGAATCCAGGAGACTGGTTTTGCCATTGCTGAGGACCTCTCCATTGAGGACTTTGTTGCCAATTTCCTGAAGGTGGGGTCCATTGCCCTTGTGGCTGCTGCCAACCTCCTTGAGGGGATTTCCACTGTGGGGTCTGATAATTAGGCCAACTTGGTTGAGGCGGATTCCATGGTGGTGGTGGCCCATATGCATGTTGCCATTGGTTATTATAGCCAGAATAAGGATTACCAAAAGTTAAAGGGTCTTGAGGCATACCTTGTCTTTGGGCCCATGGTCTCCTTTGCACAACAAAGAACACTTGATCACCATCACCTTCTACTGGTTTGAAGTCAGTAGGGAGTTGCCTAGCTTCCAAATTAGCTACCATCTTGCATCTGCAATCACGCTTCTTCTGTCTACAGTATGGACAGAACTCGACCAAAACTACCTCAGCTTCTGCATGTTTCTTCTGAGCTTGCATAGTGTCTAGTTGTGTAGCCATATTATTAATGATGTCCTGCTTGAAGTCAGATAGCAAATTTGTTATCTCCATCCGGGAAACTCCATCAGAAGAAGACTTCCCCACTGTAACATGATGACCTCGACCTTTCTTAACTATTGCTCGAGAGTAGTTAAGACATATTTTCTTTATATCATCCCAAGGCAGTTGGGTTATATCACCTCCTCCCATCAGGTCCAGGGCGTCAATACAGGCATCACTGATTCCCCTTAGGAAGAGTAGTTTCTGAGAATCCTCGTTGAGAGTATGGTTTGAGTTCCTTTTGAGTGAAAACAAAAACCTGGAAATATAATCCTCCAGACTTTCATCCTCCTTCTGCTGAATGCGGAATATGTCATCACCTTTGCTGGCACTCTTACAATATTCCTTATACTTTTCAAGGAATTTCGTCTGCATGGCGGCCCAACTATCTACAACACCTCTTCCCAGACTCATGAACCACTTGAGAGCTCCTTCCTTCAAGGTGGAAGGAAATAACTTCAATTTATGAGCATCTATGTTGTAGTCATAACTGCGACAGAGGACATCAAATTCAAATAGAAAAGTTTCTGGATCCTCCGTAACCAAGCCATAAAACTTTGGAAGCAAGGAAGAGGGAATGTTTTTAAGATTGTCGGTATCTTGTTGGGGAACAATGAGAAACTCAAATGCAGGAGGTGGATTATTAGGTGGATTATTTTCCATGTCTGGTTGCTGGAATAACAGAGCGAATGGATTTTCCTCAGGTTCGTTATCAGCTGGGTCAAATGGTAGTTCAATAAATAGATTTTCAGGGAGGAACCTTCCCAGTGCATCTCTTCTTCTTCTATGCATGCAATACAGTATGGATAGTGGCTTGAAAGATTTTGAAAATTTTTGACTAACAAACTAAACTAATGCTGAAAATGACTTCTGACAGACTCCTAGCTAGACGCCATCCCCGGCAACACCGCCAAAAATGGCTCGTGCCCACAAAAGGATATGAAAATCACAGTAAAACCTTTCCTAGGAATTAAACATTCCAACAGGTGACTTATATCTTCCTATGGACGTTCATTTTACTTGTCAAACCAGGGGACGTAGACTTTAAATGGCACAACAAAATATATGCACTAGGAACTAGTTTCGGTCAAATATTAGCAGAAATAATACTGGAAAGAAATTCTATCTAAGCCACAGAACGGTAATGAAAAATTCTTTAACTCAACTATGATAGAAACCATAACAACTATGACTGAAACACAAACTATGAACCGGCCTTATGCTGCAGGAACAGTCACAGGGATGGACTCTCTATGCTGCAGGAGCACTATAAGACTGAGTTTGTATGAAAACTTCAAAGATGAAAGTTAACTGAAGCTCAACAGAAAATAACAACTAACTAACTAGCTACAGATACTTGCTAAGTGGGCCCCCTTAGCAAGCATCTACTAATTACGTAGATGCTAAACTCAGAACTTCATCGAATTTTATTCATGAAAACAGAATGGTATACATTGCTTTATTGATGTGGAAACTAACAATAAACTCTGTCTTTGATCATACAGATACTATTTCTCATTATCATACTGACTCTTACATAATATCTGCTATTACTATGCTTCTAACTTTTTCTAACTATCCCCCCTTCTCTGTCTCTCTCGCGTAGGAGGAGAACTTTATTTATAAACAAGAGAGCAACTAACTAACTAACCCAATCAAAGAAAGACGTGGAAGTAAAGTATCCTAGAATCAAGGAACAAACTTCATAAATAAATTTATGCGTTCAACCCGATTCAGAGAGAATCTAGTGCTCCACTTTTTCCAGATTGACTGTCATTAAAATTCTTTCCCATGGTTTCGGTCAAAGAGTCTTCACCGGAGCTTCCTCGAAGTCGTGCAGGAAATGGACTTTACTGCAAGGCCGAGATCGGCTGCGCTTGACTCGATCATTCTTCAACAACCTGCGAAACAAAAGGTAACAGATGCGAAAGAAAAGGCGTATGGCACATACACAATATCTATTCCTTAATCACACATTTTAAATCTACTTCATCATTCAAAAATTGTATACGATATACCAGTCATTTTAGGGAGTCAACGGGGCAATAAATGCAATCAAGTCAACATAATGAGCTGTAGGAATATGAAAGTATCTTGCTACATGATATTCCCATAAAAGGTTTCAACAAAGTTTAAACAGCCATGAAATAACAAAAGTAAAGACATTAAAAGTTTATCATAACATTCAAATTATGAGCATTTTTTAAGCTCATCACCGGATATGATGTCTGCCATGAGGTGATGGAGATTGGGGACCTCATTCTATTCACTTTGTAGATAGACCTCGAGATGTACAGAGGTCGAGTGCCTACTTATTGATTGATTGTTGCAGCTATTATCTTTGGCTTGGTTGCTCCTGATTGACGAAGCAAAGGATTCAACCCAGGATGGGACTTGGCATGGCATCGAATGCTCTACAGGAGGACATTGTTTGCATGGGGGCCAGTGATGTTGGCCTCATTGTATCATGATATGCATGACTTTGTCTATTGTGATGGCAGAGTGATCAGGATAGGAGTTACTTTGCTTCACATTTGGGCTTGGGAGCACATCGTTGTGCTTCGATTGATCGTCCAAATGGTCGATGTAGAGTTGGATGATCCCATGGTTTGGCATTACAGAGGCGTCATTACCTTACAACACACTGGATGGCTTAGGATTCCATACTGACGCAGGGTCCTTGATGATATGACAGTATTTAGATGGTGATCGTAGCTTCAAATGCCAACGTGGTATGATGACATGCAATAGCTTTTCTTTGCTAGACAGACTCGATACATGCAGGGTCAGGAGCATACTATTATAGAGCGGTATTTTCCAAATAGGGTGGCGCGATAGTTTGGTGAGAAACATGATAGGCTAGGTGATGCATATAGGGCCATCTTCACCAGATCAACTCGAGAGGTTCCCACATGGGGACCTACAATCCAAGCTCCTGAGGTGGTTAAGGTTTTTCACCAGTTGGTGGCACAACCATGGGCATATGACCAGGGACAAGCAAACACGTAGATGACACCGACATATGATGCATGGTTTACACCCCCTCGTAGGTTGACAGATCTAGCGGGTGCTCCTCCATGAGGGAGACCTAGAGGGAGGGGAGTGGGTAGAGGTAGGGGAAAAGATGGCCAAGATGGCTAGGATGGGAAGATTCCTGGGGCACCACCAATGGGACATCAACCTCCATAGTAGCCTCCTATTCAGTAGTAGCTAGTGCAGCAGCAACCAATTTAGCCACCACCATCGGATTCCAGAGATTTGCAGATTCAACAGCTGCAACGATAGATTCAGGTCATTACAGGTGAGCGGGATTAGGCCTGACAACAGATTTTGGTAGTTACTATTGAGAGGGATCAAGCAGAACAATAGATTTTGGCTATTATTGCAAAGAGAGATCATGCGAGGCAGCAAGTATAGGTCGTGACTACCGAGAGAGATCAGGAGATCGATTGCCACCAGTAGTTGGAGGCGATGACAACAACCACACAAGGTAGGACTGTATCTGCCAAGCTATACAGAGAGGTTGTGACAGAGGCAGCCTATTACAAGATGCACTATCAAAGAGATTTTCCATAGGCACTCAAACAACCTAACTACTCGCAGCGGAGTGATGCATGACCCAAGACTGAGGATCAGCCAGAGAGACAGGTCAGAGAGGGGAGTAGCCATTAGGGTTAGCTCAATTGTATAGAAACTTTTTGACTTGTTGCCCAATTCTTTCATATAGATATACATTCATGGGTGATAGCCTCGTGGATATTTGTATTTATGATCAATATACATACATTGATTCAAATATTGTACTATGACAGTCATGATTTTTTTTGATATATATATGATACTGATTCGATGTGATGTGATGTGTTCATCTTATTTCATGTTTATGATTATATGGATGCATATGATGTGAGATGATATGCTTATATGTTATCATGTATGGATGCACTTTATTTATGCCTATGTGATATGTGGTGATATGCGATGTAATGATATGGAATGGATTCAATGTTGTATTTGTTTTCATTATCTTTTCATGATATGCCATATGTTTATGCAAATGTTATGGATGCATTCCTTTTTTTGTATTTTCTATGCAATTTATGATGATGACGATGCATATGTATGTATGGATGCAAATTTTTTAGGGTGATGATATGACAATGCAATGTATGTGGATGATATGTGTGCAACGATTTACGATGCTTAAAATAACAAATCTATATTATTTGTCGTGACTTAAATGATAATGTAGGATGTGTGTTTTATGATATGCTATGGTATGCAATGATTATGCTATGATGATGCAATATGTATATATGTTGATGATTTGTGGATGTAGGATGGATGCACTGATGATGTTTTTGTTGACTGTCATGATACCAGGTTAGTGCAGAGAGAAGATAGAAGAAATAAGATGAATGACCATTGACTTTGATGATTGCTTCAAGAGATCCAACAAGTCTATGATCCACCAAGACTTTATTAGAGGGGGTGATGAGAAATGCATGATGATGATTTACTCATATCTCAAGATTGGGATTTTCTGTCGTTCCTTTTTGTTTGATATAACACATAGACATGATGCATTGAGGTATTGATAACCATGACAGTTTTGTATCTAGTGTAATGGACTTTGACTTTGCAAATAAATAGGATAGTTCTTGTTCACATCTTGACATACAGAAACCTCATTGGAATGTAAGTTAGAAGCCTAGAATATATTGGACCAAAGCATACGTAATAGTCAACAACATACTCCAAATAACCTTCCTACATACAAATAAGCAAGTATGCACCAAGATTATTTTACAAGAATACCCACAAGCACAACAAATAAAAGATAATGATTGAGGCCCCATTCCTTTCTCTTTGAATCTTTTTAGATAGACATCATCGAGAGGTCCTCGAAATGGGTCATTAAGATAAATTGTAAGAAAAGATCAAAGACAAACAATCAGTGTTATCTATATCTCTTGCTAGTTTATTTTAGCTAAGGTGATGTCTGATACTGATGCCCATCGTAGGAAGGATACATCCTAGGACATATTGATCATATGGTTGTTTGATGTAGGATAATGATGAGCTTTATGATAGGCCATTTATATAAACCTCACTGATGCATTTACCTACGGTTTAGACTTTAGATTTTGACACTTAGGTTCTCACTTTACAACTTGCAACACTTGTTTTCTCTTTGTTTTTCCAAAGGTTGAAGGTGACGATTGATTTATTATGGATGGAAGTTTATTGTGGGTGAAAGTGATATGGGATGGGTGGTTTTGGATTTTCTGGAATATTTCAATGTTTTTGGTATTTTGAAAATGTTTTGAGGTTGTTTTTGGTTTTTTTGAAAGTTTATAAGAATATTTTGGTTTTTTGTTATTTGAGGTTGTTTAGGGTTTCCCCGAAATTTTACGCTGTTTAGGTCTTTTTGAATGTTTTCTAATGTTTTTGGATTTTCAATTTTCAAATGTTTTGAGATTTTTTGATGTTTGAATATTTTGGGATTTTTCAAGATTTTACAAATGTTTAGGGATTTTCTGAGTTTCGACCAAGAACCTAACCTAAAAGACCTATCTATGGGCCTCGGGGGCGCATCAATGATGGCCTTACCTATGTTATACACATAGAGGCCATGTAGTCCGACTGACTTGACTTATTGAAAAAAAAGATATGAACAGTTAAGGGATGCTAGTTTATTATGACGAACTCATAAAGACTGACCTAGGGTGTCTCAAGGGAACATCAATGATGGCCTTGCCTACGTTCAAGCTTAGAGACTCGTAGTTTGACAACATGACACTGTTTTTGGAATGTTTTGGATGTTTTGAATTTTGTCTTTACAATTTCTAAATGTTTGTGGATTTTAGCTATACAGGAATTTGGATGTTTTTGGATTTTGATGAAGTTTTATGAATTTTTTGGGATTTTTAGATAAGACTTTATGAATTTTTTGGGATTTTCAATAACCGTTAAGATATACAAGAACCTAATATGATTTATAACGAATTGCCCCCAGTGTGAAATGCGATAGACTACTTCGATATAGGTAGGACAAACTGACCTTTGGAATGTGCCAAGTAGTATTAAGTGGATACGATACTTCTCAATATAGCGCTATGATATGGACGAGGATGGGTGATGGATGGAATGGATGAATGATGCAATGAATGGAGGGTGATGCAAAGAATGATAGGATAAAGAGATAAAGAATAGATGGAAGTGCTTTATTTATGCAAGGCGCCTGTTTGCTAGGTTTTCACCAAGGTACTTACCCAAAGTGCCACCGAAGTGGTTTTCACTAGAGGATGATTGTTTTTCTTTACTTTTTTCAATCCTTTTTTTTTTTGGATTTTGATCATTTTTTGATTTTTTCGTATTTTCAGATTTTACACCCTTCAAGACTAGGCATAAATTTTTTTTAAGATGCAAGTTGTTGGTTGGTTCCTACAAGGGTTCACCTTTAGGTGTTGACAATTAGTATGCTCATGATCCATAACTTGTTGTGATGACAAAGTGACCCAACCAATTAGGCTCAAACTTTCCCTTGTTGTCTTGATTTGGAAGATTTTTTTGATTCTGCTTTAGGACAAGATCCCCTACCTGGAAAGACCGACATCTGATTTTCTTGTTATAGCTTTGTTTCAATCAGTTTTGATATAGTTGCAAGTGATTAAGAGTGTCAAGATGATGCTCATCCAAGAATTCTAGCTCATTCATCCGAGATACTCTATATTCTTCATCGGTAATTAGGTTTTGTAGTGATGCTCACAATGATGGGAGCTCAACCACAATAGGTAGGATAAATTTTGATCCATAGACTAGGGAGAAAAGGGTTGCACCTATTGGCATGCCGATACTGGTTCTATAAGCCTAGAGAGCAAGATTTAGTTGCAGATGCTAGTCATGACCAACTTCATTGACCATTTTCTTTAGGATCTTCATAATGGTATTGTTTGTAGCCTCAACTTGACCATTGCCCTGGGGATAATATGGGGTAGAGAATCAGTGTTGGTTATTTAATATTTGACATACCTCTTTCACATCCAAATTATTAAAGAGGGTTACATTATTTGAGATGAGGGTTTGTGGAACACCATAATGACAAATTAGGTAGTTTAGGATAAACTTGGAAATTTGCTTCCCCATTATGCAGGTCATAGGAATGGCTTCAACCCACTTGGTAAAGTACTCAGTGGCTGTTATCATAAACTTATGGCCATTGGATGAGGTTGGAGTGATTTTTCCTACAAGGTTCAAGTCCCCATTGTGAGAAAGGCCAAGGTGTGATCATTGGTTGTAATTCTTGAGCTGAAGCATGAATTAGATCTCCATATTGTTGGCACTGGACACACTTTTGTACATACTGATGAGCTTCCTTTTCCATGGTTGGCCAATAGTACCCCATCCTCAACAGTTTCTTAGCTAAAGTCATACCACTAGAATGGGAACCACAAATTCCATTGTGTACTTCCATTAAAGCAGTTAAGGCTTCCTCTTGGTTAAGACATCGTAGTAATGTTCCCTCGATGCTTTAGCGGTAAAGGGTATCACCTAGGATCACGAATCGGGATGCCTTTGACAAAGCTCTTTTTTAAGGTTCAAGGTGATATCAGATGGGAGGATTCCTCTACTAAGGTAGGTAAATATGTCATGATACCATGGGGATCCAGGACCAACAATGGCACATGAAAATTCAGATTTAGGGATTTCGAAAGTTGGTACGAGAAGTTGTTCGACATGTCTAACAATGATCCAATTGTTTCCATTGCATCTGCTGCTCGATTGTTCATGCGAGGAATTTGCTCAAAGGTTAAGTCTATGAAAAGGTCCTTAAGACTCTCCACCATCTTTTTTTAAGGAGTGAGCTTATCATCCTTAGTTTGATAGTTGTCATTGACTTGGTTGATAACCAATGGTGAGTCTCCATAGACTTTCATCTCTTGTATCTGCCACTAAACTGCTATCCTTAAACTTGTGATTAAGGCTTTGTACTCAACAATGTTGTTAGTACAAGGGAATGATAGATGGTATGACTTTGGAATGCAATCAACTTGAGGGGTGATGAAAATAATACCTGCTCTTGATCCATGTTGGGTGAATGATCCATCAAAGTACATCTTCCATTGAGCTGTGAGATTGATAAGAAACACTGAATCATCAATGAACTCAGATATTAAAGGGTTCTCTACATAAATAGGTGCCTCTTCTAGTTGGTCTACGATCACTTGTCCTTTGATTGCCTTGCATTTTGCATACTCTATGTCGAACTATGTTAAGATGATTACCCATTTGGCCATTCGCCCTATGAGATTTGCTTTGGATAACAAGTGTTTCAATGGGTCGATCTTGGCAATAAGTTTGATTTGATGTGACAACATGTAGTGCTTGAAATTTTTTGAAGCAAAAACTATTGCTAAGCATGCTTTCTAAATGGGTGAATAGTTCATTTCATAGCCCACTAAAGTCCTACTGATGTAGTAGACAACTATTTCCTTTTTGTTTTCATCATGGTGTGCCAGAAGAGCTCCTAGTGCTGCTGATGTTGCTGAGATATACATGATTAGTGGTTTGTTTAGTATTGGTGAAATGAGCACTGGAAGTGTTACTAGATAGTCTTTGATTTGCTAGAAATATCTATTGCACTTCTCATCCCACTTGTAAGTTATTACTCTATGGAAAAGATGTGAAAAGGGGTGGATTTTATCTGATAGCTGCGCTATGAACCTCTTGATGGACTACAATCTTCCTTGTAACCCTACCATCTACTTTAGTGTTTGTGGTGGTTCCATGTTGAGGACGGTTTTTACCTTTGTTGGATCAATTCCTATCCCTCTTTGTGAGATGATAAAGCCAAGAAGTTTGCCTAATGTGACCCTGAAGAAACACTTCTTTGGATTTAATCATACCTTGTATTCTTCAAGTCTGTCAAAGATGGGTCCTAAGACTTGTATGTGCTTACAATTCTTTTCTTTGATTTTTCCAAAATATCATTCACATAATCTTGAATTGTTTTGTGGATCATGAAAGATGAAATTCATTGCTCTCTAATAGGTTGCTCCTACATTTTTTAACTCAAATGGAATCACGTTCCAACAATAGGTTCCCCATGGACAAGTGAATGCATTTTTGTGTTGATCCTCCTTGGTGATCATGATTTGATTGTAGCCTAAAAAACCATCCATGAGTGATAGCATTTCATGCCCTATTGTTAAGTCTACAATGAGGTCGATATTAGGAAGAGGGAAATCATCCTTCAGGAATGCCTTATTTAAGTCCCTAAAACCAGTGTAGATTCAAATGCTCCTAGTGGGTTTTGAGACTGGTACTAGGTTTGAAACCCACTCAAGATAATCTATTGGTCGAATGAATCCAACGTCAAGAAGCTTTTGTAATTTAAGTTTTACCAAAAGTGCTATCTGAGGGTGCATCTTCCTTTATTTTTTCTTGACCGACTTGGCTTTAGGATAGACTGCAAGATGATGCACAACTACTTTTGGATCGAGCCCTAGCATGTTTGTGTATGACCATGCAAAGTTAACTCTGCATTCTTTCAAGAATCCTACCAGGTTCTTCTATTCTTCATCCAACAAAGATTCAACATAGAAGGTGATCTTAGGTGCTTCTTTCATTCCCACATTGATTGGAGTAGCCTTTTCTGCTAGTATTGCTTGTTGGAAAAACAAGGACAGACAACTGAGAGGGGGGGTGAATCAGTTGTCTCAGAAATTTAAACTTTTCAAACTTATCTTAACTTTAATCTCAAATTTGATGAATAAGCAATTAACCACAAGCAATTAACACATCAGACAGAAAAAGAACACTAAGATTTTTTACGTGGAAACCCTGTTAGGGGAAAAACAACGGTGGATGTTAGTCCACAAGATTATACTCTATTAAAAGTATAATGAGAAATAATAAGGGGAATGCACACACATTTAGTCACACTTCCTAGAGCTCACTGCTCAAATACAAAAGGGGCTCACTACCCAACATAATAGGATTAAAAATCCAGAGAGTATGAACTAAGAAAATAGCTTCTACACAAGCCTGATTACAATTCCAATTAAGCTCAACACTTCTTCACACTTAGCACAATCTTCTTCACACTCTGCTCTACAATCAAATGATATTTGCACATACACACATAGGAGCACATGAAGCACCTTCTCAACACACAACACCAATGAAATGACTGCTCTTATATATCCGCTACATGAGATTTCTTCACAACTTAGTCGGCCAAGAAAATAGAACATATTTGCAATGTCGGCCCAAATTTACAAATAAATTTTTAATGTGAATCCACCAAGGTCAGCCACAACATAGTGGAGACCCAAATTTAAAACTCCAACACAAAAAGACTTCAATTAATTTCACCTCGACGATCCACATCACACTACCACTAACATGTCGGCAAGGAACATGAAAAACCAAATGTGTGCAAGAAAAGATCTTCAATCACGAGCTCATTGGTCAATGTGGATGAACCAAAAAGATAGAGAATGATCTAGAGACATCTGAGAGCACCAAGAAACAACAGAGAAACATCCACAACAACTGAGATCAACAGAATCACACAATATTCATCCCGGAACACTGGCAGAGACCACAGAAACACTGTCATACCACAACACATTCAAAACTTCACACAGACCTCTAAAAATTCTGGTAGATGATCTAGATATACTAAAAAATAAACCCTTTAATCCACACCAACTAATCTTCAATGTACAAAACAAAACACCTTCATGACCTGCACAGTTCCACTGGGAACCTAGAACACTTTCTTTTACAATTTTCTCAATATCCTCGACATATACAACCTCTAGTACACCAAATGCTAATAGTGTTGACATCAATGACAACCACATATCATCAACACATCCACAACATCCAACAATCTCCCCCTTTGGCATTGATGGAAACACATAATGTGAAAAATACCATCAACCCAACACACTGACTTCTTCTGCACTTCTCCTCTTGAAAGGATTTTTCACATTACACTTCTCCCCCTTTGACATCAATGGCAAAGGTAACAATGACCTTTCCATAGACACGCTTTGAACCACATATCTGCACATCTGTCTACTCCCCCTAAGTAGTAGCCACATAAACATCAATCTATATCATAATATAGCAATGAAGTTCACAAATTGATGCAAGCAAATGTATCTTTTAGTTCTTATCAGGAGGGGTGATTACCCCTAGCATTCCTCTGAGATACTCAAAAGTATCCTTCATCAATGGCTTAGTAAATATATCTGCAATTTATTCTTTGGTAGGCACATACTCCAGTCTGAATTCTTTCTCATTCACTTTCTCCCTCAAGAAATGAAACTTGATTGATATATGTTTAGTCTTAGAGTGTAGCACTAGATTCCTTGAGATATTTATTGCACTTGAATTGTCACAGTATATGGCAATAGGTTCTTCATATATCACCTTGATATCTCTCAGCATCTGTTTCATCCATATCACTTGAGTACAATTATTGGTAGCAACAATGTATTTTGCTTTAGCAGTAGATAGAGAAATTGAGTTTTTCTTTTTACTTAACCAGGATACCAACTTCTTCAATAGGAAGAAAGCACCACCACTAGTACTTTTCTTGTCATCTAAATCACTAGCCCAATTTGCATCAGTATATGCACACAAAGTGAGATCATCATCCTTTGGATACCAAAGTCCATAGTCAACTGTTCCTTTTAGATATCTAAAAATTCTCTTGATAGCAATTACATGTGATTCTTTTGGATCAGCTTGAAATTGAGCAACCATACATACAACATTCATAATGTTTGGCCTAGTATGGGTTAAATAAAGCAATCCACCAATCATTGACCTATATCTGGTTTGATTTGCATTAGGAGAGTCATAATTTTGTGTCAACTTACATCTGGTCACCATAGGGGTACCAACAGGTTTGGAGTCATCCATTCCAAACTTCTTCAGTAGTTCTTTCACATATTTGGACTAAGATATGAAGATCCCCTTGTCCAACTGTGTAACTTGCAATCCCAGAAATAAATTCATTTCTCCAATCATACTCATCTCAAATTCACTCTTCATTTCATCATCAAACTTCATACATAGATTATCATCTCCTCCAAAAATGATGTCATCATCAAAAACTTCTATAATTAACTCCTTATCATTATCTAATTTGAAGTATAAGTTGCTATGAGAAGTACCTTTAGTGAATCCAAGCTTCAATAGGTATTTTTCCAATCTAGCACACCAGGCTCTAGGGGCTTGCTTAAGTCCATACAGAGCTTTCTTCAACCTACAAACCATATCTCCCTTATCTGTTAGCTAAAATCCATCCGGCTATTCAATGTACACTTCTTCTTCTAGTTCTCCATTTAGAAATGCAGACTTTACATCCATTTGATAGAATTTATAGTTTTTGTGTGCAACATAAGCAAGAAATAGTCTAACAGCTTCAATCCTAGCGATAGGGGAAAAGGTTTCTTCAAAATCAACACCTTCCATTTGAGAATATCCTTTACATACTAGTCTTGCTTTATTTCAGACCACTTCACCTTCTTCATTCAACTTGCTTCTAAATACCCATTTAGTACCAATCACATTTTTGTCTTTAGGCCTCGGAACCAGTAGCCATGTGTCATTCTTTTCAATCTGTGTTAGCTCTTCCTTCATAGCTTCCAACTAGTGTTCATCTTGACAGGCTTCAATGACATTTTTAGGTTCAATCTTGGAGATCAAACAATATTCTTCTGCAATTTTTCTTCTGGTTTGCACTCCTTTATTCTTATCTCCTATGATTTGATTTTCAGAATGATTTAGCTTTACATACCTTGGAGTTTTGGGACATTCTTGAGCTTCTGTCTCTTTTGATCTTTCTTCTACACTTGCACTTGTTTGTGCCTCCTAATTGACTTGATTTACTGTAACAAATTGAGGTTGCTTCACCGGAACAACTGGAACATATGACACAATTTGAAGTTGATTCTGTGTTTGGACATTCTTCCCTTGGCTTGTAATGTCTTCATCTGAATCATAACTACAATGTATAGATGATTTGACAGAGTCCTCATCAACTCTGAAATTTTCACTCTCAACCATCTTTCTCATTTTTTTGTTATAGCACCGGTAGGCATTTCTTTTAGTGGAGTAACCTAGGAAGATTCCTTCATCACTTCTTGCATAAAATTTGCCTATATCATCATCTCTCTTGATATAACACTTGCTTCCAAAGATCTTAAAATACTTAACAATAGGCTTGTGACCAAACCATAACTCATAAGGAGTTTTACTAGAATTACCATTAACATTTACCTGGTTCAAAGTATACACAACAGTGCTTACCGCTTCACTCCAGTACATCTGAGACACATTTCCTTCCATCATCATTGTTCTGGCAACATCCAGAATTGTTCTATTCTTTCTCTCTACAACTCCATTATGTTGAGGGGTTCAGAGAACAAATAACTGTCTTCTAATTCCATGCTCTTCACAATAAGAGTTGAACTCCTTGGAAATGAACTCACCACCTCTGTCAGATCTCAGGCACTTGATTTTCAGACCTTTCTCATTTTTTGCTATAGCCTTGAAACTTTTGAACTTCTCTAATGCTTCACATTTTTCTTTTAGAAAGGAAACCCAAATCATTCTAGAGTAATCATCAATAACCAACATAAAATACCTTTCTCCATGAATACTTCTAAATCTGGAGGGACGACAAAGGTTAGTATGTATCAGCTCCAACAAATTATTTGAATGAAACTTTTTTCTCTAGAAAGAGACTCTAGTTTGTTTACCCATCTGACATTTCTTGCAAATTATATTAGCAGGCTTCACGAACCTAGGAAGATCTCTTACTGCTTGAGTAGAACTTATCTTGATAATGTTGTCAAAGTTTACATGACACAACCTCCTATGCCACAACTAGCTTTCATCTACTTGAGCAATTAAATAACTTCCACTAGCAGTATTCATATGAAAAATATTACCTTTTGTTTGTTTGCCTATTGCAATCATATTTCTGGAACTTCCATGTATCTTGCATCTTCCATCTTTGAACTGAAGATCATATCCCTTGTGAACCATCTGCCCAACACTCAATAAGTTGTGCTTTAGGCCTTCAACATAGAGGACATCATCAGTGTTATCCTTACCACCAAGGAAAATAGATTGTCTGCCACAAATCACACCAACATTGTTATCTCCAAATATTACAACCTCACCGTCATACTTCTCTAGACTCACAAATTTTCTTTTATCACCGGTCATATGATGTGAGCATCCACTATCAATGACCCACTCATCTTTTTCTTCAACTTGGGCTGCAAGATATTTTTCATCTTTAGTAGATTCAGTAGCCACAGGATTATCTTCAATGGTAGCAATGAAAACCCATTCATCTTCTTTTCCATTGTCTTTATCAGACTCATCATCAGTCACTGCTTCTTCAACAAAGTAGCATCTCTTTTGGAATCTAGAATTCTTAGGCTTAGATATAGGAACTCTTTCAGGACATCTTGATGAAAAATGACCTATTTTACTGCATGAAAAAAATTTAATAGGCAATACATCTTCATACTTACCTTTTCCTCTCCCTTCTTGCTTGGCAATCAATGCTTCCAATTCTTCTACCTCTCTTTCTTTATCTTCAAGTTGTTTCAGTTCTTCATCATACTTGGATATATTTCTAGAACTCTCTCCCATACTATATCTTTGTCTGTTACTTCTAGATACAATAGCCTTGAATTGAAATTTAGTCTTCAGTGTAGATTCACCAAATTCACTTATTTCAAATGCACAAGCTTCCAGATCAATGAGTCTCTTGTCATCTTGTTTACAGATTTGAACTCTTCAATAGCATGAACCTTCATTTTGTAGGAGGGAGGCAAGGATCTGAGTACTTTAGCCACAATTTCATCCTCATCCATAGAACCACCGACACATTTAATACCCATCACTATTTCATTTACTCTCTGCATAAAGGAAGTGATATTTTCATCTTCATCCATCTTCAAATTCTCATACTTTCCTTTCAAACTCTATAGCTTAGCCATCTTCACCTGTGCATCTCCTTCATACAAAGTTTCCAATTTCATCCAAATCTCATGAGCTGTCTGTAGACCCATCACATTAGCCATCTCCAAATCTGTTAGAGCACTCACCAAAGCTTCAATAGCCCTAATGTTATTTTCAGCATCTTTGATCTCATCAGGAGTTGAGGGACCATTCTTAGGAATAGTATATGGATCTCTTGTAATCTTCTAGAAAGCTTCACCAATACACCTTAAGTGACATCGCATCCTAACTTTCCACATTAAATAGTTAGTGCCATCAAATCTTGGACTGTCCTTCTTGAATGTTTCCATCCCGGATCACCTCAAGCTTTTACACTTCTTTAGAGAAACCTACTCTGATACCAATTGTTGGAAAAACAAGGATAGACAACTGAGAGGGGGGGTGAATCAACTATCTCAGAAATTTAAACTTTTCAAACTTATCTTAACTTTAATCTCAAATTTGATGAATAAGCAATTAACCACAAGCAATTAACACATTAGAGAGACAAAGAACACCAATATTTTTTACATGGAAACCCTGTTAGGGGAAAAACCACGGTGGATGTTAGTCCACAAGATTATACTATGTTAAAAGTATAATGAGAAATAATAAGGGGAATGCACATGCATTCAGGCACACTGCCTAAAGCTCACTGCTCAAATACAAAAGGGGCTCACTGCCCAATAGAATAGGATTAAAAATATAGAGAGTATGAATTGAGAAAATAGCTTCTACACAAGCCTGATTACAGTTCCAATTAGGCTCAACACTTCTTCACACTTCACACAATCTTCTTCACACTCTGCTCTGCAATCGAATGATATTCACACATACACACACAGGAGCACATGAAGCACCTTCTCAACACACAACACTAATGAAACAATCACTTTTATATATCCGCTACATGAGATTTCATCACAACTTAATCGACCAAGAAAATAGAACATATTTGCAATGTCGACCCAAATTTACAAATAAAATTTTAATGCGAATCCACCAAGGTTGGCCACAACATAGTGGAGACCCAAATTTAAAACTCCAACACAAAAATACTTCAATTAATTTCACCTCGAAGATCCACAACACGCTACCACTAACATGTTGGCCAAGAACATGAAAAACCAAACATGCGCAAGAAAAGATCTTTAATCACGAGCTCATCGGTCAATGTGGATGAACCAAAAAGATAGAGAATGATCTAGAGACATTTGAGAGCACCAAGAAACAACAGAGAAACATCCACAACAACTGAGATCAACAGAATCACACAATCTTCATCGAGGAACACTGACAGGGACCACAAAAACACTGTTAGACCACAACACATTTAAAACTTCATGCAGACCTCTGAAACTTCCAATAGATGATCTAGATATACCCAACAATAAACCCTTTAGTCCACACCAACTAATATTCAACGTATAGAACAAAACACCTTCATGACCTACACAGTTCCACTGGGAACCTAGAACACTTTCTTTTACAATTTTCTCAATATCCTTGACATATACAACCTCTAGTACACCAAATGCTAATAGTGTTGACATCAATGACAACCACATATCAACAAAACATCCACATCATCCAACATTGTTGACTTCTCTACATTTCACTAAAGGGGAGATTGAATCCCTCATCATTGGGTGCCTCAGAGAGGTTTTCACCTTTGGATGCATCCTTTGTTTTTACTATTTTAGGATCAGAGAGTGCCATAGTGTGGTTTTCACTTAAGGATCTGCATGTTAGTTGCATTTCATCAATTTTGTGATTGATGGATTCAATCGTCTCCCCATAGTACGTCCCTATGTCAAGCTCTATGTAAAAACCTGCTTTGTGATTTGTCCATGGTAAGTTGTCGTGGAGTCCCATGAATTTTGAGATTGCTTCATTGTTTTCAAATAAATATAGAAGTGGTGGTCCTTGTTAGTCCATGTCAATGAGTTGGGGGTATACTAGGTGTATTTCAGTTGGTTGATCGCTTAGAGTGAATGATGTTATGGAAATCATGAAGAGGGAGTTATTCTCAAATAGGTCAAAAACATCAAGGGGGAATTCATCTATGGTCATATCACGTGATGTAGGTAACCAAGAGGAAGCCTCAACTCATTTAGTAGAAGTACCTTTGCCGATAAGGGTGACCTTGCTAGTAGCACAACCTAGTCCAAGATTCTTTAGTCATTTCTTAGGAATGATGGGTTCTAGTAAACCATTATCATTCTGTCCTAGCTTCTCGTTCTTGTTATATCCCATTCCCTTCATTAGCTGCAAGCCTTTGCTATCATCTTCCATGGGAAGAGTGGGGATAGGTCATTCATCTTGATAGAGGATTTTAGAGATATCGTCCTCATTGACATCTTGATTTAAATCCCCCCACTTGGTGAAGGTAGTAGCTACCATCTTGATTGTTTTAGGATCTTTATTGCTAGATGTGGGTTTCCCATGAGATTGAGGGAAATAGGTAGCTCTCCTAAGACAAAGGTGTTCTTCATTAGCTTATAGTTCCCACAACCATCATCCTAGATCACTGCTTTGATATCAGGTATGTTCTGCACAATGAGTGCTTTTTTTTTAGAGGTAGATGCAAGGGATGACAAGTCAACAAGTGAGGTGGGAAGTGTAGGCCCTTCGTCATTCTTGGGTACTTGGGGGATTTTATAGAACTTGGACTCAAGATTTTTGCAATTCTCTCTTCCCTCGAAAGGAAACTTCACACATTCATGATAAGTCAAGGCTACAACTTTTAGGGCATGGATCCATGGTCAACCAAGTAGGATGTTATAGGGAAGATAAAGGTATAACACTTGGCATGTAGTTTCTGTGATGAGGGGTCCCACTTGGATGGGTAATGTGATGATGCCTTGTGATACCCATTCTTGGTTTTCATATTCCTTGATGGTGGTACTCTTTGTCTTTTCAACAGTATCTTTTGAATAGCCCAGATTTTTTATCAACTGAAGGGTGCAAATGTTCAATCCAACACCTCCATCTAATAAGACTCTTTTGAACTTGTTCTTATGAATGATAACCTCAAGATGTAAATCATGGTTATGAGATGGTTGCAGCGGTAGGTCTTGCTCTGAGAAGGTGAGAAGGTGATTATCGATATGGCCTACCCTAGCTTGAAACTGATTGGTATCAATATCCTCAGGAATGGATGACTTTGATAAAGCTTTCTCCAAGATCTCTCTATGTGCAAGGGATAGCCTCAATAGTTCTAAGATGGATATTTGTGTGGGGGTCTTCTTAAGATGATCTAAGAGATTGTACTTGCTAGGATTTGGGGTGGGAAAAGTAAGTTCATGTGCTCTAGATTGAGATGGGACTCCTTGGACGGTGATTTTTCCACATCGTGTGGTGACTCCACACTCCATACTAGGCCCTTTGATGGTGACAATGGTAATGACGCTATCATAAGAAGCAACTACATTGGAATAGGTATGTTGCACATTTGTGTAATCCTTAGCTTTTTTTTTGTTGTTCCCTTTGCTATGATCCGACAATTGGTTCTTGTATGTCTTAAGATATTTATTCCCGGTTGGCACCTCAATAGATATGGTGTCATTCTCTATGAGGTCTTGGATAATGTTCTTGAGTCTCATGCAATTCACCATTTTATGTCCTTTAATCTTGTGAAAGTCACAAAGGTCATTCTTATTGTACCAAGATGGTTTCTCTTATGGTTCTTGGTAGTTTTCAAACTTGGGAAGTGTTATCAAGTTTGACTCTACCAAATTTTTCATGGTGGTTGTTGGGATATCTAAGATGGATTGTGAGTGTTGATGTTCTGAGTGGGTAGTGGATTGCTGATGAGAGATGGAGAGTTCCCTTGGTTTAACATCCCTTGTAAGATGGTGGATTGATGTGGAAGAATGTAAGTTTGAGGTCCTTTTTGATTTTGCATGGTAAAGGGGACCATGGGAAAAAATGAGGATGGTGCCATTAGATTTTGTGATGGAAATGACACACTAGGACCTTGAGTCCATTGATTAAAAAGATTCCCTTGTTGCAGGTCTTGAGGATTTCCTCGTGCTAGAGATGTAAACAAGGTATTACCTAGGTTAGTGGGATTCGTGACTAAGGGATTGTTCTAAGATGGGTTGATAATGGATGGGGTGGATGTGCTTTGCAAAACCAATGGTATAGATGAAGCAATGGGAGGATGGGGTAAAGATGTCCTTATCTATGTTAAGGATTGACTCTATGGTGTAGTATCCCTTGTGTATTGTTTTGAGAGACTTGGTCCATACTGCTTTTCATGATGCTGGGCACACTTGTGGTACTCATGGGTATGGATGAAGAGGGGTGTCCTCGATATGTTGAGGTTGTTGTGGAGTAATGAAGGTCAAAGGGTTTTTGTGGTTGCTTGGGATCTTTGGGAATGGGAGGAGCACCAAAGGTAGGTGTCCAAGTGGTTGTGTGAGATGGAGGGTTGGTATCTAAGGTACCCACAAGTGTGCTACTCTCAAATGGAAGAGTTAGACCGAAGTCCTTGGCAAGGCTAGTTGCAAGACTGGGAGTGGATGTTTGAGTTAGCCCTAGTGATGGAGTTGTGAAGCCTTGTGTCAAATTTTGTGCAACAAATGATGGGGAAATGGGAGCTACATTTTCAAAGGCTTGACATTCCATGATTTCCTCCTTAGTGAGTTCAAAGGTATTGCTTGTAATGTCTTCTATTTCATATGGTCCTGATGGTAATGAAGGTTGTTGTGATGGGGTAACTTGACTTCTTGGATCAAATTCTAAAGGATTTGGATCACTTGAGGTAAATGTGACTTTGGATTTCTCCATGATTCTCTTGTGTTGTGATCTCGTCTTTACCATAAATTTTGTATCACCTTTGGGAGAGTTGTGTTGTGATTTGTAATGTTTGAACTCTCTAGTTGACTCAAATCTAGGTAAAAGGGATGCTCTAAGTATTTTTGGAGCAATGATGATAGTGGGGGATGAAAATATTAATGGGTGATGTGGAGAGTGATCTTTGGAAACATTTTGGGACAACACTTTTGACTTAAACTTGATGTTTTGATGTTGGGATAAAGGATGTTGATGAACTTGGAAATCTTTAGGGTAGACTCGTGACCGTTAAGATAAACTAGTTCAAAGATGATAACTAACTTAACTAAATGCATGGAAAAGGATACATTTCACATACAAGGTAGTCAAGTTAGGGTTTTGGGTTGATTGATGTCCAAGTCAAAAAATGTTGGTGTATTCAATTTTTTTGTAAAGTTAAATGGGGTGAAGGATGAAATTTGATGGAGGGGTGAATGAAGTTTTTGACCCAATGTTGACTTAAAGTTAACCTTTGTTTTCCAAGATCAAGATGGTGAGAATGATGCCAGACCTCTAAAGTTTTCAAATCCTAAAGACTATTGTTGACCTAAATGAGAGGATAGATGTGGGTATGTAAATTTGGTTCGTTCCTTCTAGATCGAGCATAATAGTTTTTTAACAAGAGGTCACAATTGCGATATAGTATTAAGGCTCAATTCCTGCCAAACTTTGAATTACGATACCTATGTTTGTAATGGAAACATGTAGATCTTCCCCTATGGATTTTGATTGTGTGATTGATCATTTAGAGGAGTTCAAAACCATGAAAAGGACCTATGTTTTTGGATAGGTTGATTATCATGAAAAATACCTGGGTTTTGAATCATAAAGAACATGCACATGTGTGGATGTTTCCTTAGTGCACGTTCATAAAAGTTTACTAACAAATTATTTTTGTTTTGGTAGAGTGCTGAAATGTGTTTTTTGATTTATTTTGAACTAAGATGCCTAAGTTTGAAGTGATGATCTGTAGACCTTCTTTTGGGGATTCTAATTTTGTGTGAGATCATTTAGAAGAGTTCAAGTTTATGGAAGAAAGGAAGAGATTTATTGCCACGCAGGTGGTGGTGATATGGGCCTTCCAGCCTCAATATCAGCTTGTTCCTCTTCTTCATCTAAGATGTTTTTTGTGTTTCTCCACTGGGTAGGTGTTTCTTTTGTTAAAAAACTGAAGCTTCTCAAACTACTAATGATATTGGTTTGTTCTCCATTAATGAGTTCAAAGTTTGGCTAAATGATAACACCTTCAAGATCAGGTTGTTCAATTGGAGCAATCAGTCTCCAAATAGTCATGTGGGGTTCAATTATGTCAATTTATCTTGCTTAAGTGAATTTATTTTACAAAAAACACTTGTCTCGATTATGTTTTCAAACTAAATGTTTATGTCAAAAACATCATAACCTTCACAATTTCCATTTTGTGAAAATCATGAGGTTGAAGCCATAATTTCCTATGTTGTCTTTGGAAAATATGGATTGAGATATAAGTCAAGATATTTAGAAATCTTTAAGGATAGAAATCCTTAGGACAAGAAGTAATATCAAGGCTATTTCAAAAGGTATCCATATCTAAGCCAAAGTGTTTGAAATTTTGAGGAAGATAGTGAATGTTTGTTTTGTAACGTTTTGAAACTGAGCAATGTATTAAACTAACTCACAATCATTTACAATCCTAGGTTGAAATGGCCATACTTGTTGAGTTCCCACTCAGATGTCTCCAAACACTAAGACATTGTGAATAGTTAGAGATTTGGCGACACTGGCTCCTCTCCACGACACACACTTCTCGGGACCACCAAATTTCAAAATCCTGAAGATCCTAAGATCCTAAGGATTTTTTTGTTTCAAAAATGAATAGTGAAAATGTGGGGTGGCTTCAGAACGAATGTTCTTGCACCAACAAGCATTAAGGATTTTTGGTAACTAAATAGTTTGGCTCTTAGTAACAAACCAAGAACACCCAACCGTATACACACCCGCTTTGCCACTTAAGGCTCTTACTACTGTACCCGTTCAACTTAAGGCATGGTACTAGGTGCAATATGTTATATAGTCTAGGATAGAAGGTACTTTCTCATGATTTTCCAACCTTTAATATAGCCTGCCGGTAAATGTGATTGCAAGAACTTGCCTATGAGTTTCCTGTTGCAGGGTATGTCTCATAGTAAGTCCTCTTTTAATGGTGACACAAAGCATAAGTGTACTTAAGTATTTGTCTTCACCCAAGATCACACGAAGCATAAGAGGATTGGATATATACTATAAGTGCACACAAACAATGAAGTACACTTGGAGTGTTTCTCTTCACCCAAGATCGCACAAAGTGAAAGGGGATTGGATACACACTACAAGTGTGTCACAAAAAAGTAGACACTGATTTATTTTACCAACTAAAGCTAAGATGAATTAATTTTATGCACCAAATGAAATGTTAAGTTGCTTTGTTCAATTTTAAAACCGAAAAGACAATGATGAGATGAGGGTTCAATTTTAGTCCCGTTTGAGCATTCATTTTAAACCCAAATGAAATTTAGTAAGGTCCTAGAGTGTAAAGTAAAAAGCATAAGAAATTGGGTTATAATTGCCCCAAAGCGTCAAATGCTTGTTACAATCATAGAATCTTAAGAAGAGAATGCTTCTTCACTCTAGCTTTGTGTCGTCCAATCCTACAAAACCCTGTTAGTCTAACAACCAGAACAATGTTAGAAGCGTGTTAGTAATTTGACGAAGTGAAAAAATTAAGGCACATGTTGAAAAAGGATCGTTAAATTTCTTACTAGAATTGGGCGTCGGTATTCACGATAGCGTTGCTCAGGTGAACAAGAGCATCATTCTACAGACAAACCAGAGAGCACAATAATGTCATTGTTTGGTCGGGCGTCACTGTTTACAAATATTCGATACCTCTATAAAGTATTAGTGTCACCATTTGTTTAATCAACATCAGTGCATTTAATAGGCATCACTGTTTGAAATGATGATAGTGTTTTTGTATGGCAATGCCCTACAAAGGCGTTGCTCAAATTGTCTTGGGCGTCACTCTATCGTGCAAAAGTCAAAACAAACACAATTCGAGATAGAAATTGATTAAGTTGATAGTTTGACCTACTTCTAGCACCAGAATGTGGAATGAGGATATTAGTATGGGCCAATTATGCTTGATCCATGAAGAATCAAAGCATAACATAGCCACTAATACTCAATCTTAAACAAGATCATTCAAATGAAAGTTAAGCTAAACATTACAAAATGTGAAAGCATTTAAATGTTTACTCTAACCCATTTAAAACTTATCCCATTTTTGAATTGGTGTCGTGTTGATGTGGGACAATGACCATTTCCCAATCCTGTAATCAGTGAGCTTGTTCCAATCAATTCTATTGAAGATAATCGATGAAATTGTTGTGATATGTAAATGAAAACATGATTTTAATCTAAATGAGCATGATGTAAAAGCTAATATACCATGATTTTATGCTAAATGATTCAAATATGCAATTTCTAAGCTAATATAAATGAGATTTAAACCAAAAAGATTCAAACCCTAATTATCTAATTCGTTAAGTGGATGCATGGAAGCTAAGATACTATGCAACTAATTTAAACTAAAATATGCTAAATGTGAGCTAAATATGAGTGCAAGTGTGAGTGATTTTTGTATCATATGAAAATGTTTAAAACAAACAAGTAAGCATTAAACACACAATTGATGCAATGTGTTATATTAAGGAAATCAAATTTAACAATACAATTGATAAAGTGATTCCTCAAAGCCGTTCCATTATCCTCTATTCTTAAGGATCCTATATTAGTGCTCTCATATTTTAGGTATGCACTAGACTATTGGGATGACACCTAAGAAATGAGAAGCCATTAAACTAAAATGCAAGAAACTATGCCTACATCTACATGATTGATGAATTTGATGGATGATAGGCTAAATGATGTGTTGAATGATATGCAACTGTATACAAAATGAAACTAAATGATGCAATGATAAAATTATAAGTTAATGGACATGCTATGGAAATGTTGTAATGATAATACAACAAATTAAGTTCCCAAAAATGAAATTGCCATTATAACACTACTTGAAATCAAATACTAAATTCTAAGCTAAAATGCCAATACTAAGCTCACTAATGCTGAAAGTATTTTTGTAGAGTAAATTTATGCTATGCTCTCTATATGAAAAGTTGTAAATGAGCCTCTATTTATAGATTTCACCAAGGAATCAAGTGATGTGGTAGCAATGGATGATCATGATTTAGTCTGAAGAGATCAACGGTGAGAAGCGGAGAGGTTAGAGAGAATCATGGAAGTTGTTCCCTTTAATAGAACAAGCTTGCAAAGTGTAGACGAGAATAAATGGAAAGGAGAAGCCATGTGTCTCTGAGGTTGTTAAAATTGTTGAGGATACATACCCATTTAGAAATTAGAAATAATTAATTTCATGTGACAAATGGTGAGGTGGAAGATGAGGTGGAAGGAGGTTAGAAAAATATGGAGAAATGTGACTAAATTCCAATTTTAAAATTCAAATTTAGTTGGAGGGAATTAATCAAATAAAAAAAATTAGTTAATTTTTTTTATTTAATTAAATAATGAAGAAAGTGGTTTAGATAAGAAGAATTAAGAAATATGAACTATATGAATAAATTTTGCAATTTATTTATAAGTAGAGGAAATAAAGATTTTATTAATTAAATAACTAGTATTTAATTAATTTTATCTAGACCAATTTTTAGATATATACAATTTCAATAGCATAAATTTTCTCTAAAAGATCCATCCATTTGTCTCCAAATAGTGTTCTATTTATAAGAAAGCAAATGAGAAATGAAGGGTTGAGATTGAAAACACTAATCAACGGTCTAGGATGGAGGAAATTGGAGGCATGGATCATGGATTCTCATCAATGAGTGAGAATGCAAGATGAGAGTTAATCAAGGGTTTACATTCCTTCCAAAAAATCAACTTTTGACCTGCATAAGAGGTCAAAAGTTAACTTGCATAAGAGGTTTCAAGCTATCTTGCACATGAAGCTTTATGAGAATATTCCCTTTCTTAAATGATTGGAGGAGAAAGAATATTCTTTGGAATATTCACGGGTGAGAGAAAAGGATATTTAGTTAATTAAAAGTAAATTAAATTGTGCAAAGAAGGAATTGGAATATTCCTTTGCAAGTGGGAGGAATTAGATTAGTTAGATAATTGCTAATTAAACAAAGGTTTAATCATGCAATTAGGGGAATTAGAAGAATAAAGTGATATTCATTAAATCAGATGATTTAATGAATGGGGAAAGCTGAAATGACATTTAATTAAATAACTTAGGGTTATTTAATTAAATAAGAAGACTTAGGGAATTAAATTAAATAATTTGATTTATCTAATTTAATGAGATGAAATATTAGTGTGAAAGGGGGGAATTAACCCGATTAAATGAATTAGGTTAATAGATGCAAATGATGCCATTAATTAAATAGCTAGGCTCATTTAATCAATTTGAGCGAAAAGAGGATAGGTTTCAAGAGGAAATGATGTTAGTATACCTGATTCGAGTGTATGATATCATTCAAGACATTTTTCGATGTCTACAATGGCATATGCAAGTGCATGTTAATTTAGATATAAGTATATAGTTTAAAATGAATCTAGAATGTATCTAATGAAGAATGTATATGTATGTTGTGGATATGAAATATAATAAACACATAAGATGATAAGATGCTTAGAATAACAAATCCAAACACTTAAGATGAATTTAGGTAATGATGATAAGATGCTTAAAATAATAAATCTAAACACTTAAGATGAAAATGTGAAATGATGATAAGATGATTAGAATAAAAAATCTAAACACTTTAGATAAAAATGCAATGATGATAAGATGCTTCAAATAACAAATATAAATATTTTAGATGAAAATGAAATGATGATAAGATGCTTAGAATAATAAATCTAATCACTTAAGATTAAAAAGAAATAATGAGAAGATGCTTACAATAACAAATCTAAAAACTTAAGATGAAAATGCAATATGAAATGAGTTGGATGGAGATGAAGACTAGGTGACCATCTTAATACATTGAGTGTAGGGACATATGGAAGAAATAGAGAATAAATGTGCACATACAATCCATGATTAGGAAAGAGAAACATGATGGTGACCAGAAAGAAGGGATGGGATGGGATTAGGTGTATTTGGAATGCAGTAATCAAACTACAATGTACAAAGCACTTAATTTGATAATGCATGTGATATTATACACCAGGGTATGAGGAACCAAGGTGACTATGTATCACATGCATAGGACTGACACAAGGGTTCAGGGTTGAGGGTATATTATATAGGGTTTAGGGTTGAGTGCATATGGTTGAGGGTTTATTATATAGTCCTTAGGGCCTAAGGTTAAGGGATAGGGCTTAGGGTCAAGAGGGTATGTGGTATAGGGTTTAGTGTTGAGGGTATAGGGTTTAGGGTCAAGAGTATAGGGTATAGGGTTGAGTATATGGTTAAGGGATTAACTTATTGGCTTTAGTTCCTAAGGTTGAGGGATAAGGTTTAGGGAACTGATGGTACAGGGTTATAGGGTTTTGGGTTATGGGTATACAATTTAGGGTTAAGTCTCATACCTCCCCCTTTCTACTCTCCTCCCCATCTTTATTGTTCTCTATCTCACTTGTCTCTCTACTCTAGATCTACCTCTATATCTAACCTCTCTCTCTCTCTCTCCACTATCTACCTCCCCTTCCTATCTCTCCCCTCATTCATCCTTATCTACCTCTCCCTCCCTCCCTATGTAGATCTCTCTTCTATCTATCTCACATATCTCTTTCTCTACCTCTTCTCTATATATCACCTCTCTCTATCTCTCTCCCATGTCTCTCTCTCCTCTCTCCCTTTAATATCTCTAAATTATTCATTATTTAGGGTGTAGGTCCTATGCTTCATGGGTTTAGGGTTGAGGGTATAGGGTTTAGGGTTGAGGGTTGAGTATATGGTTAAGGGCTTAACCTATTGGCTTTAGTTACTAAGGTCGAGGGATAAGATTTAGGGAACTAACAATATAGGGTATAGGTTTTTAGGTTATGGGTATACAGTTTAGGGTTAATTCTTACATCTTTGGGCCTCTCTACTCTCCTCCCCATCTCTATTTTTTTTATCTCACTTCTATCTATCCTCTAGATCTACCTCTCTCTATCTAACCTCTCTCTCTCTCCACTATCTACCTCCCATTCCTATCTCTCCCCTCATCTGTCCTTATCTACCTCTCCCTCCCTCCCTCCCTATGTAGATATCTCTTTTATCTATCTCATATATCTCTTTCTCTACCTCTCTTCTCTATATATCACCTCTTTCTATCTCTCTCCCATGTCTCTCTATACATGCAATACTATACACCAGGGTATGAGGAACCAAGGTGACTATGTATTGCATGCATAGGACTGACAAAAGGGTTTATGGCTGAGGGTACATGATATAGGGTTTAGGGTTGAGTGTATATGGTTGAGGTTATATTATATAGGCCTTAGGGCCCAAGGTTGAGGGACAAGGTTTAGGGTCAAGAGGGTATGTGGTATAGGGTTTAGGGTTGAGGGTATAGGTTTTAGGGTTGAGGGTTTAGGGTATAGGGTTGAGTATGTGGTGAAGGGATTAACCTATTGGATTTAGTTCCTAAGGTTGAGGGATAAGTTTTAGAGATTTGATAGTATAGGGTATAGGGTTTCAAGATATGGGTATACGGTTTAGGGTTAAGTCTAACATCTCCCATCTCTCTAATTTCCTCCCCATCTCTATTGTTCTCTATCTCACTTCTCTCTCTACTCTAGATCTACCTCTCTCTATCTAAAACCTCTCTCTCCACTATCTACCTCCCCTTCCTATTTCTCCCCTCATCCATCCTTATATACCTCTCCCTCCCTCTCTATGCAGACATCTCTTCTATCTATCTCACATATCTCTTTCTCTACCTCTCCTCTCTATACATCACCTCTCTATCTCTCTCCCATGTCTCTTTCTCCTCTCTACCTTTAATATCTCTAAATTATTCATTATTTAGGGTGTAGGGCCTATGGTTTATGGGTTTAGGGTATAGGGTATAGGGTTGAGTATATGGTTAAGGGTTTAACCTATTGGATTTAGTTCCTAAGGTTGAGGGATAGGGTTTAGAGAACTAACGATATAGGGTATAGGGTTTCAAGTTATGGTTATAGAGTTTAGGGTTAAGTCTTATAGCTCGCTCTCTCTACTCTCTTCCCCATCTCTATTTTTCTCTATCTCACTTCTCTCTCTACTCTAGATCTACCTCTCTCTCTCCACAATCTACCTCTCCTTCCTCTCTCACCTCATCCATCCTTATCTACCTCTCCCTCCCTCCCTATGTAGATCTCTCTTCTAGGTAAAAGCACAAAGTTGCATCACACTTTTTAAAGGAAATGACCAACACTGATCCAACTTTTTAACTTGAATCACTAAAAAGTGACATATATTTTTTTATTTTTGAAATGATGTAAACTAATAAAATATTTATTTTTTAGTATATTTTATTCTTCTATTTTTTAAAAAAAATTGAAAAATTATTCTTGAATTTAGTTGCTAAAAAAGTGCTGAAAATTGAAGTCACATGTGACATCAACCTTTATATAGTAATTTTTTTTTTCTACAATTTTTTTGTGTGTATTTATAACTTGAAACTTTAGTGCATGGATATTTTTTTTCCAATTTTGATAAATATATATTTTTAAATAAATATTATAATGTGTACATATTAAAATATAGTTGTTTCCATTGGACACCAACTTTTATATTATCTATTTATCTAAAATGGAAAAAATATATACCCTCTTGATATAGATTCTTTAATCAAGTGCATCATATTTTTTAAATAAGTTTTACTATTTTTCCTTGACATGGTAATCAACCTAATATTTTGTGCTGATAACCTAATTTTAATAAAAATAGAAAGGAAAATATAAATAATAGTTTAATTATTAATATATATATATATTTGAAAACTAGACTTATGGATCTACAAAAGGGTATTTTTATATTTTTCTAAAAATGTTATTTTCATGAGTAAAACTTGTTGAAACATCATTTTTTTCAAATAAATCTATTTTTTTGGTAAATTGGCCTCAAAGTGGTGCTACATTTGCGTTTAGCCAACAATTTTAGTTGGAAAAGTTGTGGATATATCTAACTTAGCTAGAATGAATCTTACAGGATCATATGTTTGACCAATATATATATTTTAGTTAGAAATACTTAAATTCACTTGTGCTGATAAGTTGGCTGAAAGTGTGACACAGCTTTGTACTTTTACCCTTCTATCTATCTCACATATCTCTTTCTCTGCCTCTCTTTTCTATATATCACCTCTCTATATATCTCTCTCAAGTTTCTTTCTCCTCCCTTTAATATCTCTAAATTATTCATTATTTAGGGTGTAGGACCTATGGTTTATGAGTTTAGGGTTTAGGGTATAGGGTTTAGGGTATATGGCCGAGTATATGGTTAAGGTCTTAATTGGTTGTTTTTAGTTCCTAAGATTGAGGGATAAGGTTTAGGGAATTGACGGTATAGGGTATAGAGTTTAGGGTTAAGTCTTACATATCCCCCTCTCTACTCTCCTCCCCATCTCTATTTTTCTCTATCTCATTTCTCTCTCTCTCTCTCTCTCTCCACTACCTACCTCCCCTTCCTATCTCTCCCCCATCCATTCTTATCTACCTCTCCCCCCCTCCCTATGTAGATATCTCTTCTATCTATCTCACATATCTCTTTCTCTTCCTCTCTTCTCTAGATATTACCTCTCTCTATCTCTCTCCCATGTCTCTCTGACAATTTTGGGGGCATAAAAGAAAATTCACTATGGCCAAATGGATTAGAGATATGAAAAAATGAGAGAGGGTATTGTAGAGGGACCCTATAACTCCATGTACCTTCAGAAAAAATGTTGTAAGTGCCACTATTTTTGATAAATATCTTATCAAAGTTTGTCACTTTTTGACATTTAGGGCTCTAAAGAGAAAGCATCGATACAATGTAGCCTAGAATGATCTAGCATGCTAGGGTGCGAAAAAACACCTTGCCTAGCATAAACCTGCCCACTCGAACATGTTGGAGCTGATGGTTGGGCCCATGATAAATGAACCAAAATTTATGTAACATTACAACTTTTCATTGAATGTGTTTGATAGTTTTTGCAACATTTGAAAACTTGTTGCCATGATCAAATGGATTGGAGTCATGAAAAAGTGAGAGAGGTTATTGTGGATTTATCCTACGTGATCCTTTAGGGTAGTCAAACGTACGATATGCTCATCATCTAGAGGTTGGTAATTTAATTGTTTGGTAAATAATATTTTAAATTTTAATATATTATTGTTAACTTATTCATTATTGTCTTTATTGCATTGCACTCTATAAGTATAACTTTTAGATCAATGCTTGTTGGAAAATATTTGTCTTTATTAATTATTTGTTTTTGATAAGGCAATCCTACATGATCCTATAGGGTAGTCAAAGGTACGATATTCTCATCATCTAGTGGTTGGTATTTTAATTTTTTGGTAAATAATATTTAAAATTTCAATATATTATTGTTAACTTATTCATTATTGTCTTTATTGCATTGTAGTCTATAAGTATAACTTTTTTTTTTTGATAAAAGGGGTAAAAACTTTATTGAATATCAGAAACAAGCATTACAAAAAATACATGGACAAAGCCCAAAAAGAACAAGCAAAGCAGGAGATACAATCAATCCGCACTCACCATGTCTTCAGCAAGAACTCTCTCCAAGTCCAGATCGAGCTCTTGGGGGATTTGAGCCTGATCCTCAATCCGCCATCCCTCCCCACACATAGAAGCCCATTTGGCCAAACAATCCATAGTCCTATTCCATTCCCTTGGAATATGGACAAAAGACACCATCTCCATCAAAATCCCAACTTGCCAAATCTGCTGCACCACCACCGCCAGCTGCCAGCTAACATTGGATATCTTCTTGTGATTGAGCAAGTTAACAAGAACCTGAGAATCCGATTCGCAAATAACCCTATGCCATCCCCTCTCATAGGTTCGTTCCAAAGTGTAAAGGATCGCCAACCCTTCCATAAGGTTAATAGTCTGCAAACCCTTATGGATAGAAAAGAGAAAACCACCAAGCTGGAAGAGTCTCTACCAATCCCACCAACTCCTGCAGGGCTCGGGTTTCCCTTGGAAGATCCATTAGTATTAATCTTCAAAGTGTCCACTAGAGGGGGTTTCCAATTCCCCTCTCTCTGAACACGCTCCCGCACCTACCTACCTCGCTTACAACAAGCAGTTGTTGGGGATAACCCTTTGAATCCCAACCTAGCCACCATCTCCACATCCCTTTTTTCAAGCGAAAACACCACATCACCCTTCGCTTCCAACGTCTCCTGAATCATCCCAAGGATTTTAAACCATACTTGTTATATTTGCAAGTGCTCCCCTCTAAAAATCCTCCTATTTCATTCCAACCACACCTGCCACAACAGGAAAATAGGCCCAGTATGCCACGCATCCTGCAAGAACGACGCCAATGAGGGTGGTCACCCCAAACTTGTCCAAAATTCAACCAAGGAAGAGGCATGAACACATGGATTGCTCCAAACTCCCCACCAAAAATGCCAGAGCTACACTGAAAAAGGACACCTAAAAAATAGGTGAGAAGCATTCTCCTCACCTTTTCCACAAAGAACACACCTAAAGGGTCCCTGGAAATTGTACTTTTGAATATTATCCCATGTGAGACACCTGTTTCAAGCCAAAGTCCAAGCGAAATAGTTACACTTGGGCCAAGAAAACTTATGCCAGACCCTCTTCCACCAAGGCACTTCAACTCCTTCCACCTTTTGAGCTAGTAGCCTCTGGTAACTAGAAGCAATAGTATACTGACCTTTCTTATTGGGAGACCAAGCAAGAACATCCTTCTCTCGAAGGGAACTGCACTATCTACCAGAGAGGATATTATGAAGCATCATACACTCCTCATCCATTCCCACCATCGGCCATTCATCAGGATTCTTCCATCTAGCCCTCACATGCCGCCCATGACAATCAAACACCTTAAAGTCACACACCCTTGACCAACCCACATCACCAAATCTCTCACTTAGGGTTGCCAAGTTAGGGAACTGAGATATAATGGGGGGGTAACCATCCCATGAGTCTAACCAAAAGTGAACCTCCATCCCACACTTACAAATCTAGAATAAGCCTTCCTTGACAAGCGTCATTCCTTTCTTGAGAGTAGCCCAAATGGCTGACCCCTTCCCCACCAAAGGGTACCAAGGGATATATTCCTGAGGAATATCCTTGAAATACTTAAGTGAAAGGATCTTGGCCCATATCCTATCCTGCTCTGTACACCATCGCCAATAAATTTTACTAGCTAGAGCAGTACCTGCCAGCGAGGAATGCCTTAGCCCAAAACCCCCATACTGCTTAGGCCAACACACAATGTCGCATTTAACAAGGCTCCATTTTGAAGAGGACAAACTACCAGCCCATAAGAACTGTCTTGCTAATGAGTCCATTTCCTTAACAAAGCCCAAAGGGGCCACTTGAAGCATACATCAGTAAATGGGGAGAGCTTGAACAATCGACTTAAGTAGTTGAACCCGACCCGCGAAGGAAAGCCAGCGAGTGGTCCAATGGGTCACTTTAGCCCGAAATTTATCCAAGATAGGCACCCATGAATCCCTAGATAACCTACCCACTGCAATAGGAATAACAAGATAAGTAAATGGGAGAGTGCCAATCTGAAACCAAAGAATTTGAGCAATTCTCCTTTGAATAGAATTTGGTGTGTTGAAGAAGAAGATGGAAGACTTGTCCTCATTAATTTGCTGACCTAAAGCTCCAAGATAGATATCCAGAACCTTGCGGAAACTCATGGCTTCCCGAATAGTAGCCATCCCCATCAAAGCTGTATCATCAACAAACTACAAATGGGATTGCGGGGGTAAATCACCCCCCCAACTCCACATCTCTTCGCAAGAGGCACCCCAAACCTTCAACCAATAGGAGGAACAGGTAAGGAGAGAGAGGGTCACCTTGCCGCAACCCATGAGAGGCACCGAAAATCTCAGTGTGCTCCCCATTAATTAAGACAGAGAATGAAACTGACTTGATACAACTCATGACCCACTGAATCCAGTCCTCACTAAAGCCAAGAGCACCCAAAACCTTCTGAAGGAAATCCCATTGGACCCTATCATATGCCTTGGCCATATCAAGCTTGATAAACATCGCCTTATCTCTCGAATTAGCCATAGAATGAATGGATTCAACAGTTATGATAGTACCATCTAGAATCTGCCTGCCCTCCACAAAACCACTCTGCTCCTCAGAAATGAGCATTGGCAGCCACTTTTTCAGCCTATTAGCAATTAGCTTGGAAATAATTTTATATACCACATTGCACAACAAAATAGGATGAAATCGACTTAATCTATATGCCCCCTCCTCCTTGGGAATGAGAGAAAGAAAAGTGGATATCAACGCCTTTAACATCTACTTGTTCCCTTGAGATTCCTGGACAACCGCCAACAAATCTATCTTGATAATCTCCCAGAATTCTTGAAAGAATTCAATCAGGAAACCATCCGGGCCTGGGGCCTTCCCCTTCTTCATCTAAAACACTGTCTCTTCTAGCTCCTCAAGAGTGATTTCTCCCATGAGTTGATCCTTCATGTTTTGAGACACCAAGGAACGGATACAAGAGAGAACCTGAACTTCCTCTATTAAACTAACCTGCATATCCTCATTGAATAAAGAAGTAAAATAATGGACCGCTTCCCTCGAGATATCCCAGAATGAGGGAAGAGTCTCCCCTATATCATTGACCAAGACAGGAATAGAGTTACTTTGACGCCCAGCCTTAACAAAATTGAAGAAGAAAGAAGAATTTCTATCTCCCTCTTGGAGCCATTCAACTCGAGCCTTCTGCTTCCAAAAGATCTCCTCCCGCAACTCCCACTCTTCCAAAGCTTTCAAGGCCCTTGATTCCTCCTTCATCAAATTCTTCGTTGCCCCATTTTCCCTAATTAACCTAGTGATACCATCCAGTTCCGCTTGAGCTGCCGACTTGGCACTGAAAATATTACTGAAGCATTGACGGTTCCAACGTTTAAGTTGATACTTAACAAACTGAAGAAGCTTAGCAAAGACATACATAGCCATACCAAAGGAAGGTCTACCATCTCGCCACCATTGAGCAATATAGCCATGAAGGTTAGGATCCCACAGCCACATCAACTGGAACTTGAAGGAAGAAGTCCTGGGTAAGAGAGTAGATAGAATAGAAAGCTTAATAGGCCAATAGTCTAAACCCCTCCAGTCCAATATCTTAGAGCTAGACGGCCACAAACCACCAACCCAAAAATAGGAGACCATGAACCAATCCAGGAGTTCAACAATGCAATTATCACCAATCCTCCTATTATTCTAGGTAAAAATTCCATTGCTCGGCTTGATATCAACAAGATTCAGAGCAAAAATGTTGTCTTGGAGTAGCAGCATGGAAGCCTCCAACCTTGCAGTACCACCCCACTTCTCCGCCAGCTCCGTGATAGCATTAAAATCACCCCCAATAATCCAAGGATGGTAAGGAACCGTGCTACAGACATATCGAATGATAGACCATAGGAATTGCTTGCCTTGCAAATCCACAGGAACATACACATTGGATAAGAGAACACTTTCTCCTAACATAAAACAAGAAGCCATCATGGAGAGGGAGGACCTAGAGAACACCCACCATTGGGGGTAGATCTTTCATGGGTTCCATAAGAAAGCCACCCCCCAGAAGACTCCAGAGCACCAATGCACTAGCACTCACCATTCCTCCAAAGTTTGGGTGCTAAATCCATCATATACTCAACATAAAGTTTAGTCTCCTACAAGAAAAGGACATTAGGAGAGTGACAACTAACCAACTCCTGAACAAATTTTTGGCTAGGGCCACTGTTCAAGCCCCTTACATTCCATGAAAGGACTATCATTTCAAAGGACCCAAGAAATGTGAATCCAGAGTCTTAACTGACCCTGACTCCACCAAAGTCTCCCCAATCATTTTAATCTTTTCCACATCTTTCTTCCTCCCCAACTTAGAACCTTTCTCCGCCCCCCCTTTCTTCAGATCTTTTTGCAAAATACCCAAATGAGGAGACAACTTATTGATCTTACTCACCTTTGTGCCCGCTTTCCGCAAGGGTTGAGCCAGAGCCTCACCACCCCTCACAGCTTCAACAATACAACCTGACTCTTTCTTAGTCACCATCTATTGGTCTGATTCCAAGTTCCTCACCCCATCAACCTGTGAAACAATAGCCACCTCTGAACTGAGCCCGACCTACCCCAGAACTTGCCCATCCTACTCTGATCCCATCACTCCCATACTCATCTCCTGCTGGACAACCTGTACTGCCTCCACAGGTGGCCCATGTTGTTCAATATCCATAGTCCCTTGACCCAAATCTAGTAATCTTGGATTCACTTCTTGTTGGCTAAGTTCATCCAATATCTCAAACTTGTTAAAAGAATCATCATCTTGCCTTTCCCTTAGAGTCATTTTCTGTCCCTTATTTCTGTTTTGAGCTTTGACCGGAATGAAACCATCATCCCCAACCCCACCACCCGGAATAGGGTCCTTGCCCTTATTCACCCTAGGCGGTTGACGAGGAGGTTGATATGATTGAGCCTCCAGAGGCCTGGTCTTTGGACATCTACATTGGAGGTGGCCATACTCATGGAAAAGACGACAATGAAAAGGTAAGGTTTCATAGTCGAGCTGCTGCACCCATGAATACTCTCCAGCACACACCTCTAGAGAATCTAGCAATGGTTTATTTAAATCAATTTCCACACAAAAATGGGCATAAGTCATTACCTTCTTGAATTGCATCTGTTGCAACGAACCAATAGGTTTCCCCAACCTCGAGGCCAATAAGTACAAAACATCCTCACGCCAGCATTCAACCAAGAGCCTTGGAAGACGAACCCAAACAGGAACCCGACTCGGGAGCTCCTCCGTCGGGTTGAAGCCCGCATGCCATGGCTTAATGAAAAAACCCACCTGGTTGTAAAAGTAGGCCCCCCCCCTCAAAAACCCTATTCCAATTAGCCATGCAATCAAAAGTAACCATGAAGTAGTTATTCGCCAAGAGTCGGATCTCCATCTCCCCCTCTGGCATCCACGTCCTTTGTGCCTAGGCATCCAGAAATTGCAGCGAGATTTTCAATCCCAAGAACTTGCAAAACAAAGAATGCCTCGAATAATAATCAATATCCTCTTCCAGCATCTCCATCGGAATGACTACACTCGGCCTCTCTTTACACCTTTCGAGGCACCCATTAATCTTCAGAATCTGAGGCCCACCTGATGAGCCTGTCTCAAGCTTCTTTGGTTCCATCGAGAAAAGGTTATTATCAAGAATCTTTGAATCCTGCCGTGAGGGTTTCAAGCCAAATGTGGAATGAAAATCCAACTTGGGACTAGCCCTAGATGATTCCTCGAGCCCCATTGACGAAGAATAGGCCCCAAACAAACATGCAAGGACATGCAAGCCCTCAGAGACCTCAAAAACAAAAAAGCCTCCCCCAAGGAAATGGCACCACACCACCCCACACTCCTACGGAAGAGGGCTCAAAACACACCACAAGCACGACACCCACTACCCTCGCCTTCAACACCAAACCCTCCCTAGCTCCACCACACTACACACCGCTTCCTAGCGTACACCGCTACTTGAAAAAACCACAGACCAGCACTCCAAGCATCCAAGACAAAAACAAAACTCTTTACTTGGACACTCAACACCAGCCATGAAAAAAGCCTTCACATGCCATAGCCAAAGAAGCCACGGAAGGAACACAACACATAAACAAACAACATAAAGATTAAGGAATTAGTAAAAAGGAAGAAACAACCTCCAAACAGCCCTCAACACCTGCAAAATCCCCCCACCATCGCACAACCATAAGCATTCAGAGAAGCGAGCTAGGGCACACTTGCCCTAGCTCGACGCACAGAGCCAAGGACGCCATCCTCCATCGATATCCAAGATGTATCCCTCAGTATAACTTTAAGATCAATGTTTGTTGGAAAATATTTGTCTTTATTAATTATTTGTTTTTGATAAGGCGACGATTTTGATGTTGTAGTTAACTTGTTGTGACATGATAGTAAATTAGATTCAAAAATTAAAATCTAGATAGTGATATGATTCATACATACACTGCTTGGGGCTAAGTAAATTATGAGAGAATTTTAAACCATTTAAGCTACCAATTTACACATAATTTTTTTATATAAATTGATCTCTAAAAGGCCATGAGGCCATACAAAATGTCATTAAAATTTCATACAATTCCATCATGAGGGCACACAAAATTTGATCAAAATGTTATACAATACCATCATGACGGTGCACAAAAATGTCATCAAAATTTTGTACAATGTCATGAGGCCATTGTATTGCCTCCTAGTCTACAAAATACCATCGATTCATATAGCCACACCAAAAAAATTATCTACGTGCCATGTATAGGCATACACAATATGTTCATCTATGAATATTGAACACTATTCATGAAACATTAGGCCTCTTTTAGCCCGACTAATTGAACTTCGATCATTGCTAATATTTGATGTCTTGCATTGTTTTGATCTCCCACCCTCCTCAACATTTTGTACCTCAACCTATACATACAAAATATAAAATTAGATACTATTCCAAAGTCAAAAACTATAAAAAATACTTAATGATACATAATTTATTTAAATACACTTACTGTTACCTGATTTTTAGCTTTCAGCTGAAATAAGGTAACTTAGCATTTGCTCTTTTCAGGTTGGTTAAACATTTAAAAGACAAACCATTAAACTGCTAGTTTCAATATGCATGAAAGAGTGATTGTCAAATGAATCATATTACATTTTTCCATTTCAATGGTGCATTACAACAAATGAGAAAGAGAATCAAGTATTCAAATGTAATTTCTTTTATTAATAATCATTAAGGTACATGTCCCTCACAAGCCAAGGGAATAGCTTTCTCATTCAAATGAAAATATGAAACAACTTATAAATGAATAAGTAGAATGAAATAAGAGAATGTGCATGTAAGAATGGAACTAGTCATTTCCTGTGAATAACTGGTTACAAGTTTCCCATTGTCATGTTGCTGCTGCCCCGAAATGCTTGTGTCCCTCCCAGTTCCGTAGCACTCCTCACCTTGCATCTGAAGAAAACATGGTGTTAAAGCGAGGCTCTAAGAAATGAATGATTCAATCCTTGCATACACACCTACCTACGCATGTATAAACTGATCCATAAGTGCATTAAACCAAAACATTCAACATATGCATTTATTTTCTAACTGTTTGCTTCATGTGCAGATTTAGGACAAGTTTGGTTACTGTTCTGATTCAGAAGATATAGCATGTGGGGTAAATGTGGCTCCCACAAGGGTAGAGCTCAACATGCTTTGAAAGAAAAGGAAATTGAGCAACTTGATCAAATATTTATCTATTATCAATGCATTAAATCAACAGGGAATCACACCAGTTGATCAACTTTCATTATCAGATTCAAAAGATGCATCAAGTTCAATTATGCATCTATTAAATAATGAGGAAGCATTTCAAGTTGTTATCAATCCCCTCTCACTATAACCCTATGGGGCAGTCACACATCGCATAGGAAGGTGCGCTGTTCGGTCACCCACATATGCAACAGGTGACTGTCCAATAAAGTTAAAATGGGGAGACTGTTATGTATCACACATGAGAAAAAAAAGAAAAAAATATGATGGAATCAGACAAAAGATCAATGTGGGACAACAAATGTTACAATATTCTCATGGAAGGACAACAATCATAAATACATGACACATGTCAATGCAAGGACAACATTAGTGAACATGATCATAACCTTTCATGCAGGGGTTTTGGTCATCATAAATGATCCAATTTGGATCAAGATTGCATGCAAGGGATGACAATGGATAGGAACATAATGATAAGGTTTCATGCCAAAGAAAGAAACATGACAGAGGGCAACTAAAGATTGTTGGCCCATTGAAAGCGATATAAGAACTTTTCCTATCACAGTGTGACAATCTTGTGAGGATAGGTCCTGTGAATGATGATAGCCTAGATGCCATTGAAAGAAAATATGACAGTAAGAGGAAATTTCAACAAGCATGAGAATTTTCAGTGTCATGAGAGTTAATGTATTGATAGTGAATCAGCCTATATAAAGAAAATCTGCGAAGCACTAGCTTAACCACATATGAGTTTATTGGATGGCATAGGGTCGTAAATGGTTGCAACCTGCTTTCAACACTACATATTGCTTGGAGAGCACCCATTTGGTATATATATATGGTAGATCACTATCCTTAAAGGAAAAAACTACACAGTCATGTGTAAAAATACAGACCTGTAATGCAAGAAAAGATAGTCACCTTGGTGCCAGCAAAATACAGTGAATGGTAGTGATAAAAGACCTTCAATGGACAGTAGGGCAGTCCTAAGGGAGTGAACACGACAACAAAAATGTTGATCTCATGAAATAAGATTGCAACCATGAAAGCATGCGATGAAGCAACATGGACAAAATGCCAAGAGGACAGTCAAACTATTATGGCAACCTTGAGGGAAACATAGTGCATTGGGGAAACAAATGATATAAATAAAGCATATTGCTAATGCATTTTATGAAGGGTTGTTCAAGGAGAAAATGGAAAAATGCAAAGATATAGTGACTCACTGTTATTGGTCAGAGAATAACCATTCATTTTCTACTTATAGTTGTCGAATGAAGAATCAAGATTATATTTTTCCATCATTTTTCAACAAAATCAACAATAGCTGGTAATCCATACCAGATGCAAATAAGTACTACAAATTATTTTCAAGATCACTTTAATACATCTAATTTGAAAGCTCAAGATCCCAACATGCTTGATAGGTTTTGTGGTCATTATAACACAAGTAAAATGAGACAAATTTGAAGTTTCAACATAAATCTTGTGTAGTATCTTTTCAAACATATCTAGTCTTGTCAACAAAGTTGAGCTATATTAAGGAAAGAGTTATTTTTGATGAATTCGGTGTAGAAACTGAGATTGACAATCTGCTATGCAAAAGAGTAAACATTTCTAGTGGAGGGTACTTGGTCATTGAACAAACAACGACATTGGTTTCAATTGATGATAACAGTGGTAAGAGTATGCTTGGTCAAGAAATATCACAAGAGTAGCCTATTCTTGAGGTCAATCTTGCAACAGCTGGACAAATTTCCAGAGAGTTACATTTAAGGGATATAGGTGGCAACATTGTGGTGGACTTTATTGACATGAAGGATGGTAAGTTTGTTAAGATAAAGTAATGAACCTTGATGGTGAAACAAATTTGAAGATAGAGCAAGGATTGGAAGTTGCACCAGATTTAGAAAATGATGGTAATTTACAGTCTTTCACAGCTTTAGTCAAATGAGAGGACCCCAACCCAAACTTGTATGCATTTATTGGCAGTATAGAGTATAAAGATCAAAGCTATCCTCTGTCACCTCAACATATTCTGCTAAGAGATTCTAAACTATGCAACACATATTATATCTATGGTATGGTAATATTTAGCAGACATGACACAAACGTAATGCAAAATGCTATAGAAGCAGCCTTTGTTGTAGCAACAAAAGAGGTTGGCTTTGAATCCTTTAAACGTACACAGGGTAGCATTTTTCTGCATGAGCTAAATAAAGAGTTCTTGGTAGCCAAAAATACATTGGGGTCTTTTAGGTTCAACTTCAAATCTGGAGGAAAATAAACATTTTCTGTTTCATTATACTGTGTAGAGGCTCGAAATGAGATCTTATTTCTCAAAAGACTAGAATAATGTGGTTTGGTGGAGCTTACCTGAAGGTTTTGCTTATCTTTTCTTGCAATATGAAAACATTAACCACTGGAAGGCCTCCATTCGAGCTTCAGAGGAAAAAAATGGCGACTGATTGGAGAAGTAACAATAGAAGGGAGAAGAGTGAATGAAATGATAAGAGAATGCTATAGGCCGTGACCTAAAACAACTGGAGGAGCTCCAAAAAATGAAAAAAAGGTACAGATTTATGTCAAATAAACGCATTTACCTGTGTTTCATGCACTTCCCATAAAAAGTGCCATAAAAAAACCAGTTGAAGCTCATTTTTCTCGTGTTTCCCAAACCCTCATGGTGATAGAGCAGTTTTTCCAGATTCTTCGAAGACCAAATGATGATGTTTTTCATCATTTTGGTATTTTATGATTAGGGTTTGACCCCTGTTTGATGCCGATGGGATTTTTATTCCATTTATTAACAAAAATAAGACATGTGTTAATGTGATGGGGCCAAAACATGTGTTCCCCCTTAGGCATTTTATGCCTTAAAAAAAGATTTCCCACTCTTAAACCTTGCTAAGTCTGCACCTTATATCATACGTTATCACTTAGGAATTTTATGCCTTAAGGTGTTTCCCCTTATTTTAAACTTTGTGCTAAGTCCTCAACACTAAAACATGTGGAGTATACCATATGTGATATGCCATGTGATTTAGAATATTATTTTCAAGTGACTTGGAGGTCGGCCACATTGGCCAAGTGCTATAATTCCTTTGCAAAGCAATGCATATGACATGTGTAAGTGATGCAGAATGTGGTGAGTTGGTGGTCAATGCCTTGGAGACTTTTGAAAAGATTTTAGTCATGACATTATGTGTTACATTTTATTTCATATTTGAAGATATCATGTGAGTGATTTTAAAATCACTTTTATTGTGCCTTTTAATACAAATGTAACACAGGAGGAGGGTGGGCCCCTTACTTTGTACTTTGAATGTAAAATGACTTGATTAAGTGATGCTTTATAAATCACTTAATTAAAGTCATTATCTTTTAATTATTTTTGAATCTTGAGATTCAAAACACACATATTGCATGACTTGTGTGTGGGTCCAGTTTTGGTGATGACTTGTCAAACATGCAAAAAGTGTGGAGGGCAGTGTTGACTGTTTTGGAGAGACATGTGCCATTTTGGAGGCTGTTTGATCACACTTTCAGTGTGATCTTGGATTGAGATTGACTTTAGACCATTTGGAGGACCTTTTGGAGTGTTTTTAGAAGCTTCTATTTTGGCCTTTGTGTTTCATCTGACTTAGGGTTTCTAGAAACACTTGTGTGGGCTTTTGGTTTCAGTTTTGCTTAAGTATCTTGATACTTGAGTTTTGGGGGAGTTCTTTTCTTTCTGCTGGAAGGAATTGTGGCTTTTGGAGCCTTTTCCAGTCAGATGACAACATTGTAACTCATATTTGCAGACTTATGTAGCAACGTAACACCTTTTTGAGGAATAAGTTAATATATCTTACCTTCTCATTATGCTGTTTATTGTGAAAGCCTTATAAATGGTTGATGAAATCTTATGGCAGAATTGTTTTCCCTTTGATTTTGTCCTGTTTTCCTTTTCCTTTATGCAATTAGTATGAATTTGCTGGTCATAACATGTGTTGAGTCAGTTTAGGATAAAGTCTAAGTTGTGAGGGTGCCATTTTCTTCATTATAGATGTTGTCCATGACATTTTCAGCCTTGTTATGAAACAATGATGCAAAGGCATATGGAGTTTTGAGTTGTGTAAACCACTGTTAAGTTATTGACCACTCTTGTGTGGAAGCAGCTGTATTGGTCTAGGAAATATCATTAGGTGCATCACCATAGGGGTTAGTTTTCTTTTCATACTTCTTTCTCCCCTTTTCCCAGTAGGAAATAGTTTAGGTGACACCAACAAAAGGGGAAGCCGACTCATAATCCAGAGGTCTGCTTTCGAATAGGTTACCCACAACCTAAGAGCAGTCCCATGTTGGCCCAAATCTGTTGAGTTCTCATTGAAGGCTTAGCAAATAGGGTACAAATTTGGTGCTCTAACACTTACAACATACTAGTAGTCTAATTCTTCTTGCTTATGATGCTTGACATCATCAAGAGATGTTTGTCCTTGCATAAGGGTGTTTACATCCATCTATAACATAACAAAGACATTTATCAATTATTTTTGATAGGTCTACTAATATCAATTGACACAATATAAACATTATTAAACACATATATTCATACTCATACTTGACTTAAGTTCATGGAGGATGAAATTACTACAAGTTAACACAAATTTCCAAATTTTCTCTTATTCCATGAGGTGTGTCTAATGAATTCATCAACTAAAAAAATAATAATAGAATAAGCTCAAAAGTTCACAAATATATAAACAACAAAGTTGAAATTTGCAAAAACAAACTTAAATGTGTTATAGTGTACTTGAGTAAATTCAATGTCATAACCATCCATGGTAACATGTGTAGTAGATGGTGATTCCATGCCCACCTATTCAATAAAAAGTTTTATTTTAAATTATTAAATATTATTTTGAATAGAAAGTATTATTTTATTTTATATATTATACAAATTTTACCTCTGATACAAATGGAACTATACAAGTTGTTGCAAGAATGCTCGATGATGTACCAAACTTTGACATTACACCCTAAAATTCATAATGTTTCCATTAGTTTAATTCAATTCTATAATTAAAAATCTATTTACATTTATAATTTTAAGTATTTAATAGATAAAATGTTATAAATTCAAATCAACATACCTGTATTTGACTAACATACAACTCATTCAACAACTCATCTATCATCACCACATTATTTGATGCACCACCCTGATGACCCTCTCTCCTCCCATGACATCTATATTGACAATGTGAACACACATGGGATGTGGAACCATTTGTACCCTTTGCATCATTATCTCTCCCAAAGCATAGATTACAATAGTTTTGGCATATATGAGAGCTAGGGGCACTAGAGCTAGATGGTTGAGTTGGTGCATCATCATGTGATGCAAAAGGTTGGGATATTTGTGTGCCATGCTCTATAATGGTGTCTACCAAGCTAGCAATTGCATGGAGAGTCCACACCTCCATAATCTCCTTGATGGCTACTAGAACTGTCACATGGAAAATAGGTCTTTGTGCTAGAGTGTTCTTCAATGTGCATGGTTATCTACTTGACAAGCTCCTAGCCTATTTTGGGAAGAGCCTCCACTTATACCTTGAAACACCCTCATATCAAAGTAATTTGGAATTTGATGAAGGATATTAAACTCACAACATAGTTTTCTTAAAAAATATAGCGGCACCTCATAATTATTACATGGAGGTTGGTCAAAGACCATCCACCACCTATCCCAAAACTTATTTCTTATCTCCTCATGATTACACCAATGTATTGGAAACCTCTTTGAATTTCTAGAGGAATAGGTTCATTGGTTCTAAGATCCATAAAAATAAGACATGTGCTTTCTTTGCTTGTCTTTTTTTTTCACATCATCTTAAGACAATTTTGTTGCATAATATTGACAACATGAATCTCTGTAAGTTTTAAATTGGTTTATTTGATTTGTGACAATTTCAACATTCACCAACATGGCTTCCAATGTTGAGGCAAGGGATTGGTGATGCTTTTTTGATATTGAACCCCTCAATTTTGAAACTAATTCATGAATTGCAACTTTGTTTTGCTCTAGATTCCCTAACAAATCCTCTTGGATTTGTCTAGGGTTTGTTGGAAGGGTAGGAGGAGGGTCAGGCATCCCAGGTTTTTCCTCAAGAAATTCATCATTTAAATTTTCTTGTAGCTCAGGGTTTACATGATCCATTATATAATTAATAAAAACATGAAATTGATAAAAAATTGTCCATTTTCCTAATGCAAAAAAAATTAAATCTAATACAAAAAAAATCATTTACCTCTTCTTTGATGTGGCATTGTGAATCAAGGTTGCAAAGGGAAAAACATGTTTGCATTATGTAGAGATGAGGGAAGGAAAATAGTTGCAGAAAACGTGGGCTATGGGTGAGAAAAATGGATAGGCTTTTTATTTTTATAACTTTATTGAGAAAAACATATACGTGTTTTGCTTTCATAAAATGCACATGCATTTTATTTTCATAATAATGCATGTGACGTTATTTGTTTAAATAACATGCTCGTGTTATGGCTCAAATTTTTTGAGCCATAAAATGAGCACATTATTTTAATTTCTTCAAAACATGAGTGTGTTTTTCCCGTTTTTGGGCATTTGGCCACTTTTTTGTGCCCCATCTTGGTGCACATGCCCTTATCTTTTTTATCTTTGTTTTAATTTATTTTCCTTTCATATTTTATGTTTAAAAGCATACCCATTAAAAATATAAATTTCATCTTACAAGGGAGCTATACCTCTATAATTTAGAGGAAGACCACTAATGTAATAACACTCTCTACAACTATTGGTTCTTTTGTCGCTACTAAATAGGGAAACTTAGGGCCATTTATCAAAATAAAATACGATGACAAATCTATTTACTAATAAATAGGGAAAAAAAAATGGTTTCCTCCCCCTAGATGTAGATTGAAGAATTTTGATGTCACCTCCCATGACAACCTGGGTGCTTTTAATGCTAGTTGTATCCTAAGAGATGAAAATGGTAAACTAATATTTGTAATCTCCAAAACACACCCTCTTATAACATTTACAATAAAGCCAAATTCTAGGCCCATTTGGTTGGGCTACAACTTTGTGCAAGCAATGGTCTCTACAACATAGATATCGAAGGGGACTCCCAAATTTTTCATCAATATGATTAAAAGGAGCACTATGAACTGTAAGATCAACTACATACCTACACTTATTGATAAGCTCCTAGACAAATTAGGTAATTATTTAATTTGGTCTTGCTATCGAGAAGCAAATCATATATAGCAAGTTCACTTGCTTATCATACCATTGATAAAAAAGAGGACATTATCATGATGGAATACTCACACACTTAGGAAGGTATCAATCTCAAAGAATAGCTACAAAATATTTCATTTTTGTAACTTTATTTTTACTCTAACACATTTGGAAATCCCAACCCTTGTTGAGAAACAAGGTTCAAAATTACTATAGTAAAATATTCTGAAAGTGTATGCAAATTTGAAATTTATCTCTTAATAATGATACTACTATATAATATTATGTGAAAAAGAACAAATTAATAATAAGAATAAAATAAGAAAATTATAGTAACAAAATATTTATGTGAAAAAAATCTTTGAAGAAAAAAATCCACCAAGAAAGAGGACAAGTATATATTAATCTTCAAAGAACATTGATACAATATCAATACAATTCCTCTCTACACTATGACAAAATTTTGGTAGCACTTGTACACTTGTAAACACGATATTGAACTATTGTATCACACCTCCAATATATAGGAAAAGAGAGAGGTCAAACCATAAATGGTTTCACCAAAATTATGGATACCAAAACCTTGGTATCATGTGAAAACCCTACACCAACCTTGGAGAGAATATTTTGGGAATAGTCAATGCAATCAATGAATTAACATCTAAACATCATGTGGGCTCAAGAAATATGTCCTCAAATAGAAAATATAATCACAAATGCATCTTTGACTCATAAATCCTTGATGAATCACATCTTCAAGTTTAGCACTCCATTATGGAGAAGCAAAATCATGTGGATCCCATATGTTATGGCAAGATCTCTGATCCTCAATCCTAGTGCTTAGAATTCATAAATAGAATTTAGTGAGTTTAAATTCAAACATATTCACCATAGTAGTGGTCAACCTCCCTCATGAACGCATATGAAAATTAATACCAATATTCTAAGAGAATCTAAATTATAAATTATTTCATTGACACCCTAAGAATCTAAGTACACCTTTGAAGGGTGTTGGAGATACGTAAAATATGTACATAGGATTTGCAAGGTTAATGTCACCATTATTGTAACAACTCTAACATTGGAAATCTAAAAAAAATATGGTAATCACTCCCCAAGGATAAATACATGGTAGTATCATATATCAAAGCTCTTCAACCATGGAAATAATAATCTCTTTCTTAAAGAAGTGCAAGATTGACTCTCCATCTCTTGATGAATAACTCACACATTTTTTGCATCAAAAAGGCACACCATGAGTGTCACTATCTCATAACAAGGAATATATTATTAGATAACTTGAGAGAACATGTGCATGCTCACGTCTTTATGGATATGCTTATGTTGACCATGATTGACATCCTTCACGACATAATACATGCAAAGTTGGTCACTTCGACCTACATTAAGAAGAAGCATAAGAAAGGTGTTATGGTGGATATCAAAGGATATGATGTTGCAAGAAGCATTAAGGATATGATGTTGCAAGAAGCATTAAGGATATTGGTGGACTTTATCCTATACAATCTTTGAAAAATGATCTTACCATGAACAAAGCTAGCAATATGTTAAAAAATGCTTGAACTTAACCAACATCATCAATGTATTTTATAAGCAAGTCAATGAGAATAGATTCTAACTAATTAAGGAATATATAATAAATTATAATAATTAGTTGAGGGATTTCTCTATATCCTCCATAACAAACAATGGGGGAGCATAGACCACAATGGTAATTAGGAAGAACAAAAGAATAAAAATACATGAATGTTTGTATGTCTTGATATTTTCATTTCCAAAGCTAAAACTATTCCTAGTTCATTTTTGCTTCTTTATAGTTTTAAATCAAAGAGAGTTGTCTTATGACAATAATTATCTCTTCATAAATAAAATAATTATTTAATAAAAATATAATAAATAATCTAAAAAAATTAAAAAATTCTAACATAATTTTAAAGTAAAACAAAAAAATTCTTAAATAAACAAGCTAACATAAATAACTCTTTCATAAATAAATTATTTTTTAAAGTAAATAAAATAGTTGTTAAGTAAATTATAAAAATAATATATATTTAACATGATATATTTTTTATTCAATTGTATTATATTAAAATATATTATAAAATTTATATTCTTACTTTTTGACCTTGTCTGTAATACGAAGAAATGGGGTGGTTTGGGGTTGAGAAACATCAAGTATTTTAATAAGGCCCTTCTTTCGAAGAACATTTGGAGACTTCTTAATGGGGAGGTGGGTTGGTCCTCTTTGGTTAGGAATAAATATCTGGCTAGGGTGGGGAGGATTTGGGACTTTCTGCATGTTGATTCTATCCCCTTGGGGTCTTGCTTCTAGAATAATATTGTCCCCTACAGGGACCTAATTGCCAAAGGTGTTAAGTGGCTACTGGGTGATGGTACTAGGATTCTATTTTGGGAAGATGTATGGTGTGATGGTGGTCCATTAGTGAATATTCTATGGGCTCCTCCTTTGGTGGCCATTTTCAAGCATAATTTTGGTCATATGGTGGCTGGTTATATTCATAATGGTGTGTGGAAAGAGTTCCAAAATTGGGATCCTTCATTGCTTGTTTTACAAAATTTCCTTGCTAGTATTTAGGTTCCCCAATTCGTGAATCCAAATCGTGTTATTTGGGATCCTTGTGTTAATGGTTGCTTTTCTGTTTCTTTAGCCTTTGTTAACTCTTTGGATAAGCCTGACCCCTGTTTGTTTTGGGGGAAGTTGTGGAATAAGATGTTGATCCCTAAGGTGAATATTTTTTTTCTAGCTATTAATGCAAAGTAAAGTGCTGACCCAGGATAATATTTGTAGAAGGGGTTTTGCTTTGCCTAATAGATGCATGCTTTGTTAGTGCTATGTAGAGAGTGCTTTTCATCTCTTTCTTGGGTGCAATTTTTCCTTTCTCATTTGGAGCAAGTTTCTTTCTCTCTAGAATCTGGATTGGGTGTTCTCGTGCTCTTTGTAGCTTTGCTGATCAATGGAAGTGTCCTTCTTCCTCTATCCTTTGAAGGCTCTAGGAGCTCATGGCCCTGCATATTGCTTGGGAAATTTGGAAAGAAAGAAATAACAAATTTTTTCGAGACTCCAAACTTAAGGTGGATAGTGTTTTTATCAAAATTCAGAGGGCCATCATGGAAATATTTTCCCTTTAGTTTTAGGACTCTTCCTGCTGTGCTTCGTCTTCTTGTCTAGTTGGTTATGATCTTCCGGTGACTACTAATTGGAAGATCACTTCCCTGGCTTCTAGTCTTATTAAGTCTAGCAACAATGCCATATTGATCACTAAGTGGAAGCCCCCACCCCCAGGGTGGGTAAAAATTAACTTTGATGGGGCAGCCAAGGGTAATATTGGGCCTGCAGGTTGTGGGGGGGTGTTGAGGAATGATAATGACAAGTTCTTGGGTGTGGTGGCACTCCCATTGGGAAACTAGACAAATCATTGCATTGAGGCTGAAGCTTCTTTCATCAACATAAAGTCTATGTTGGATAGGGGTTATTCTAAGTTATTGGTTGAGGGAGACTCTCCCAATATTGTCAATTGCTTACTTGGCAATCAAAAGCTGAGTTGGATTGTCGAATAACTTATTGTGGATTCTATAATGATGTTAAGATCCTTTGATGAGATCCATGTCACATATATCTATAGGAAAGGTAATTACCTAGCATATTTTTTGCAAACGAGGCTGTCAGGCTTCATAATTTTAAGGCGTGGGAGGAGTACTCTCTCCTTCCTGAGGAGGCAAAGCTTTTATTGTGAAATAATAGCTAATGTAGAGCTTGTGATTTGGGGTGATTGAGATATTATTTCCCTCCTTATTACCACATGCTTTGTGGGTTATGTATTGCCTAATTTTAATCTAGCAAGTCTGATTCAGCTGGGGTATTAGTTAATGGTGATAGTTGAAATGGGTGAAGATAGAAGCAGGATCTAACCTCTATCTTGTGAGAGATGGAAGAATAAGCATAGAATTTGGAGAATCTTGAGACATGGGCATTTTACACCCTATCTGGAGAGGCTCCATGGCCATGACCCCAAAGCCTCTATGAATTTTTTTTGCTACTAGCACAATAGATGCTTAGAGGTGAAGGGTATGGAGTTTGTGATCAATGAAAACTTTATTGCCTTCATTACTAGGTTGTTGATGGATGGCCACAATTTTTTTAAGGAAAGGAAGAGCAATGATGATGCTATGGACCAATTCTTTAGAGATAATGAATGAGTGAAGCTGATAAAGATGCCCTCATGGGGTTGTGAATAGGCTTCCTTGAAGCATATTTGGGCTGATGTGGCAGAAGTTATTGTGCAGTATGTTACTCTTGATGGCTGGTATATTGCTATTCTAGGGCACAATTTTACCCTACTTAATCATTTTAGACATGGGTTGCATGTTTCTTTCCCATTTTTTCTCCTATCGTCTCTAGAAGTTTCAGTTTATGCACTTGAAGAATCGTAGGGCCCCTGTTCTTCACGAAGGCCTCATATTTCTCATCATGGAGCATATGAGAGCTCATACTCTTGCTAAGTCTATTAATGGCAAGAAGAAGGCCATAAGTGAGGAGTCTTTTTCGACTAGCTCGAAGACTAGTGTTGATTGTGAAGCTGAATGACATGAGGAGGAGGAGAAATCTTTGGGGGTTCCTTGTTACGTATGGTGGACCCCTTTAAAAAAATAAAGAAGGGGATTTTAAAGAAGAAGGGTCCTACTAAGAAGCTTTGTCATGCAGAAGTTGGGTTCCCATGGGTCCCTTTCTGATGGAGATGGCACTGATATTAACTCTGATGATTCTCATCAATGTCTTTCTAAGGAGAATACAAAGCTTCATGGCCAGGGATCTAGTGTGTCTGGTCGTGAGGAGGAGGACCGGTATGTTGAGGTTAGGGTTAAGGAGATTCTACGAAGGGCTTCTAGATGGATTGCAAAGTTGAAGCATATTTCAAAAGGTGGTAGGAAGGGTAAGAAGGCTTCTTTGGATTAGGTAAAGGATGGGGCAAAAAATGTTGTTGATATTAATGATTCCCCTATTTAGAAGTCTTCTCCTTATGGGGAGGGTGTTAGAAATCTAGGCAATGAGGAGGCATCAGTTGAGAGGACTAGGCATGAGGAGGATGGTGTGAATCTCAACCTTGTTAATCCTAAGTTGTTGAAGGTTAATCCTCTTTTTGAGGATTTTTCTTATCTGAATAATGACAATACTTCCATGTTTGAGCTGTTGGATATGGCTCGGTCGGGTGCCATGTGCACCTTTAAACTTTCCAAATGGGTGTTGCAAGAATTTATCAAGGTTAATATTAAGATTAGGGATTTGAAAGAGAACATGTTGAATCAACCGAAGGGCTCCTTTTCAGGCATTGTAATTGAAAGGTTGGTAGATTTAGAATGCTCATTTTTTTACTTCAAAACCTAGTGTGAGAATCACCTTGGTGAAATGGAGGGAAGGATTAAAGAAATGAATGAAGATATCAAGAAATTATTGTAGGTTAGTCATAGCTCGGTTAAGAATAGTGCGAAGTCCCTGAAGGTTCTTTTTGGAAAGATTAGTCAACTCAGGGAGGATCAGTTGTACTTTACAGACGTGATTGAGAAGGACCAGTCTTCCAAGGGCAAGGGAAAGAAGAACACCAAAGAAGAGGTCAAAGGCCTGTGCACCAAAATGAGGGGGAACCTTAGGAAGAAGTTTGAAGAAGAAAAGCAAGAATTAATGGACATGGTTAATCTGCATTGCAACCAGGAGATCAAGGTGGCCAACATCTTGAAAATTATGAAATAGTTTCTTTCTTTGTGTGGTTTTTTTTGTTTCTATTTTTGTTTCTTTTCTATTAGGTCACTATTTTTTGGTTGTTGGTTTACTTTTGGCTACTGCTTATGCTTCAATGTTTATCTCTTTTAACAACATTTTGATCTAATGTGATGTAAAGGGTTTTGGGTCCCTTCAAAACCTATTTTTCTAATATAATCAAAACATGCATTAATTATTTGTATTAATTATTTTACAGATGAAATAATAAAAAATAAAATATAAATGTCATCTAAAAAGCTTAATTACAATATTAATAATCAAAATAACAATTTTTTTTACTAAAAAAATATATTAAGAGATGATTCTAAGGTAATGATAAAATCAAAGGTATTGTTTATTTTTTTAAATATAATTTAATATAATTCAAATTTATTAACTAAACTAGAATAAAATATATATTGAGTAGATTAATAAATCTATTAAATTTATTTAATATTTTATATTAGATTAAATATAAAAAAATATCTATTCTAAATAAATATTTTAATTTTAGGTTAAAATATTTTATATATTATGGAATGTGAAAATAGAGATTGAAAATTCTTCAAAGATATTAATATTAAAGATTCACAAATTAAGTTAAAATATTTATCATTTTTAATATAAGAATTTATCATTTTTAATATAAGAATTAAAAGATATTGAATAAATTCCTACTATATTTTAAAGTTGAGATTTGATATTATATAAGTTTTTGAAATAATACTATTTTAAAAGACAAGAGGTCACAAGGTCCACTCCTCTCATCCTCATGGTATCAGAGGACATGTCGTGCCAATGAAATTGTATTGTTTAAAATATTTTTGTCTTTTTCCTATAGTCGACATTTAAGCACATATTTTTTGTTCTTGAAAATTATGGTTTATCTCTTTTTCTATTGGTTGGAGTAGGTCGATTTTTCATTTTTGTTTAAGTAAATTAGGAAAATAGGGGATGTTATATATTGTGACAAATATTTAATCAGGGTATGCATATTGTGCAAGTTTTGGTGGCAGGTTGGTGTGTACCGTAATAGTGAATGCATGTTTAATGCATTAAATGCAAGGTTTACAAAATGTGTTGGACAGTTGGCGGGTACACAAGCAGTGAATGCATAGTTAATTCATGAAATTTTAGGCGAGTGTTGGGTTTTATTTATGCTTATTCTCGTTTGTTTATTGTTTGTTGAGAAGCTTTGTGTTTTTAGCTCTGGTATGTCGTCTTCGATGTTTGTTATTTTATGTAGCGCTTGAATGGGGGAGGATCCATCAGAACTGTATAATACTAGTGAGTGGCTCATCTATTGTTTGTGATACTTGATAACTAGAAGTATTGGTCTCTATTACAGGGAAAACTAAATGGTTTGAGCAAGGTCTTGTTGACTGTGGAGGCTTTGAATGCATTAACTATGTGTTAATTGCTTGAGTGACCAACAGTTTATTAGCAAAGATTGCAAAATTTGTATTTAATGTCTGAATGTTTGCAAAAATTTATTACGCTTGTTTATTTTTTGCAAATTTTATTGTGTGTTTTTGTGTTTCATGTTTATGAACAATGTATTATATGTCATGGAGTGTGCTCATTTGTCTAATTTTTTTGTGAAATAGGAATCAATCCTTGTAATTGGAGACAAAGGAAAAGATCTATACAACTGCAAATATACTTGGTTGTTGAACAAGGAATTGGAAGGTCAAATTCTTGTATCATTCTTCCCCTTTGTTTGTAATGAATTCAGTGAACAATAAAGGAGAAGCCTAGTTCAATAATTTGACTTACCGAATAGATAGATGAGCATAGTGAATAACATGCCATGTAATTCATAAACATGAAACTATTCTTTGCCCAAAAGCAAGTTACTATTGCAATCATTGAATTTTCTTTTGAAATAGTTGCTTGGCTAGTCAAATTGTATTGTTTAAAATATTTTTGTCTTTTTTCTATAGTTGGGATTTAAGGACATATTTCTGGTGTTTGAAAATTATGTTTTAACTCTTTTCTATTTGTTGGAGTAGGTCTATTTTTTTTTTTTTATCGGTGATAAAGGTTTATTTTATTGAATTTAAAAGAAGATTACAACAGATTCTCCTGGTTCTCACCAGAATAAGAAACAAAAGAAAATCTCCATACCAAAACAACAAACACCATAGAGTTACATTTAAAGCCAGAGCTTCTGAAACATAAACTTTTAACAAAACTATAACTTTTCTCCACCACTTGGCCTTCCTTTGGTTTGAGATTGAAGGACCATAGCAAATCTTTTCCTTTTGCTAACTTTTCTCCCCTTGATGGTTTGCCAACCATCCTCCACCCTTGCAGCCACCTTCTGCCAATCCCTTCCCTTCGCTACAAACTCATCTTTCATCATTTCAGCCTCATCGATCTGCCTATCTTCCAATGCTTCATGTTGCATCCATGCATCATCTTCCACTGGTTGCACATTTCACCCTTCCTTCTCTCCACTACTTACCCCTTTTTATTTCTTCTTCAAAGAGCCTGATTTCTCCCTACATTCTGGGGTTTTAGCTCCATGATGAGTTACCGCTGCTTTTCCTTCACAAGTTTTTCCTTCATCAACATCTTTCAAGCTAGGCATCTCAACCAAACCTGATCCCCCCTAGACCTGTTCCTCTATTTGACTGTGGCAGAATAGTTTTTCCCACAGCCTCCAGAGTCACCTTATCTTGTTGTTTCACACTATTGTCTTGCTTTTCAACAACATAATGCTTCCTTGAGGCATCCTTCCACCAAGTAGCTGGTTTGGCCCATCTGGGTTTTGCACAGTTTGCAGCTATATGGCCAGTTTGGAAACACCTCCTGCAACAGAATGGTGCCCCTTCATAGTCCAAAGGCTGTACCCAACATCCTTTGGAAGTTTCAATTGAAATCTCTTCAGGAAGTGACTTTGATACTTCCATCTCCACCAAAATCCGGGCATACGTGGAATGTAAAAGATTTGAAGAGCCCTCATCAGTCATCAAAAATTCTCCTAGAGAGTTTCCAATGGCCTCCAAACAAGACTCAAACCAAAAATGGAGAGGCAAGTTTGGGAGTCTTACCCACAAAGGAACTTTATCAAAGGTCTCTGTTGCAGGGTTAAAAGCCTGATGCCAGGGCTTCAAGGAAAGAGCAAATTTCTCCTCCCAGCTCTAGAAGAAATCACACAAAATTTTGTTTCTATCAGCCATAGATTCAATCACCACTAGGAAAAAACCTTTGGCAACAGGATAGATTTGGATACAACCATCTACTATGTGTTCCCAATGTTCAAATATCCAATGATGTAAATCACATAAGCTGGGCCAAAAACCCCTGAACATTCCAATCACTCCTAAATTTGAAAAAACTTGAACATTATGAAAAACTTCCTTTTCTATCTCTTCCTGCAGAGAAATCGTGGGTTTCTGTGACTTTACCTCTGCAAAAACCTCCCCTGTTGCTTGATGCTGAGTCACCCTGTGTGCCTTTGCCTCTACATTGGTATTCCCTATTACTTGGTGCTTAGGCATCCCGAACGCACCCACCTCACCCTGTCATTTCCATGCCTCCTCGCTGGAAAACACCTCCACTTCGCATCCCCCTCCTGGTTGGAGTAGGTCTATTATTCACTATCATTTAAGTAAATTAGGAAAATAGGGGGACATTATGTATCCTGGAAAATATTTAATCATTGGATGCAAATTATGGGAGTTTTGGCAGCGGGCTGATGGGTACTGAAGCAGTGAATACATGTTTAATCCATTAAATGCAAATTGTGTGAGATGTGTTGGAGAGCTGGTGGGTATGGAAGCAGTGAATGCATAGTTAATTCATGAAATATTAGTCGAGTGTTGGGTTTTATTTGTGCTAATTCTCATTTGTTTATTGTTTGTTGAAAAGCTTGTGTGTTTTTAGCTCTGGGTTCCTCTCTTCCATGTTCTTTATTCTAGGAGCAGTGCACTACTCATGAGCAACTCGTCTGTCTGTTTATGATACTTTTTAAATTTATTTTGGTTTAAGTAAATTAGGAAAATGGGGGCACATTATCTATTGTGGAAAATATTTAATCAGTGGAAGAAAACTACGCGAGCTTTGGTGGCGGGCTGGTGTGTGCTGAAGCAATGAGTGCATGTTTAATGCATTAAATGCAAGGTTTGCGAAATGTGCTAGATAGCTAGTGGGTACAAAAGTAGTGAATGCATAGTTAATTCATGAAATCTTAGGTGAGTGCTAGGTTTTATTTGTGCTTATTCTCATTTTTTATTGTTTGTTGAGAAGCTTGTGTGATTTTAGCTCTATGTTGCTATCTTCGATGCTTGTTATTCTTGATAGCTCTGAGAAACATAATGGTTTGAGAAAGGTCTTGTCGAATATGGAGTCATTCAATGCATTGACTATGTATTCATTGCTTGAGTGGCTACTAGCCTATCAACAAAGCTTGTAAAATTTGTATTTAATGTCTAAGTGTTTGCAAAAATTTATTGCGTTGGTCTATTTTTTTCGAGGCCATCAGTCTATCAGCAAAGCTCACAAAGAAAATTGTGTAAGATGTGTTGGAGGGCTGGTGGGTACAAAAGTAGTGAATGCATAGTTAATTCATGAAATGTCAAGCGAGAGATGGGTTTTATTTGTGCTTATTCTCGTTTGTTTATTGTTTGTTGAAAAGCTTGTGTGTTTTTAGCTCTTGGTTGCACTTTTTTATGTTCGTTTTTCTATAAAAGTGCACTACTGGTGAGTGGCTAGGTTGTGTGTTTATGATACTTGATAACTAGAAGTATTGTTTGTTGTTACAAGTGCTAATGGGGCAAGTGGGTACAATAGATGACATATGCTTTGAGCAAGGTCTTGTCGACTGTGGAGGAATTGAATGCATTAACTACATGTTTATTGCTTGAGTGGCCAGTAGCCTATCAACAAAGCTAGAATTTTTTTTATCTAATGTCTGAATGTTTGTAGAAATTTATGACGTTGGTCTATTTTTTTAAAAAAATTATCATTATTTTTGTGGTTCATGTTTATGAAAAACATATTATATGTCATGGAATGTGTTGTTTGTTTGTGATACTTGATAGCTAGATGTATTGCTCGGTGTGACAGGGAAAGGTGAATGGTTTGAGCAAGGTCTTTTGGACTATGGGGGCATTAAATGCATTAACTGTGTTTATTGCTTGAGTGGCTACCAGTCTATCAACAAAGCTCACAAAGAAAATTGTGCAAGATGTGTTGGAGGGCTGGTGGGTACAGGAGCAATGAATGCATAGTTAATTCATGAAATATGAGGCAAGTACTAGGTTTTATTTGTGCTTATTCTTGTTTGTTTATTGTTTGTTGAAAAGCTTGTGTGTTTTTAGCTTTTGGTTTTGTTCTTCCATGTTTGTTATTTTGTAACAGTGCACTACTGGTGAGTGGATTGTCTCTATGTTTATGATACTTTCTTGTTGTTACAAGGGCTAATGGGGAAACTAGGTATAGTAGATGACATATGCTATGTAATCCAAAAACATGCAATGGCTGAAGTGGAGGAGAATTACCACAAGAAAAATTGAATACTTTGAGCAAGGTCTTGTTGACTATGGAGGAATTGAATGCATTAACTATGTGTTCATTGCTTATGTGGCAAGTAGTCTATTAGTAAAGCTCACAAAAATTTTATTTGATGTCTGAATGTTTGCAAAAAATTATCATGTTGGTCTATTTTTTTGGAAATTTTATAGTTGTTTCTATGGATGTTTATGAATAGTGTATTATATGTCATGTACTGTGCTCATTTGTCTAATTTTTACCTATAACAGGAACCATTACTTGTAGTTGGATTTGGAGGGAGACATCTATATGAGTGCAAATATACTTGGTTGTTGAACAAGCAACTAGAAGGTTAGATTCTTGTATCATTCTTCCTCTTTGTTTCCAATTAATTTTAAGTCTTCCAATGTGCATAGAAATTATGCTTTGGAAGAGTTGTGAACAATAAAGGAGAAGCTTGGTTCATGAATATGACTTACTGAATAGACAAATGAGCATAGTGAATGGTGTGTCATATAATTCATAAACATGAAGCATTTTTTTGTCAAAAAATAGGTCACTATTGCAATTGTTAGTTTGTGCCGATAGGCAGGTTTATAATTGCATTTGTTGAATTTTCTTTTGAAATAATTGCTTGTTGTTCTTAAACTTCTCAAAAGAGAAATGCAATAGTGGGGGAAGAAGACACATTATTCAAAGACTTATTATAACAAAATGGGGAACACTAGAAGATTGAAGGCGCATTATTGAATTCACTTTTGAAATAGCTGCTTGGCCAATCAAATTGTATTGTTTGAAGTACTTTTGTGTTTTTCCTATAGTTGGGATTTAAGGACATATTTTGATGTTTGAAAATTATGTTTTATCTCTTTTTCTATTGGTTGGAGTAGGTCTATTATTCATTTTCATTTAAGTAAATTAGGAAAATAAGAGGACATTATATATTCTAGAAAATATTTAATTGTGAAGCAGTGAATGCATTTTTAATCCATTGAATGCAAATTGTGCGAGATGTGTTGGAGATCTGGTGGGTACGTGAGCAGTGAATGCATAGTTAATTCATAAAATTTGAGGCAAGTGCTGGGTTTTATTTGTGCTAATTCTCATTTGTTTATTGTTTGTTGAAAAGCTTGTGTGTTTTTAGCTTTCCATGTTTTTAATTCTAGTAACAGTGGACTACTGGTAAGCGGTTTGTCTGTCTGTTTATGATACTTGTTAGCTAGAAGTATTGGTTGCTATTACAAGGGCTAGGGGGACAAATGGGTAAAGTAGATGACATATGCTATGTAACCCATGACAATGGAATAATTGAAGCCAAGGAGTAGGTGACTATTACAACTAACAAGAATTATCACAGTAAAATGTGAATGCTTTGAGCAAGGTCTTGTTGATTGTGGAAGCATTCAATGCATTGACTATGTATTCATTACCTAAGTAGCCATGAGCCTATTAGAAAAGCTCACAAAATTTGCATTTGATGTCTAGATGTTTGTAAAAATTTATCGCGTTGGTCTTTTTTTTTTGCAAATTTAAACATGTGCTTTTGTGTTTCATGTTTATGAATAACATATTATCTTGCACAATTTTCATTTAATAGACTATTGTTTCTGATCTGCGAGTCATATGATTTAATGCATTAAACATGCATTGACTGGTTCAACATCTACCATTTTGCTACCAAAGCTAACACAATTTTCATTTAGACATTAAATATTTGCATCAACCTGCACTTGTCTTTTTTGTTATGCTTTTGTTCCTAGCTCTTTCACTTATATCACTATATCTCATGTTCTATGAATTAAAACTTTTTGCTTCTTTTATTTTGCAGTCAACATCTTTTTCCTTTATATGCTAGACAATACTTTATTTTCTTATGTTTCCTTTTAAATGGATTAAACTCTGGTATTACAACTTTTTAGTATGCAATATATTAGCAATATAAAACATACACATTTTAAAAGGAAACTTGACATACTTAGTTGGCCAATCAAATTAATTTGAATTTTTTTATAATTTGTTTCTATTTCACTTATTTGCTTACACAAAGAGTAGCAGACCTACTCCATGCAATAAAAATATAGATAAATGATAGATTCCATACATGAAAGATTCAATTGATACTTGATTGAGTTCTCTTTGAGCTTCTTTACCAGTTACTTATTTTTTGTAGATAAATAAGTAAGCAACAACATACACTCTATAACAAAACATAGTGAATGTAGTGGGAACGCTTACTATTGCATTTGCTGAATTTTCTTTTGAAATAGTTTCTTGATCAATGAAATTGAACTGTTTAAAATACTTTTGTCTTTTTCCTACAATTGGGATTTAAGGACATATTTTCTATGTTTGAAAATTATAATTTATCTCTTTTTCTATTGGTTGGAGTAGGCCTATTATTCATTTTCGTTTAAGTAAATTAGGAAAATAGGGAGACATTATATATTGTGACAAATATTTAATCAGTGATGCAATATGTGTGAGGCAACGACTCAAAAGTTTGTTGAAAAACATGATATGTTGTTGTTAATCAAAGGGACCATTCCTAAATGAGAATTCTTGTGTATGCTTTCACATCGTACTGATATCAGGAGAAGGGCAACCACTTAAGTGACTTTGTATAATGAATACAGTTGCAACAAGTTACTATTGCAATTGTTCAATTCACTTTTGAAATAATTGCTTGTCTGATGAAATTGTATTGTTTAAAATACTTTCCTAGTAGGCTAGTGCCTATCTAAGCAATGAATTCAGAGTTAATGCATTGTATGCTTATACAAGGAAGACGAACTTTCTCAAAGATATAAAAGAGTATTGCTTTATTTAGTAACAACAGACTACAAGTGTACCATCAAAAAATAGACCCTTCCCATTTTCATGGTCTTTTAGGTCTTGTTTCATAGTGTTGGAGCTATGTTGCTTTGATTTTATGATGTATCTTGGCTTGAACATGCTTATTTTGGTGCTAAAATTCAAAGAACGACGTCTTGTGAAGGTGTTGTGAAGTATTGTAAGACATTTCTACATTCTTCTAGATTCTATTTAATGAAATTCACCTAAAAACCACCTTTTTACACATCAAAAAGTCCTATTTTGGAGTGTTGTAAAGTCATGTAACAATATTTCACGCTTTTCTAGGCATATTTTCACTATTTACACCTTTCTCATGCTTTATTTTGTCTTTTTATGCCCTCATATGCTTATATTAAGTGTATTTTTGGGTCCTATCCCGACAAACAACATTAAACATGACTTAATTTCTAACACTTGGCTGTGGGTCTTAGGTGGGACTCATTCGCCAAGGGTGGCGAATGAGTCCCCCTTGGCCCTTAAATTAAAAAAAATTCAAAATTTCTTTTGGGATTTTACTCAAATTCACTTCATGTTGGCTTGTGATGAGGTATGAATGGATAGTAAGGCACAATATTTGTATAAACATGTGATTTTAACCTCATTTTACATCTCCCATTCACTCATTCATTCAAGCATTCATAATTCAAGTAATCTTCAAGCACTCAAGCATCTTGCATCATCAATTCAAGCACTTTCAAGCACTTTGTAGCAGACATTGACATCACTTCAGATTTGCATATTCAAGGATGTGGTAAGTTTTTAATACTTTCATGTTATTCATTTATCATTTCCTTTGCATTTCATTCATTTCTATTGGGTTTGATTACTAAAGTGGGGTTTGACCAAGGCAAACCCCTATTCACTAACCCCCCAACATTTTCCCCCTTTGCATGTGTCTTTGTAGCCTTTGTTTTATAGATTTGACAGGTTTAAAGGTGTTGAAAAGTGGATTTCAAGTCAACTAGGCTCTTCAAATGAATTCATCATCTATTCAAGCAATTTGAGTGACTTTCAACATGTTTTCTGCAAAATTGACCTTGACAACCATACATTCAGTCATTACTAGATTTGGAGTAGTAGAGTTGACCTTTGACTTTTCAGAAATCTTGGGGAGGACTGATTCACCACCCTTGGCGAATGAGTCCCACCTAAAATCTAAAAATATGCATTTTTTCATAAATCAACTCCATTAGAAATTAGATTATGACACTTTTTCACTAGTCGAAGGACTAATTCGCCACCCTTGGCGAATGAGTCCCACTGTGAATTTTTTTTTTTTTCATTAGCATTCCAGACATTCTAGAAAGCTCACACATCATCCAGGTGTACTCAAATTTGACCCTACACTTTCTGTTCTGCATATTTCTTTCAATTTCTTCATATTTCATAGTTGTTTGCATATCACACTGTGTTTTCAAACATAGCATAAATTGCATCTTTGCATTCATTCTAGATCATTTTAATCAATAAATTGCACTTATATTAGTTCATTTACATAACATAACATTTCATACATCCTAATTTGAATGTTACATAAGCATTTTAGGATCTAATCTCTCTCCTTTTGGGTGAAAAACCCTATAAGAGTTAGAGAGTCCATTGGGTCCTAAAATCTACATTTCATTTTGGTGAACCTGACTCTTGAACATTTTTAAACTTCTGATTGCATTCATATCTTGCATCCTAGTCTACATTTGCATTAACATTCAATTAGGACATTGGATTGGTTATTGCATCCCAGGATCTTTCATTTTGCATTACTGAAAAACTCATTTAATTTTCATTCTTGCATTCAATTTCATTGAAAAAACTAAAATTTTGCATTTTGTGCTTGTCTTTGCATTCTGAAAAGCATTTAATTCATTCTTAAAATTCTAAAAAATACAAAAAAATTGCATCCTGGGACTCATTTGCCACCCAGGGTGAATTAGTCCCTTTGCATATTTTAGACAATAATCTTACATTATTTCTAGCATTTTTCTACATTCCTGTTTCCCCTTTCTGCATTATGTTTCCAATAACAGATTCTCTGTTTTTCTTCATTTATCGCATCTTAGTTCATTGGCATCATGGCATTTTCTTTCAATAAGTTTTGGCATTCTTTGAAATCATTGGTAGACATGTCCAATTGTACCTTTTTCTGTGACCTTAATGACATTGTACACTCTCATGCTCCTTTAACTCCTCATGGTTGTCCTCCTTGTGAAGTAGACATCATTGGAGAAGATGATGTTAGCATGAAAAAGTTCTATAATGATTGCCTTGACAACTTAGAAGCAAATGCAACCTTTTACCCCTCTATGAGATCACGAGACCTTCCCAATGTTGTACCAACTGATCACTTTGCTTATTTACATCTCAAAATCAACACAAGACCTATGGTTCCTCCCTCAAGTGAACCTAGTTCCTCTCAACCACCACAATCCCAACCATGCTATGAGCACAAAGTCACAAAAAATCTTGTCAACCTTGAAGAAACATATGGTAGAGGATTCACTATATTAAGTAAACAAGGTTGTGGCATAAAACATGAACATGACATCCATCAACTCTTCGAACAACAACCAACTGATGCACATACAATAGGATTAGGATATCAAGATCCTTCTCATCCTGACATATATTCTCTTCAACCTAGGAGACTTCCAGAAGTTGGCAAGGTCATCTTGAATTCTCCTCCTAATTTGAACATTCTCCTTCCACATGAACAACCATTCTCTCCTTCTAATGAAAAGGATGTTAGGATCTCTATGGATTCTAGTCTTGCTTTTACTCATGAAAAAGGAGAACCTAGTAAACGTAAAAGACCATACAAAATGAAGAAGACAAAGTTTCCTACACATCCTCCACCTGAATGTGAAAATAGACTTCAATTTCTTTTAAACAAAGGTCTTATCCTTTTGCCACCTTCAAATAGGTTGGTTATTCACACTCACAACTCCAAAATACCATATTGCAAATATCACTGTATTCTTGGACATCGAACTGAAGACTATTAGACTTTGAATGAAATACTGAAAAAGAATCACTTCATGGAAATTTACTGTTTTCCTCTCATCCCTTAAAACACCATTATCCTTTCATGCCATGGTTGTAGAATTTTCCCATTCTCACTACTGCATGAACCCTTCCCATCACTCATCTCGGCTCATTCTTGCTTTTACACTTTATGGGAAGCAAGACATTGCTAGCCTTGTCCTGGTAATGCATTTTCTTGTCTCTTAACCTTGTTATTCCTTTTTCCGCTTGTTCATACAAGACTGAGAAAACAATAACTTAGTTAATGGTTAACTTACATTTTCATTGATTGTCTTTTTCATTTTCCTTTTTCTTCATGTGCGTATTGTATTCCCCCGTATCATGCGTTTGATGTTTCCTTCTCTTTGTACACTTCTTCTATGTGTATCTCTATTCTTCTATTTTTCGCCCCTTTCAATTTTTGCTTTTGTTTTCTGTTTTCCTTTGGGGATGACGCAAACTGTAGAGACGCCCTAAGTCTCTTCCATGTTGACCCAAATGGTCCTTGTCTTTTGCATTTTGGTTTTGTGTTTTCCTTTGGGGATGATGCAAAGCGTTGAGACACCTTTTGTCTCTTCCATGTTGACCCAAAAACCTCCTTCCTTTTTCTTTTCCTTTTTCCTTTGTCTTTTCTTGTGTTTTTCCTTTTGGGGATGCCGCAAGGCATTGAGACCGAAATGTCTCCTTCATGTTGACCCAAAAGCTTTTTCACTTTTCTTTTTTGTCTTTTTGCTTGTGTTTTCCTTTTGGGGATGATGCAAAGTGTCAGGACCACAATGTCTCTTCCATGTTGACTCAAAACAAACTTTGTTTTCCTTTGCTTTCGCTCTCTTTGTGTCATTCTTCCAGTTCTATGTGATTTGGGGAATGATGACAGTTCTGAGCTCTTTCATACAAAAATACATTGCAGCAATGAACATATTGACCCCAAATCCATAGATCCCTTATGTGTTTGGTGTGCTTTCTTTTCTAGGGGGAAACTCCCTTCTTTCTTTTCTTTTCCTTTCTCCTTGTCATGACACAGCTTAACCTCAAAACATATGACTTGGCATAGAGCTTTCTAGGTTGGCGCTCGTGTCTTGTTTTCTTTTTGCATTTTCTTTTCTTCTCTACTTTAAAGTAATTGCTCACAGAACGATGTGTAACAACTCCTTTAAAGTGGGGGGCATACATTAAAATTATTTCATTTGCATTCTTAGCGAAGCCTTGTCATTTACATGATGCGTTTGTCACTTTGTGGATGACATTGGGTGTGATGTCCATAAGTGTGATCTTTCTTAGCATATTGCATTCCTCTTGGTGGTTTGATGTGACACACTGCATCCCCTAAGTTGCGAATATGCTATTCTTTGATTGGTCCTCTTTTGGAGACATTAGACACAATGTTCCCTAAGTGACTGACCTTGCATAAACTAAACAAGACTCCTTTGAACATATTACACATGACATTTTTTACACATAACATTCTCATTTAACCACCTTGCATAACACAACTTGCATGCTTGTGGAGCTGTCTTATTTGTTTGGCCACCTTGCATAACACAACTTGCATGCCTATGGTGCCATCCTATTTTTGAAACTTAAACAAACATTTTCATTTTCTTTGGCTTTGTGGCACCTTGTTAAAGTTATCAAATGGGTATAGCTTTAGCATGGTTGAGTGGGAAGCCCAACTAGCGGCATGACTTTTCCCCATAGCCACTTTTTGTGTTTGTTTGTGAGTGCATACCAACTAGCGTATGTATCTTACTTTTTGGGCCTTCTCACCTCGCGAAAAACTAGTTCCGTGGCCCCAGAGTGAGTACAAATTCTCTCTTTTTCAAACAATCAGCCTAGATCTCTTTTCACAACTAGTTGGATTGATGATCAAAGCTTCACTCAATTCCTCTCAACACTTGTGTGTTCCTTTGTCCTTATGTTCAGTTTGTCATGGGATCTTCATCCTGGGGGCTTGATTATCCTTCTTGTTTGTTGTATTCCATCTTGCTAACATAAGTTCATTCAAACCCTCTTCTCGATGTTCATGGCTACTTTAGCATGAGAAAGCAAGTTTCTCTCACTAAAGTGGGGGCTAAATGTACCATCGAAAAATGGACCCTTCCCATTTTTATGGTCTTTTAGGTCTTGTTTCATAGTGTTGGAGCTATGTTTCTTTGATTTTATGATGTATCTTGGCTTGAACATGCTTATTTTGGTGCTAAAATTCAAAGAACGACGTCTTGTGAAGGTGTTGTGAAGTGTTGTAAGACATTTCTACATTCTTCTAGACTCTATATAATGAAATTCACCTAAAAACCACCTTTTTACACATCAAAAAGTCCTATTTTGGAGTGTTGTAAAGTCTTGTAACAATATTTCACGCTTTTCTAGGCATATTTTCACTATTTACACCTTTCTCATGCTTTATTTTGTCTTTTTATGCCCTCATATGCTTATATTAAGTGTATTTTTGGGTCCTATCCCGACAAACAACATTAAACATGAATTAATTTCTAACACTTGGTTGTGGGTCCCAGGTGGGACTCATTCGCCAAGGGTGGCGAATGAGTCCCCCTTGGCCCTTAAATTCAAAAAAATTCAAAATTTCTTTTGGGATTTTACTCAAATTCACTTCATGTCCGCCTGTGATGAGGTTTGAACGGATAGTAAGGCACAAGATTTGTATAAATATGTGATTTTAACCTCATTTTACATCTCCCATTCACTCATTCATTCAAGCATTCATAATTCAAGTAATCTTCAAGCACTCAAGCATCTTGCATCATCAATTCAAGCACTTTCAAGCACTTTGGAGCAGCCATTGACATTACTTCAGATTTGCATATTCAAGGATGTGGTAAGTTTGTAATAATTTCATGTTATTCATTTATCATTTCCTTTGAATTTCATTCATTTCTATTGGGTTTGATTACTAAAGTGGGGTTTGACCAAGGCAAACCCCTATTCACTAACCCCCCAACATTTTTCCCCTTTGCATGTGTCTTTGTAGCCTTTGTTTTGCAAATTTGATAGGTTTAAAGGTGTTGAAAAGTGGATTTGAAGTCAACTAGGCTCTTCAAATGAATGCATCATCTATTCAAGCAATTTGAGTGACTTTCAACCCGTTTTCTATAGAATTGACCCCGACAACCATGCATTCAGTCATTACCAGATATGGAGTAGTAGTGTTGACATTTGACTTTTCAGAAATCTTGGGGAGGACTGATTCGCCACCCTTGGTGAATGAGTCCCACCTAAAATATGAAAATCTTCATTTTGTCAAAAATCAACTCCCAGCTATTAGAAATCAGATTCCAACACTTTTCCACTAGTCAAAAGATCCATATTGTTGGAATTAGACTTGGTTCTTCAACAACAAGCTACAAGGTCAAATTCTTGTATCATTCTCCTGCTTTGTTTGCAATGAAATTTAATTCTTCCAATGTGTCTGACAATTATGTATTGGACGAGTTGTGAACAATAAAGGAGAACGCTGGTTGAAGAATCCAACTTCCCAAAGAAACAAATGGGCATAGTGTATGACATGCCATGTAATTCATAAACATGAAAATATTTTTTTCTCTATAGCAAGTTGCTTTTGCAATCAAAGATATGCATAATTGCAATTGTGTGATATGCAATTCATTTGTTAAATATTTCCTAGAATTTATGATGTCTTCCTGCTCTCCTATTTTTCTTAAACGAATATCGATAATAAACCTAGTGCATTAATCATGCATTCACTGTTGTAGTGCCAACTAGCCCATTGGAGAACCTTGTGCAATTTGCATCCAACAATTAAATATTTTCCAAAATATATAGTGTCCTATTCTCCTAAATTACTTAAACAAAAATGAATAGTAGGCCTATGCAAGAAAATCAAATTTGATTGGGCAAGTAAGTATTACAATTTCAAATGAGAAAATTAAGAACTGAATGCACATTGTGTCAGCTTTACTATTGTTGTGCACTTGATGCACTTGGCATTTTTCTCAGAGGCAAGTTACTATTGCAATCAGGGCAGGTCACTATTGCAATTGTAAAATGTACATTGGATATGGTAGGCTTGTTGATCAATCTATAACTCTTGCATTAAATCCCTCCATGGTTGGAAAGACGTTGTCCAAAGTATACAATTTCCCCCTTCATAATTCTCATTTGTTTACTATGCCTGGATTCCAAAGGAAATAATTGCATATGTAACCTAATTCTCAGTTCACTTGTTTCATGTTTATGAGTTGGATAGCATATGCCGATTGCTTTATCCATTTACCATAGCTTGTGTATTAACTTCAGTTTACTCTGGTTCCTAAGTTAGCTTTAGTGTTTAGGAAACATGTGTGTACATTATTTTCAAAGTTAACTTAACATCCTGAAGTAATTGGTAGTTGTGCACCTACTTTTGCATGTGTACAATTACGCGTATTTGATACAGTTCACTTCTTCAAGTTCTTTATAAACAATGTAATCATAACCATTTCAATTTGTTTGAACTGATCCTCAAAGTTATTATACATTGAATCTTTGATTCTCTAGAAACTAAAAAAGCAATGTAAACTGTAAAAAATATACAAAAGCATTGGAAAGCTACTGCTGGGCTATTTTACAACAATTTATTGTTGTTTTGGACAAAATGTTCACTGCATCATCTATGTTTTGTTACTAGAAAATCCCCAATTTTAAAATACTATTTTTTTAAAGAATCCTCTCTCATTTTCTTTTGGAAATATGACATCCAATTTTCCCATTTTCTGATTATTAACTAGATTGATGAACTTTTCACATTTGTACTAAACCAATGTTTAAAAATTGAAAAATGCCATTAATGGCAATATGACAATGGACAACGCAGACATGATAGCTTGTAGAAATTCAAGGCCTGTTCTATGGTTTGCTTCCAATAAGCATTTCATGTCCCTAGATTTTTTCTAGTAGACAAGTTATTGTTGCAGCTAGACCAGGTTGCTATTGCAATTATTTGATGTGTTAGTTTAAGATGTTAACTTTGCAGACAATATATGCATATGTTAATTGAATGGGCAAATGTACTAAATACTAGACCTAGCTTAGAAATGCTATGAAGGTAGGGAACTGTTACAATCTTTTAATTTGCAATTGAACGATAGTAAACAAAGAGGAATTATGACAGGAATAACTAAATACCACATAAATTATAGAATTTCACTGGCACTAATATCAAATGCACGTCCAACGATTTGCTAGAATTTGGAACAAAATAGACCAATGTGATAAATTTTTGTAAACATTGAGACATTAAATTCAAATTTTTTGAACTTTGCTGATAAGCTATTAGCTACTCAAGCAATGAATACATAGTTAATGCATTGAATTCCTTTGCAGTAGACAAGACTTTTCTCAAAGCATTCAATTTTCCCTGTGCTAATTCTCATTTGTTCATTGTATGTCAATTGCAAATGAAACCATTGCAATACTCACCAGATCCTTGGCTTTGACTGTTCCCTGTTAATATGGTAGATAGCATATGTCATCTACTATGGCTGTTTGTGTGATTAGGCCTTTTGGAAATAAGCAATACTTCTAGTTGCATTGGCATAGATGTACTTGTATCAAGACAAGAGCAAGAAGCATCTACTACTATTAAAAGGTCCCATTAGAAAACTGTGAACAATTTCTCCCCGGTTCTTAGAAAGAAGGTAGAAAAACTAACGAAAAAGGCTTCACTGGTTAATAAGAACTTTATTCGAAGGGCTTACAACCTATTTAATAATAGTCTACCAAGTTTACTAAGGTATAACAATTGATTTAGAAAATGTCTTCCCCAGGATTTGCAGATTATACTGTAATGCGTGAACCGATGGACAAATTTGTATCAAGTCAACATTGTTACATGATGGAGCATACACAAGCCTTTTCGTTTACACCTGTTTAGCATTGTAACATTAGTTTGACAGAGTATTGCTTTGTCAACTATTGTGATTGGTTTCATCCGTTAGCATGAGCATATCATGTTTATCAAGGAACTTTTTGAATGTTCTTGTGGTTTAAGATGTTGAGTTAACTTTGTAGAAAATATATGCACACATTTATTCAATGGACAGATGCCCTAAAACTAAACCTAACTTAGAAATCTTATGAAGGTAGGTTACTGTTGCAATCTTCCTATTTGTAATTGAAACATAGTAAACAAAGAAAAGTTATCAAGAAATAACTGAATGCTACATAGATTATAGCAATCAGCTGATGCCCATATCAAATGCACATCCAATGATTTGCTCAAGTTTGCAACAAAGTAGACCAACACGATATGTTTCTGCAAACATTCAAGCATTAAATAAAAAATTTGTGAGCTTTGCTAATAGAGAAGTGGCCACTCAAGCAAATTCTGCCAACTTTGGCAGCAGAGTGGTAGGTACTAAAGTAGTCAATGCATGTTTAATGGATTGGATGGTCTAACTATTGGATAAGAAATAATATTATGTTAAATGTAAATTGTGCAAGATAAACTTTTACAAACATCCAGACATTAAATACAAATTCTGCGAGCTTTGCCGATAGGTTGGTGGCTACACAAGCAATGAATACATAGGTAATGCATTGAATGCCTCCATAGTTAGCAAGATATTGCTCAAAGCTTTCAGTTTTCCCTGTCTTAATTCTCATTTGTTGCAATTCTTCTATTGGTTGGAGTAGGCCTATTACTCATTTTTGTTAAAGTAAATTAGGAAAATAAAAGGACACTATATATTTTGCAAATATTTAATTGCTGAAAGCAAATTATGTCATCTTTGATAGCAGGGTGGTAGATACTCAAGTATTCAATGCATTAAATGGTATGAAAGGCAGATTAGAAACAATGGTGTATTAAATGCAAATAACATAGGAAATGCATTAAACATTTTTAGCAGAGAAATGACATTAACAAGTGTGTAAAAAAATATGATATGCTAGTATTAGTGATAGGAACGAATCCCAATATCTCCTAGTTTATTTTGCTAGATAAATCAATACTCTTTTAGATATTTGAGCAAGGCCTTGTTCCTTGTACATACAGACAATGCATTGACTCTAAATTCATTGCTTGGATAGGCATTAGCCTACTAGCAAAGTAGTTTAAGCAATACAATTTCATTGGACAAGCAACTATTTCAAAAATGAATTCAACGATTGCAATAGTAACTTGGTGCAATTGTACTCATTTTACAAAGTCATCTAAGTGGTTGCGCCTGTCCTGATATTAGTATTTCTATCCTATTGTGATTAGAAGTATTCTTCAATATTATAAGGCCTAATTGTACAAATAGGTATAGTAAATGACAAATGACATGAAATAGTTGAAGCCAATGAGTAGGTTACTATTGCAATGGTTTCATTTGTAATTGAGAAGTAGTAAATAATTTATCTCCTTTTTTATTGGTTGGAGTAGTTTTATTATTCATTTTTGTTAAAGTTGATTACAAAAATAGGAGGACATTATATATTTTACAAATATTTAATCACTCTCATTTGTTGCAATACTACTGCTTCGCTTCAACTGTTCCATGTTTATGTGTTGCATAACATATGTCATTTACTGTACTCATTTGTGATGTTCACTCTTGTAACAGTAATCAATGTTTCTAGCCATTGAGTATCACAAATATACATGCAAGCCACTTGCTAGTAATACACTGTTCCTATGGTATCTCCTATGTTCAAGCGCGAGACAGACTAACGAACATCGAAAGGGTGTGTGCAAAGCTAAAAAACACAAAAGCTTTTCAACAAACAATAAACAGAAGAGAATAAGCATAGATAAAACCTAGCATTCATCTAGAATTTCATGAATTGACTATGCATTCATTGCTTATGTACCCTCCAACTCTTCAACACTTCTCAGAGAATTTGAAATTAATGCATTAAACATGTATTAATTGCTTGATGATAAAATTTGCAAAAATAGTAGGCCATTTGTGATAGATTTTTGCAAACATCTAGACATTAAATACAAACTTAGCGAGCTTTGCTAGTAGACTAATGGCCACTCAAGCAATGAACACATAGTTGATACATTCGATGCCTCCTGAGTTTCTAGGACCTTGGTCAAACCATTCAGTTTTCCCTGTAGCAGCGAGTGATACTTCTAGTTATCAACTATTAGAAACACGTTGACGAGCCACCCAACAGTAGAGCACTGTACCTACCACTCTTACCGTGCTCAAGTGCTACACAGAATAACAAAAATTGGAGAGGAGAACCAAGAGCTAAAGACATAGAAGCTTTTGAGCAACCAATAAACAAACAAGAATAAGCAAAAATAAAACCCAACTCTTGCCTCAAATTTCATGAATTAACTATGCATTCATTGCTTTTGTACCCACCATCCCTCCAACACATCTCACACAATTTTCTTTGTGAGATTTGTTGATACACTGGTAGCCACTCAAGCAATAAACACATAGTTAATGCATACAATGCCCCCACATTCCACAAGAGCTTGCTAAAACTATTCAAATTTCCCTATAACACCAAGCAATAATTCTAGCTATCAAGTATCATAAACAGACAACATAGTCCATGACATATAATACATTTTTCATAAACATGAACCACATAAAAAATGGTAAAATTTACAAAAAAATAGACCAACGTCATAAATTTTTGCAAACATTCAGACATTAAATAAAAAAATTGTGAGCTTTGCTGATAGGCTACTAGCCACTCAAGCAATAAACACATAGTTCATTCAATGCCTCCATAGTCGACAAGACCTTGCTCAAAGCATATGTCATCTACTATACCCACTTGCCTAGTTAGCTCTTGTAACAACAAGCAAAACTTCTAGTTATCAAGTATCATAAACGCACAGCCAAGCCACTCAGCAACAATGCACTTTTATAGAATAAAAAACATGGAAAAGCTCAACCAAGAGCTAAAAACACAAGCTTTTCAACAAACAATAAAAAAATGAGAATAAGCACAAATAAAACCCAACACTCGCTTGAGATTTCATGAATTAACTATGCATTCACTGCTTATGTACCCACCAACCCTCCAATACATCTCGCATAATTTTCTTTGTGAGCTTTGCTAATAGACTGATGGCCACTCAAGCAATACACACATAGTTAATGCTTTCAATGCATCCATAGTTGACAAGACCTTGCTTAAACCATTTAGTAGTAGATGGCATATGCTATGTGTAACTTAGGGTTTCCTTTAGGTTTAAGATTAGAGTTGTTAGTAAAGATAAAGAAGATAAAGACAATGAAACCCAAAGATCTATTGAGTACAAAGGAAATTAAACGATAAAAAAATTATACCTATTTCTCGAATTTTCCATGATTACCTCCATAGTACCTTCTACCTTGCTGGTTGACGTGTTTCCCTCAGATTGAATGTGTGAGCAAACCTTGACGAAGTTCTACACCAAGCTTTGAAGGATTTGATCACATGTCTAAAGCCTATGCCTAAGTGACTAAGAATGACTATGCCTAAGGATTTCAAGACTCAATGAAATGTGCCAACAATTGCTATGAAAAATCTATGTGTGCAAGTGCAAAAGTGTATAGTGTGTCTGTCTCTGTGTAATCAAGAAATGAGAGGAAAATGGCATTTTATAGAAAATGCCATTTTGAATGGACGGATGAGATGAGAGAATGAGAAAATGCCCTAGAATCAATGGTTAAGATTCAAAATTTTGTAGATCTCTTTCTCAGCTTTCCAGAACTTTAAACGGTTTCAAATTTCGTTAAGATTTGAGAAAGTTATGGCCATTTTAGTGATCGCCGTTTTTTAAGCTTTAGTTGTTAAAACCCGAATTGTCTTTTGTTTATAACACTTTTGTCTTGTAGGATTTTGCAAAATGTTTTCTGGGTTTTGAAGGTCTATGTATTAGCTTTCCATAGATATCTACGATTTAAAATTTTGTTTAGTTTTGAGGAAGTTATCACTATTTTAGTTTGTTGTTTTCATTTAAGTTTTTTTTTTTTACTAATCTTTGTTTGCAGCATTTGGTGGTTACTTTTCGTGGGTCAAAGGAAAAAATTCAAACTTCTAACTCATGGTCTTGCAGGTTCAAATGTCAAAGAATAAACACTAAAACATTGTGTCTATATTTTTCTTAGATTAGTACACACTTACTTTTAGTGCAATTAAAAAGAACAATGTCTTCTAATTTGCATGACTGTGTTTGCAAAATGGTAGGCGAGTATGCTCTTACCTTGTGAAAACTCGGTGATCAGAAAACCAGACCCATTCTTTCTTTTTTTAATTACCCTCACGAATTAGTAATTGAAGTATCCTCTCCCCTTGCGCTTTCGAGCGACCCTGGGTGTAAGAGAAACGATTACTAACTCTAGAACTTGGGCCTGTTTTGGTCTGAAAAAGTACTCACCCCAGGACGACTCAGACCGGTAGCACCCTGACACCGAGGGACTTCCAGCTAGTGTACAAAATTGGATTCTTGGGGAAAGCCCAAGAATCACGTGTGTGGTTCCGACGAGATGGATCCGAAAGGGGACTCTCACCACATGGATCATGCTCCATGAACGGAATGCCCATATTAAAAACCTCTTGTTTTAGTGTCCAACCGTTCTATTGGCTGTTGCTTGATATAGTGCAGGGTACAGTATCATGCCCGAAGACACTCACTACTGATCCCCTTGAGTAGAGATAGCAATTCTTGGGAAGTCATTACCCAAAGAATCCGAATTTGGTGTGCTCGAATGACGTTAATGAGCCGTGGAGGGGAGCCAATGCCACCAAATTCTAAGCTATCCGCTCTCGAGAAGGAAAGGTGTTTATCACCAGTCCGGGGTATATCGGTGGGCTGTATCAAGTATACAAACCCTTGGCCTATTGGCCTTTTAGGATTGTACTTGTCTTATGTGTGCTTTCTTACACCCAAAACATTGTGTTTGTCAAGTGCTTGTTGGATTACTCAAACATTATACACAACAGTCACAAATTTGGACACAAACAACGACCTTAGACAACTCATAATTTTCAACAAAACATCAAAAACAATCTCAGTCCTCATTCTCGTCATCCTTATTTGAGAAATCCCTTTTTATTATTGAGACTAGCCTTCAAAGATAGAAAGGTCAAATGGAAAACTTTGGACAAGATTTCAATCCCAACCTCGATAATAACACTTATGACACAAACCAACATTGGACCTTTTTTGACCCATTTCACAACATGAACATGCAATCTTCCATGAACATGCCATCTTCATCACAAAACCTTTCTGAGCCATTAATAAAAAGAGACCAGAATGGACGAGTATATGTAGAAGACTTAGAAGCTGTAGCGCAAAACCCTGATATAGCCTCGTTTGTAGAAAAATCAGTCTTACAAGACCCTCAAAGATATTTAGCTATACTTTTGGACCAAGGGGCTAAGTTACCACACGACTTTGACATAAATACTATGAGACCTCCATCCGTCTATTCTCACCATCAACAGTCACTTAACACAAGTCCTGCCATGAATTCCCAACAAACATCCATTACTCACCCTTATCCTAACTTTGACAAGGGAAACCAACTATCCACTAGTCCATTTCAAGTCTCCACGTCATATGCTAGTCCTTCACCTATCGTCCCTTATCAACCTTCCACCAACTCATGTCAAGTCCCTACATCATACCATATCGATCCGGTCCAAGTCTCTACATCCTATTTTAGTCAACCTTACACTAATCTAGTCCAAGACTCCATGGCATATCTAGTTGAAGTCCCCATGTCACATCCTATGCCATCACATCCTAATCCAGTCTGAGACTCCGTGTCATATCTGGTCCAAGTCGCCACATCATACCCTTGTCCTTCACATACTAGTTCAATGCAAGTACCCATGTCATATCCTAGTCCTTCACATACTAATCCCGTCCAAGTCCCCATGTCCTCTCCTAATCCTTTTCAAATCACCCCCTCACAAGCCACATCTAGTCATGAATATTCTATCATTACTCAAAGTCAAATCCCATTTAATAAACTTGAGGATACATGTCAAAATGAAAGCCCAAAGCATGACATTATAATGTCACCCTTATGTCAAGAACAAGGTAGTCCATCCCATAACCCTATCTTTCAGTCCTTCCATGAAGTCCTTCAAGACAATCATGACATCCAAAACACACCTCTCCTTGACAACGACTCTATTTCCAACTGTATCATCCACGACAAACCCATCTTTGACCAAGAACCCATCATTGACCAAGAAGTCCAAATCCATGACAACCCCATCTTTGACCAAGACCCTACCATTGACCAAGAATTCCAAAACGATCCACTCCTTGACATTTACGCCATTCATGATCAAACACTTTCCGACGTTATAAAGGCCCCAACTATTGACACTTCCCACGATGAGACACTTGCCTCCATGGGACACATAGACGATATTCCTCCAGAACAAGAATCTTCCACTAGGGACATGCTTGCATATGATCAAGTTATAGCTAAAATCATTGGACTCTATGACACTAAACATAATGATGGCTTCGACATTTCCTTGGAAGCACCAACAGAATCATCTGAACCTGACATGTCACACAATCAAACCAAAGATATCAGTCAAGAATATGTCCAACATGACAATGAAGCTAAGACACTTTATCAACTAGGGTCATCTATCTTTGTCAGAGCAGGCTTTCTCGTAGATGAGAACATTACAAGTGATAGTGTCCACATATACAATGATGGGTTAGTATCTTGCTTTCAAAACAACAAATACCCCATCACAAATAGAATCTGTCAAAGCATGCAATATCAAGGCAAAGGACTAGGCATACATGAGCAAGGCATTCTAGAACCAATACAGCTTCAGAAAAATTACAGACATCAAGGTCTTGTCTATTCCTCAGACAGCAAATCAAACGATGTTAGTGGTACCTCCTCAATACTGGGGGAAACTTTGTCAGATACAAACATCAAAATGGAGTCCATGAGAAATCCTTGTCATAAGATTGCTGCCAACACCCCCTCCACCCACACCATGAACCGCCATTCCATCATAAATAAACCTTCCCTTTGGAACCAACAAAAACAAGTCTTACAAGTCAAAAGATCAAAATAAAATGTCAAAGGCCATTGAATCAAACAAAAGGACAAGTGGACAAATGAAATTAAAATGGATCCCAAAGAAAGATGGATCAAACAAAGACACCAAGTCAAATACAAAAGTCAATCACAATGTGGAGCCACAAGACAAGAGGACTCCCACATATAAAAAAATGTCCACCTCCTTCAAAATGGTCATCAAGAAAGGCATCTAAAAGTGTTGGTTCCAAACACCATCCCTCCAAAATCCGTCATCCACCATCCCAAGTTTGGAAAATAAAAAGTGATTCATCCAAACGTCCAAACAACTTTTCCATGTCTACCATCATCTGTCATAACCCTACATCTCGCCTAAAGTCCAAAAATCCCACATCACAAATCTGTCACATCATGGCAGCAACTCTTTACCACAAGGACTCTCATGGCACTGTATTGCGATGTGCATATTTTGATAAGGCCAACTCTAGTATTAGAAAGGACCACAATGACATCGATCAGTTGTATACAAGCGCTATGATCCTGACAAGACAACTCCTTCAACAAGGTCATTATTGGCATATCATGGCATCAGTCTCTACATCGGCATCGTCAGTGGATTCAGAACAGTCAGTGGTCATCTAAAGCATCCAGGCTATCTACAAAATCAGAAATACAAAAAAAAATTAAAAAATCGTCACCCTCATGAAAACCTGGCAAACAGGCATCTTGGTGACACCAAAAAAATCAAAAAGTAAAGAAAATAGTAAAGAGAAAAATTTCATCCAATGGTGAAAACCTGGCAAACAGGCGCCCTGGATAAGTACCATGATAAAAACCTGGCAAATAGGCATCATGTGTAAAATAAATAGTCTATGTGGAATTTTATACTTGGGGGCAAGTCGTCTCATTTTCCCATGCCTTCCTCATGACATTTACGTCCATCTAAGCCCTATCATTTCCATGCATTTTTCCCACCTACCTTGGTCTTGACATAAAACTGGCACACATAAATCATGCTTTGGGAAATTTTTTGACATGCCTATCTTTTGGTCATACATTATCCGTGAAATGTCATGTCACTGCTGACATACTTCATTATGCTTATGTGACATAGTCCTTGAAAATCATATGACAATTCCATTAGTCTCATGTCTCCCGTCTTTTACCAAGGCCACCCCCTATCCTTTCATGCTTGTCACCTATCTTGGCTTTCCCTTGTCAAATGGTCTAAGGATAATCATCATTCCATCTAGTCCTAACCAAGTCATTCCAAATGCAACGAGTCTAATCCATACAAGCACATTATCCAAAATTTCACTTGACTGCATCCCTGGCCTAGTTGTAGACCGCCATACTTTCGTCACATTATTGTCATCGTCCTCACGTTGTTTCGGGATGCGTCCTTCCCAAATCAAACAACGGTGTCATCACCTGTCAATTAGTATTCAGCTTGACTAGGGGCACAATCATGTTTGTCCATGGATTCTCATGTGTGGACATCAGTCACATGCATTTTTTGTGATCCTCTTAAATGTCAAAATCCAAAAAAAATCATAAAACAACAAAAAAATTAAAAACATGGCAAAAATTCCAGAAAAAAGACAAAAACATCATAAAATGTTCTGAAGAGAGACCAAAAACATCATAACATGTCTTGAAGAAAGACCTAAAAATCATAAAACGTCCTGAAGAAAAACATAAAAACATCCAAATCAATGTCAAAATCCTAAAAATGGAGTCAAAGTCAGTCATGTTAGTCAGTCCATGTCATTGTTGAACTATGTTGTCTCTGCGCATTTGCTACATAGGCAAGACCATCAGTCGATGAGTCCTCGAGACATTAGGTCAGTCCTTTTAGGTTGGTCCAAATAAAATCATGACATTTGTCACAATTGTCACATCAGTCAAATAAGTCAGACGTAGTCAAACTCAGACACAAGACAGTCATTCGAAACATCAATGTCAAAATTGGTCAAAATCAGACAGCACAGTCCAATCAATCATACAGTCAACATCAGTCAACTTGCCAAAAGATATTAGTCAAAACAATGTCAGTCTCGTCACTCTTTGGTCCTCTTCAAGATGTGTCCTTCTCGGATTTGGACCTCGTCAAAATGTCCTTTGCCTTTTTCAGGATGTGTCCTTCCTGACAATAGGCCCCGTCAAACTGTCAACACCGTCAAATTGGAAAAACTCTTAAACTGTCAAAATTGTCAAACCGACAAGAATTCAATCTTTGGCAAACAAACATTGGCAAACAAAATTAAATGGCTGTTAATTTTTCTGGTCTATCTTGTCTTATATTTTGACTATTTTGTCTATTTTTGTCTTATCTTTTTACTGTCTTTTCTTTGTGGTCATGTTACTAGCTACCTCGAGGATGCCCCATGAAGGATTTAGAGGTGCGATGACGTCTCCTGGCCTATTTTATTTTCTTTGACTGCTGTTTGTGGATTGTCTTGACAAAAAGACTGGGGCAACTTTGCCCTTAGTATGAGTTAGGACATTCCTTGTCTGTGACTGTCTTTTTTTCAAGTGGATGACCTTGCAAACCTTGGTCTACGTCATATCATGGTGTTTGTTGTCCATTTGTGTCATTTTACCGCCCAATGATGATTAAGAGTAATAAATATTAAAGTCCTATGGCAATGTTTTGAAGGATTTGGTCTAGGAACTAACATGCATCTTCTTTAGTCTTGTCATCTTCTCTCACTCATCTCATATAGGCATTGCATCCATATCCTCATCCATATCTTTTGCACTAACATTTGTTTATCTCTTCATATTCTAGTCTTCTCATTAATTTCAAGAGCACACCCATGTTCTTGGAACCTATCTGTCCTCTCGAGGGGGCATATTGTAACCCTCCTCGTCATTCTTCCTTATTGTATTTTGCATTGGGGCATATTTTTGACTTATCTTCTTTGTCACAACGCAACAAGTGACATTATGACAAAGAGGGGCAAATGTAGACACCTAAAAATGACCTAGGCTTGCGAGCACTATTTTACCACTTTTCGTCCTAGCATAATTATGACACTTTAATTATGTTTCTAACCCATCTTCAACTATTAATTAAATAATTCACAATTATTTAATTAATTCAGGGTCTTCTATTCTTCATGATTATTAAATGAATAAAACATATTTATTTAATGTGTCACTAATTATCTAAAGTCAACTCATAATTAAATAAAGTTCTCATTTTATTTAATTAATCTTTGTCATTAATGTCCTCCTGATTATCAAATAAATATATTTTAATATATTTATTCAATATGTCACTAATTCCTAAATCCTCTCTTTTAATTAAATAGATTTGCTAATTTATTTAATTAATTAACCACTTCTTCTAAATTAAATAATTATTTTTAATTATTTAATTGTTGTATGTGACACTTCTTTATTTTTAAATAAAACAATTTATTTAAAAATGTCTCACATAGTTAACTGATTCTTCTTTTAGTAATTAATTTCAAAAATCAATTACTCATTATCTCACAAAATCCATATTTTGAATTAATTTAATTCAAAATGGAAATATTCTTCTACAAATCAAGTAATTTCTAAAATTATTGATTTTCTAAAATCCCATCTTCTTATCTTCTGATTTTTGCTAATTTCATCTCAACTGTCACATTCATTCTTGATTTAATTTATTTAATTAAATATTATTCACACATTTGGGCATTTTTCCCTAACCCTAATTGAGAGTTGCCATTTTGAATCTTAACCATTGATTCTAGGGCATTTTCTCAATCTCTCATCTCATCCGTCCATTCAAAATGACATTTTCTATAAAATGCCATTTTCCTCTCATTTCTCGATTACACAAAGACACAGACACATTATACACTTTTGCACTTGCACACATAGATTTTTCATAGCAATTGTTGGCACATTTCATTGAGTCTTGACATCCTTAGGCATAGTCATTCTTAGTCATTTAGGCATAGGCTTTAGACATGTGATCAAATCCTTCAAAGCTTGGTATAGGACTTCGTCAAGGGTTTGCTCACACATTTAATCTGAGGGAAACACGTCAACCAACAAGGTAGAAGGTACTATGGAGGTAATCATGGAAAATTCAAGAAACAGGTATAATTGTTTTATTGTTTAATTTCTATTGTGTTTTGTAATTACTTTGGGTTTTGTGATTTATATTGATTTGCTAACCTTTAATCAATCCTAAAAAATAACCCTTAGTTACACTATGCAACCAAGTTACATGGAACAGTTGAAGCTAAGGAGTAGGTTACTATTGCAATAGTTTCATTTGCAATTCAAAGACAATAAACAATTTATCTTTTTCTCTATTGGTTGGAGTAGGCCTATTATTCAAATTTGTTAAAGTAAATTAGGAAAATAGGAGAACATTATGTATTTTGCAAATATTTAATCATTGCATGCAAATTGTGTCAGCTTTGGCAGCAGGGTGGTAGATACTAAAGCAGTCAATACATGTTTAATGCATTAAATAGTATGACTGGCGGGTCAAAAACAATAAACTGTTAGATGCAAATTGTGCAAGATTTGTAGGTGGGCTTGTGGGTAGGTAAGCTATGAATGCATGGAATTCTAGGGAAGCGATCAATTTTATTTGTGCTAATTTTCATTTGTTTATTGTCTGTTAAGAAACTTATGTATTTTTAGCTTTGCATTCCATTGTTCCATGTTTGCTAAGTCTGTGAGGCCCTTGAATGGTGGAGGAGCTATAGAGTTTTGTTTGAGTGATTTTCCCAATAGCTTAGTTTTTTGTGGCTAAATCAATAAGCATTAAAACTGAATGCTTTGACCAAGGTGTTTTCAATTGTGGAGGCATTCAATGCATTATCTATGTATTCATTGCTCTAGTAGCTACGAGCATATTAGCATAGCTTGCAAAATTTGTATTTAATGCCTGAATGTTTGGAAAAAATATTGTGTTTGTCTATTTTTTTGTAAATTTTATCATGTGTTTCTATGCTTGATGTTTATGGATAACACATTATCTTCCACAATTTGCATTTAATAGATTGTTGTTTTTGGCCCGCTATTCATATCATTTAATGCATTAAACATGCATTCACTACTTCAGTAATAGTGGCCTCCTATTCTCCTAATTTGCTTCAACAAAAATGAATAAAAGGCGTACTCCAACCAATAGAAAAAGAGATACATTGTTTATTATCTCTCAATTGCAAATGAAACCATTGCAATATGACATCCAATTTTCTCATTTTTTGATTATTTACTGGGTTAATAAACTGTTCATGTTTGTACTAAAGCAATCTTTCTTCTGCAATTTTTCTTTGCCTTCCAAACAATAAAACACTTCTCTCTGCCTCAACGTTCTTCACAGAATTTGCAGATCATATTCTTATGCATCAATCAAAGGATAAATTTGTTTCCAGTCTATATTCTTGCATGTTTACATGTAATACCCTTTCCATTCTCACTATCTATGCACTCGGTTGAGCAAGACATAGAAAAGAATTCTCGTTTATACTTGTTCACCATTAACACATTACAAGGTATTGGGATTGCTCCATACCACTAGCCTTAGCTTATTGTTTTTGGCGAGACTTCTCAATGATGTAAGTAGATTAATATTTGCAAAAAAAATAATTGGGCAATCAAATTTATTTGACAAATTTTATAATGTGTTTTTATTTCACTTATTTGCTTACACAAAGAAGATTAACAAACCTACATCACACAATAGAAAAAGAGATTAATGATAGATTTCACACATGAAAGATTCAGCTGATACTTGATTAAGTTCTCTTTGAGCTACTTTCCCAATTACTTAGTTTTTGTGGATAAATTGGTAAGCAACAACATCCACTTTATAACAAAACATAGCGAATGCAGTAGACATGTTTACTATTGCATTTGTTGAATTTGCTTTCGAAATAGTTGCTTGATCAATGAAAATGAACTGTTTTAAATATTTTTGTCTTTTTCCTACAATTGGGATTTAAGGACATATTTTCTATGTTTGAAAATTATAATTTATCTCTTTTTCTATTGGTTGGAGTAGGTCTTTTATTCATTTTCATTTAAGTAAATTAGGAAAATAAGGAGACATTATATATTGTGACAAATATTTAATCAGTGCATGCAATATGTGCGAGGCAACAAGACCCAAAATCTCGTTAAAAACATGATATGTTTTTGTTAATCAAAGGGGCTATTCCTAAACATGAATGCTTGTGTATGCTTTCACGTCCTGTACACATCGTATAGATGAACCGGCTACATCGATGTTGAGAATAGTACGACTGTTACATGCAAATGTGTGATAATATTCAGTTAAATCTGCAAATCCTCCGAACAATATTTTGCAAATCAATTCTTATAACTTACCAAGACTTTGTTATCTATTATTAAATACATTGTTAGCTCTTACAATATTTTATTATTATTAATTACTGTTCCTTTTTTCATTGGTTTTGTTTCTCTTTCTTACAAACAAAGGAAAAATGTCCCCATTGTAATGTGCTCCTACAACAATAAACATATTGACCAATTTCATGTGTGCAACAATCCTTTTTTGACAAAGGTTACAATGTTGGATATGTGTAATTGTTTCCTTTGGAATTTATACATAGTGACCAAATGAGAATTTTGAAACGAAAAACTAAATACTTTGAAAAAGGTCTTGCCAATTGTTCCATGTATCTTGGTTACAAAGCATATGCCATCTACTATACCCATTTGTACAGTTAGGCGTTACAACATCAAAGAATACTTCTAGTACCAATACGACAAAAGTTCTCATACATATACAATTGTTTTGTTTTAGTGTTAGGTATAGTAGACAAATCACAATTACGAAAGGGAAAACTCAATACCTTGGTTCGAGCAGGTCTACTATTTTTTTTTTTTAAGCAAATTAGGTAAACAAGACATTATATATTTTGGAAAATATTTAATCACTAGATGCAAATTGCACAAGCTTTGGCAGTGGGTTGGTTGGCATTACAACAGTGAATGCATGATTTCATGAATTAACTATGTATTGAGTGCTTATGCACCTACTAGCTCTTCAACACATATGCAAAAGTTTGCATTTAATGCATTAAACATGCATTCATTGTTTCAATATCCAACAACTCACTGGAAAAGCTTGTACAATTTGCACTGACTGCCATAGAATGTAATGTTTCCCTATTTTCCTAATTTACAAAACTCGATTGAGTATCAACTGAATCTTTGGACAGTTTGCATTTAACGCTTAAATATTTGTCAAACTTTATCATTTTTTTCAATTGTTCTACCTTTGTTTTATCTATTCTTGTAGACATTGAAAAATGTCCTAATCAATGTCATACACTCGAATCAGATTTATTAACATCATTTCTTCTTTATCCATCCTCGTTTCACTTAATTAATTCAATTATACTAGCTAATTAATTAATTACATCATTTTCGTCTATTTTTCCTAATTAATTAAATTGGGTTAATTCACCTCTTTTCGTACTAACACTTCTTCTCATTAAATTAATTAAATCAAAATATTTAATTTAATCTCCTAAGTCATCTTATTTAATTATTTAAGTTCCCTATCCTATTTAATTAAATATCATTTCACCCCTCCCCTATTTATTAAATCATCTCATTTAATAAATATCTCTTAATTCTTCTAATCCCCTAATTGCATAGATTAAACCTTGTTTAATTAGAAATTAAACTAATTATTCCTCTATTCAAAGGGAATATTCTTTATCCTTTTTGCACAATTAAAACTTTTTTTTAATTTGTAAAATCATCTTTTTTCCTCACCCTAATGGAATATTCTAAGAAATATTCCCTCTCCTCCAATCAAATCACTTAGCTTCAAAAGCAAGTTAACCCTCTTACCTTTCTAGCAAGTTACCTTTGACCTGTGAGAGTAGGTCAAAAGTGTGTTTGTTTGAGGTAATTGTGAGCCTTCAATTAATCTTCATCTTGCATTCTCATCTGTTGATGAGAATCCATGATCCATGCCTCTCATATTTTTCATCTTGAACCGTTGATTAAGCTTTTTGATCTCAACCATTCATTCGTCATTTTCTCTCCTATAAATAGATCACTATTTGGAGACAAATGGGTCCATCTTTTATTGCAAAGTCATGCTGTTGAATTTGCTCACATTCATACTCAAATTGTACACATTTAGCCTATTTTTAGTTCATTTCAGTTGCATAAATAGCATCAAGCTTTCATTAATGGATTCCATGCATCCATCTTAGTTTGTAAATAAATTAAGGTTTTCATCTTTTAGCATCATTTTAGCTTAAATTAGCTTAGATTAGCTTAGCAATTGCATAATTAGATCATTTATAGAAAAAAATCATGGTAACTTAGCTTGCATCATGTTCATTTTGTGCATAATTTAGGTTTTTCATACACCAAGCATCATGGTGTCATTGATTCTCTTCCATAGAATTGATTGAAACAAGCTCACTATCATGGGATTGGGAAAGGGTTGTTAGTCCACATCAACATGACACCAATTCCACAACAAGATAAATTTCAATGGATTACAGTAGATTTTTTCTTTAAATCTTTCATAAGATTAGAATGATTAGTTTTTTTGATAAAATGTTTACTTTCAATTTTGATTGACTGATCTTGTTGAGATTCGAGTATTGGTTAATTCATTATGCTTTGATTCTTTATGGATCGAGTGTAATTCGAACCATAACATGTATCCTCACATCAACATTCTGGCACTAGAAAGAGGGAAAAACTGATCATTTAGTTGTTTTTTGGCTCGAAATCCATGTTTTTATTGTTTTGCAGGTTGCAGTGATGCTCAAACCATAAACAATGATGCTATTTCAATAGCGTCGACATATAGTGACGCCCAAGAAATTTGATACAACGACACATATTTAATTGGTCGGCGCTGATTTAAATATAGCGACACTTATTTAAATTTGAACTATCGTAGAATGAAAATGGCGATGCTCACCCCCAACAAACCGACACTTTCAAACTTCAAATCGCGATGCACTTGTTCATAGGGCCACCCATCAATACAACGACACAATCATGCTCACTGTCCTTTCTGCAGAGTGATGCTCAAATTCACCAGAGTGACACCTAAATTTCAAATTGCGACACCATCGTGTACAATGATGCTCAACCAGGGTAAGAAACTTTACACTTGTTTTTTGACATGCGACTTAATTTCTTTTGATTATCTGATCAATGATCGATGTCTAATTGTGTTTTCATTGTTAAACTAACATGGTTTTTTAGGTTTTAAGGCATGGAGAAAAATTGAAGAACTTCTCTTCTATCTAAGCATTGCATAATTGTAACTAGCGTTTAATGCTTTGGGGAAATCATAACCCAATTTCATGCTTTATTAATTTCAGTCTTAGGTAACGCACTAGTTTTCCATTGGGTTTAAAATAAAGATTCAAAGTTGGCTAAAAATGAACCCTCAGATGACATCTTTCAGTTGGGCTTAAAATTAACTCATTATTGCTTTGAAGGATAAAATTGAAAACTGTTTGTTTTGTTTTGTGGTTTTCAACTTTGCTAGTGAATGCATATGCAATTCTCTCACACCATTTGGTGATCTTGAGAAACATAAACATTCTCTATCATGTTGCAAAATCACCTCCACACTTCAAATTTGGGTTTAAAACTGAACAACCATGCTAGTGTGAGAAAAGGCATAGCGTGATTCTCTCTTTGTGCATGCGAACAAAGATGATCGAACTACAGATGTACTTACTCACTATTGTTCACCTTTAGAGGTCCTGCCTTGGTGGGAAAAAGTACTCACCCCAAGGGAATGACCCAAGTGGTAATGAGCATAAACCAGGCTCTTCCGAACCGCTATATAAATTTGTGGTTGCAAGGAAAGTTTGCAATCAATAGGTGTGATGCATGATAGCTCTCCCCCAGTATCTTTATGATGCATAAAGCCCTTTTTCTAAGGGTTGGGAGACCTCTTGAGGGAGTTTATCATAGTGTCCTCTGAATTGAATTCCCTTATTAGGAACCTTTGTGTAGAAGCCAAAAATCCCTAATATTTGTTGATGTTAGGAGGTCGGACCTCCGAAGTCATCCTACATATTTGCAGTTCTTAGTAGAGATGAAAATTTTGTCATGGGAAAATTCATGAGAACTTGAAGCTTGGCTGACCCGTAGAAGTGAGTGCCATGGAGGGGAGATAGTGTGGTCAAGCTTCTAATCATCTACTCTAAATAAGTGTAGCTGGAGAAATCCAAGTGGGAATACAAAAAATATAGCCATTTCCATCATAGGATTGTAATGCTTGTGAGTTAGTTTAACACTTTGCTTGGTTTCAAAATGTTTCAAAAACAAACACTCACTATTCAAAATTTCAAACACTTTGGCTTAAATATGGAATTTTTTGAGTTAGCTTCGATATTACTGCTTGTCCTAAGGATTTATCCTTAGCGATTTCTAAATATATTGACATTAATCCCAAACCCATATTTACCAAAAACAACATAGGCAATTGTGGCTTTAATCTCATGATTTTCATGAAATGGACATTGTGAAAGTTATGATGTTTTTGACATAAACATCCAGTTTGAAAACATAATCAAAAGACAAGTGTTTTTGGTAAAATAAATTCATTTAAGCAAAGATAAATTGACAAATGAACCCCACATGACTATTTGGAGACCGATTGCTCCCGTTGAACAACCTGATCTTCCAGGTGCTGTAATCCAGCCAAACTTTGAATTCTAAAATGGTGAACAAAAAGATCTCATTAGAAGTTTGAGAACCTTCACTTTTGAACACATGAAGACAAAAAAACAATGGAGAAACACAACAACCATACTAGATGAAGAAGAGGAACACACTGATATTGAGGCTGGAAGGCCCCTATTAGCACCACCCGTGTGGCAATAAATATCTTCCTTTCTTTGATAAACTTAAAATGTTTCCCCATGATCTCAAGAAAAATCAAGATTCCTAAACCAAAGCCTACGGGACCTCATTTTATACTTAGGCATCTAACTCCATAAGCCCTTAAGAAACACCTTCAAGCAGTTCACAAAAATAGAAACAAGCTAGTAGCAAAATTTTATAGACATGCTTCAAGGTATAGTCTGGAATTATTTGCATTCTTTTGGAGTCAAAATCCTAGTCTTTTTCATGATACCCAACTCCTCTAAATGATTCACAAAATAGTTAAACTTCCTAGGGGAAAGTCTCCAACACTTTATTTTAGACATGGGAATTGTAAAAAAAAGTACAATTAAAAGTGGGCATCCATATTTTATCGCAACCATTACACTTTGTTGAGAAACTTTTACGCCCAAGCTAGGAGAGCCCGAATAGGTTTTTGAACATTCCCCTTCATCCTCTCATTTTCTAGGACTTGAACATTTTAGAGGACTACCATCATTTTTTCTACCTTGATCTTTTTAAAACGAAACTTTACCAAATGATCTCATGCAAAGTAAGGATCCCTAAATGAAGGTCAACTTGTTGTCAATATAAACTTAGACATTGTAGTGCAAAAGCAATCAACAACCACATTGAGGCACTTTAAGAAAACATAAATAAATTGTTGATAAAATTTTATGAACTCACATTGAGAAAATATCTTGACATGTACACATTCTTTATGAGCCAGAACCCTCGTCTTTTCGTAGATCAACAAGTTTTCTAAATCATTGGGTCTTTAGGATTTGAAAATTTTAGAGGTCTAGCATCATTCTCACTACTATGGTTTTGTCAAAATAAAAGGTTCACTTTAGGTCAACATTGGGTCCAAAATTTCATTCACCTCTTCATCAAATTTCATCTTTCATCTCATCTATCTTTGCAAAATTTCAAATACACCAACACTTTTGGGACTTAAAACATCGAACTAACTTGCTACCTTAGCTATTTTGTATGTGAAATGTATCCTTTTCCATGCACTTAGTTGAGATAGTTATCATCTTTGAACTAGTTCATCTTGAAGGTCACAAGTCTACTTTAAAGATTCCAAGTTCATTAGCAGCCTTTATCCCACATCACAACATCAAACCTAGGTCAAAATTGTTGTCCCAAAATGGTTGCAAAGATCACTTCCCACATCACCTATCTTTTCATCCCACATTATCATCATTTCTCCCAAAAGAATTAGAGCATCCCTTTTACCTAGGTTTGAGTCAACTAGAGAGTTCAAACATTACAAAACTCAACACAAATTTCCTATAGCTGACCCCAAATTTATGGTAAGGTCGAGATCACAACACAAGAGAATCATGGAAAAAGACAAAGTTACATTTACCTCAAGTGATCCAAATCCTTTAGAGTTTGATCCTAGAAGTCATGTTACACCATCGCAACAACCATCATCTCCTTCAGGACCATACGAAATTGAAGACATCACCAACAACCCATTTGAGCTCAATAGGTAAGAACTTTTAGAACATCAAATTTTTGAAAGTGTAGCTCCTATATCCATGACATTGTAGCACAAAGTTTTACATAGGATTTCACAACTCCATTACAAAGGCTAAGTCAAACTTGCATACCTAGTCTTGCAACCAGCCTTGCTAAAGATTTTGGTCACACCTTACCATTCGAAAGTAATACACTTGTGGGTATGCTTGAAACGAATCCTCCACCTCCCACTTCCGTTTGGACACCTACCTTTTGTGCTCCTCCCGTTACCGAAGATCCAAAACAACTATTTACTCCACTTGAACTTCACTATTCCACCACCACTTCAACATTTTGAGGACACCCTTCTTTGTCCACACCTATGAGCACCACAAGTGTACCTACCATCATGTAGAGTAGTATAGACCAAAAATATCATATCAACACATAAGGGCATGTCAATATGATATCACAAAATCAACACTCAACACAACTAGGGACATATTTATCCAACCCTCCGGTGGGTTCATCCATTCCATCTATCATTACCACATCATCTAATATCAATCCACCTCAAAGCAATCCCTTGGTTATGAGTTCTATCAATCCTGGGATTACCTTGATCATGAATCCTTTTTTTACATATTTTAGACAAGGCAATCCTCCCAACATAAGACAAGGGAATATTTTCAATCAATGGACTCAAGGTTCTAGTGTGTCATTTCCATTGCAAATCTAATGACAACATCTTTTCCAACAACTCCCTTTTCTATACCAAATCAATTAGGACCTCAAACATACATTCCTCCCCCTCAATCCACTATCTTACAAGGAATGTTAAACCAAGGGAATCCTCCACCTTCCACTACCAATCCACTAACCACTCAAAACATCAATCCTTCACAAATACCTCAACAACCATTGGATCCCACATTGCAAACACATGCCATAGCCCTACAACAAGCACAACAAACTTACCAACAAGTTTTACAACAACAACAAGCACAACAAGTAGCCTTAACAGCTCAACAATCAACATTAGCACAACAACAATAGCAACAACTACAAGTGGCCATTGTCCACCAAGCTCATTAAGTAGGTTTACCAGCACAACAAGCCACACAATAGTAACAAGCACAATAAGCAGCTTTACTAGCACATCAAAAACAACAAGACCAACAAAAAGCTCAACAATACACCCAAAAACAACAACAAGGATCCTATTTTCCTCATACGAACATCATTAATTTGAACGCATTAGGAACATATTCATCACTTTCACAAAACCTCACACCTTCATACACCCCATATAACAAATCCCTCATCCCACCATACATTCCTCCACCCAATCCGCAAGATGATCTCGCATCACAAATGAAAGCACTCTCACAAGAAATACAGGACCTTCGTATGGGCAAGGCAAAGAAACCTCATACACAAAACTTGTGTCCCTACCCATTTGATCCAAACATAGCAATGATACCATTCCCTCCTGGTTTTGAAATCCCCAAGTTTGAAAAATACAAAGGGAGAGGAAGTCATGTGCATGGAAGTGGCTTACAATGATTCATATCTAATGCGCCTTTTTCCTCGAAGTATAACAGGTCCTGCTATGGATTGGTTTTCTCATTTGCCTCTTGATATCAAAACTTTCCAAGAAATCACTAAAAAATTCATTGATCATTTCTCCTTCAATCTTGACATGGACGTTAGTTTGGAAGAGTTGTATACTCTCAAACAAAATCCATGAGAAACCTTCACAAATTTCTTACAATGATGGAGACAAAGAGCTAGTAAAAGAAAGTGGCCTCTTCCTAATGAGCAACAAATAGGAATCATCATAGCCAACCTTGATCCAAATCTACCATTCCACTTGAAAATACAATGCATCACATGATATGACAAACTTGTTCCAAGAGCCCTTAACATTGAAAGAGCCCTAATCTAACAAGGAAATACTCAAGCTTACAAAGACAACTATCCTTCATCTAGTTCAAATGACAAACCTCGTGTATGGGCTAAAAACAAAAACATAACAAATGACAATGTGGTAGATGCTAAGGTCATACTAAGTGCTCCTAGATCCAACCACAATCAAGTTGCTAACATCCAACCAACTGTGCAACAAATGGTACCACCTCAGAATAATCAAATCAATAAGACCAACATGCAACCAAGGCTAACTGGTAACAAGAACAACTATCCTAAACACAAGTATACCCAGTTATTGAAACCCATCGAAATGATCATGAAGAAATTGGTAGAGTGAAATTTGATCACACTTCCTAACTTTGAACATTACCAAGAACCCCAAGAAAATCCATCCTAGTACAATGAGCATGATCTCTATGACTCATAAAATCAAAGGACATAAAACAAAAAATTGCATGAAACTCAAGAATATCATCCAAGATCTCATAGAGAATGATACCATATCTATTGAGGTACTAGTTGGAAACCATGATCTCAAGATATACAAGACCCCTATGCTTGATCATAACAAAGCTAACAACCATGGAAAAGCTAAGGATTACACCAATTTTCAACATACTTATTCCAATGTAGTTGCTTCCTATGATAGCGTTATCACTGTTGTCACCATCAAAGGAGCTAGTACAAAATGGGGAGTCACCACACGATATGGAAAAATAGTCGTTCAAGGAGCCATTCCAGCTCAATCTAGGACACAACCTACCTTGACCACATCTAATCCTAGCAAGTACAATCTTGTTGATCAGCTTAAACAGACCCCCACTCAAATATCAATTATGGAACTCCTGAAATTATCTCCTACGCATAGAGAAATAATAGAAAAATCCTTGTTTAAATCCTCTATTCCCAAGAACATTAATACCGATCAGTTTAAAGCTATGGTAGGGCATATCGCTATCCATCTTCTCACCTTCTCCAAATTGGATTTACCATCGCAATTGTCTCATAACCGTGCTTTACAACTTGAGGTTTTCATTCATAAAAACAAGGTCAAAAGAGTCTTGGTAGATGGAGGTGCTGGTCTAAACATTTGTACCTTGCAGTTGATCAAGCATCTAGGCTATTCAAAAGATACTATTGAGAAGAAAAAGAGTACCACCATCTGAGCATATGACGATCAAGAACGCGTATCACAAGGAATCATTGCACTCCCTATCCAAGTGGGACCTCATTGCAGAAACTACATGCCAAGTACTTGATCTTGATCTTCCCTATAATATTCTTCTTGGTAGACCATTGATCCATTCTTTGAAAGCCCCAGCCTCAACCTATCATCAATGTGTGAAGTTTCCTTTTAAAGGTAGAGAAATCATTAGCCATGGAGATCCTGAGCCTTTCTACTACTGCAAGAGCCTTGAGGCCAAATTTTACAAGATCCCAAAAATACCCAAAAATGATGAAGGACCTACACCAACAAGCTCATTTGTTGACCCATCATCTCTAGCCTCTACCTCAACATCACAAGTAGCAATTGTAAAAAGCATACCCAATGTCAAAGCTGTAATCCAAGATGATGGTTGTGGAAGCTACAAAATATTGAAAGACACCTTTGTCTTAGGAGAGTTACCTATTTCTCCTCAAAACCATGGGAAAGCAACATCTAGCACCAAAGTACCAGAAATAATCAAGATGGCAGCTACTACCTTCACCAAGTGGGGATATTTGAATCAAGAAGACATCCTTGAGCAAGATATCTCCAAACTCCTCTATCAAGATGAATGACCTGTTCTTGTTCTTCCCATGAAAGATGACAACAAAGGTCTACGACTAATGCAGAGCATGGGGTATAAAAAGAATGATAAGATAGGATAGAATGAAAATGGTTTACTAGAACCCATCGTTCTTGAGAAACAACTAAAAAATATTGACTTAGGTTGTACTAATAGCAAGGTCACACTTATGGGAAAAGGTATTTCTGCTAAACGAGTTGAGGCTTCCTCTTGGTCACCTACATTGTGTGATACTACCTTAGATGACTTTCCTCTTTGTCTCAAACAACCAACCAACTGAAATATGCTTGGTATACCTACAACTCATTGACATGGACCAACAAGGACCACTGATTCTATATTTATTCAAAAATGATGAAGCAATCTTAGAATTCATGGGACTCTGAGACAACTTATCATGGGTAGATCACAAAGAAGGCTTTGACATAAAGCTTGATATAGGGGCATACTATGGGGAGACAATTCAATCCTTCAATTGCAAAACAAATGAAATATAATTAACTTGCAAACCCTTGAGTGAAAACCACCTAGTGGCGCTCTTTGATCCAAAAATAGTAAAAACAAAGGATGCATTTGACGGTGAAAACCTCCCTGAGGTGCTCAAGGATGAAGGATTCAATCTCCCCCTTAGCACAATGCATCCAGAGAAGTCAGCGATACTAGTAGAAAAGGCTACACCAGTCAATGTGGGAACAAAGGAAGAACCTAAGATCACCTTCTATGTTGAATCCTTATTAGATGAAGAAAAAAAGAACCTTGCATCATTCCTTAAAGAGAGAAAAGCTAACTTTGCATGGTCATATACATATATGACAAGCCTTGATCTAGAAGTAGTTGTGCATCACTTAGCAGTCTATCCTGAGGCCAAACCAATCAAGCAGAAATTGAGGAAGATGCACCCACAGATAACACTCTTGGTTAAACTAGAACTACAAAAGATTCTTGACGTTGGATTCATCTGACTAATAGATTATCTTGAGTGAATTTCAAACCTGGTACCAGTCTCAAAACCCACTGGGGGAATTAGAATATGCATTGATTTCAAAGATCTAAACAAGGCATGCCTGAAGGATGACTTCCCTCTTCCCAACATTGATCTCATTGTAGATTTAACGACTGGGCATGAAATGTTGTCACTCATGGATGGATTTTCAGGCTATAACCAAATCATAATCGCCAAATAATATCAACATAAAACTTCCTTTACTTTCCCATGGGGAGCCTACTATTGGAATGTGATGCCATTTGGGTTGAAGAATGCATGAGCTACCTATCAAAGAACAATGACCATCATCTTTCACGACATGATCCACAAAAAAATTGAAGATTATGTGGATGATATTTTGGAAAAATCAAAGAATAGAAGTGAACATATACAAGTTTTAGGACCTATCTTTGACATGCTTGAAGAATACAAGGTATGACTGAATCCAAAAAAATGTGTGTTCGGGGTCACATCAGGGAAACTTCTTGGCTTCATTGTTTCACAAAGAGGGATAGAAATTGATCCAACAAAAGTATAATCCATCCTAGACATGGAACCACCACAAACACTGAAAAAAATGAGAGGATTACAAGGAAGGTTGCAGTCCATCAGAAGGTTCATAGCTCAGCTATCAGATAAGACTCACCCTTTTTCACACCTTCTTCATAAAGGGATAACTTACAAATGGGATGACAAATGTGATAAAGTTTTCCAAAAAATCAAGGATTATCTACTAACACCACTTGTGCTCATGCCGCCAATACCAAACAAGCCATTGATCCTATACATCTCAACAACATTAGTAGCACTAGGAGCTCTTTTAGCACAACATGATGAAAATGGAAAGGAAAGAGCCATATACTACATCAACAGAACCTTGGTAGGTTATGAGATGAACTATTCACCCATTGAGAAAGAATGCCTACAAGTAGTTTTTGCTTCACAAAAGTTCAGGCATTACATGTTGTCACATCAAATTAAGCTCATTGCAAAGATTGATCCATTAAAATATATGTTAGCCAAATCAACCCTCATAGGACGAATGGCTAAATGGGTAATGAACTTGACAACATTTGACATAGAGTATGTGGAGCACAAGGAAATCAAAGGATAAGTGATCGTGAACCAGCTAGTAGAAGCACCCATCTATGATGAGAATCCTTTAATATCTGAGTATTTGACGAATCATTATTCCTTATTAATCTAATAGCTCAATGGAAGATGTACTTTGATGGATCGTTAACCCAACATGGATCAGGAGCAGGCATTCTTTTCATCACCCCCAAGGTGATTTCATCCCAAAATCTTATAGGCTATCATTCCCATGTACCAATAACATTGTTGAGTACGAAGCCTTGATCATAGGTCTCAAGATAGTAGTTTAGTGGCAGATACAAGAGATGAAAGTTTATGGAGACTCACAGTTGGTTATCCACCAAGTTAATGAAAACTATCAAACCAAAGATGACAAGCTCACTCCTTAAAAAAAAATGGTGGAGAATCTCAAAGATCTTTTTATAGACATAACTTTTGAGCAGATTCCTCGCATGAAAAATAGAGCAACAGACACCATGACAACAATTGGATCACTACTAGATATGTCAAACAACATTCTTCAATGTAAATTCTTGGTAGAACAGCTTCTCATACCGACTTTCAAAATCCCTGACTCTGAATTTGCATGTGTTATCATTGGTCCTAGATCCCCTTGGTACCATGACATATTTACTTACCTTAATAGAGGAACCCTTCCATCAGACATCACCCCAAACCTTAAAAAGACCTTTCACCAAAAGGCATCCCAATTCATGATCCTAGGTGATACCCTTTACCGTCGAAGCATTGAAGGGACATTATTATGATGTCTTAACCAAGAGGAAGCCTTAACTGCCTTAATAGAAGTAAACGATGGCATATGTGGGTCCCATTCTAGCAGTATGACATTTGCTAAGAAACTGTTGAGGATGGGGTACTATTGGCCAACCATGGAGAAAGAAGCTCATCAGTATGTGCGAAAATACATCTAGTGTCAACAACATGGGGATCTGATTCATGCTCCAGCTCAAGAATTGCAACCAATGATCACACCATGGAATTTTTCACAATGGGAACTTGACCTCATAGGAAAAATCACTCCAACCTTATCCAATGACCATAAGTTCATCATAACTGCCACTAAGTACTTCACTAAGTGGGTTGAAGCCATTCCTATGACCTACATAATGGGAAAGCAAATAGCCAAGTTTATCCTGAATTACTTGATTTTCCATTATGGTGTACCACAAACCCTCATCTCAAACAATGGAACCCCATTCAAAAATTAGGAATGGCAAAAAAACCCTAAAACATCTAGATATATCTCAAAAATCCCAAAAAAATCCAAATATTTTAGAAAACACAAAAACATTTGAAAACTGAAAATCCAAAAAAATAGAAAACATTTAAAATACCTAAAAAGCCTCAAATATTTAGAAAACCCTAAATAGCCTCAGAAAATCCAAAAACATTCACATAAACGTTCAAAAAGACCAAAAAAAGCCTCAAAACATTTCAAAATACAAAAAAAATTCAAATATTTAGGGAAATCCAAAATTCCATCCATCCCATCTCACTTTCACCCACAATAAACTTTCACCCATAATAAACGATTGTCACCTTCACCCTTTGGTGAAACAAGTAGAAAAAAAACATAGCAAGTTGCAAAGTGTGAAGTCAAAAAGTCAAAATCTAAAGTCTAAATCATAGGTAAACGTATCAGTAAAGTTTATAGCAATGGATCATCTTAGCATCATCATCCTAACATCAAACAAACCCTCTGATCAACATGTCCTAGGATGTATCCTTCCTGTGATGGACATCAGTATCAGACATCACTTAGCTAAACTTAAACTAGACATGAGCTATAAATAACACTGATTGTTTGTCTTTGATCTTTTCTTATGATTTATCTTAATGACCCATTTCGAGGACCTCTCGATGATGTCTATCTAAAATGATTTAGAGAGAAAGGAATGGGGAATTGATCATTATATTTCATTTGTTGTGCTTGTGGATGCTCTTGTAAAATAATCTTGGTGCATACTTGCTTAGTTGTGCGTAGGAAGGTCATTTGGGGTATATTGTTGACTATTGCATATACTTTGGTCCAATATATTCTAAGCTTCTTACTTGCATTCCAACAACGTTTTCGTATGTCAAGATGTGAACAAGAACTATCCTATCTGCTTGTCGAGTCAAAGTCCATTACACTAGATACAACGGCGTCTTGGTTATCAATATCTTGATGCATTGTATCTATGTGTTATATCAAACAATAAGGAACGACAAAAAATCCCAATCCCAAAGTGTGAGCACCCATCTTACATTTCATCTTGTATTCTTTTGCATCATATCGTCACCATCTCTAATAAAGTCTCAATGGATCAAGGACTTGTTGGATCTTTTGAAGCAATCATCATCAACAACGGTTATTCATTCTTTATTCTTCTATCTTCTCTCCGTGCTAACCTAGTATCAAGAAACACAAAAACATAATTAATGCATCCACCCTGCATCCACAAACCATTAACATACATGCATCTCATAATCATATCATAATCATATCACATCATACATTTTGCATTATCATTTGAGTTGTGATAAATAATATAGATTTGTTATTTTAAGCATCTTAAATTGTTGCATATCATAAGAATTTGCATCCATACCATCTGCATATCATAATCAACTATCCATATCATATCATGAAAATATAATGAAAAAGAACATAACATTGCATCCATCTATAACATCACATATCACATAGGAATAAAGGTAAGTACATCCATACATGATCATATATAAGCATCCATACATCATCCATACATGAAATAAAATGAAGCATGAATCATCTGCATCTGTATCATATATATATCAAAAAATGTGTCATGGTATAAAATCTGGATCAATGTATGTACATTGATCATAAGTACAATATCCACGAGGCTATCAAAAAGGATCCCATGAATGTATATCGGTATAAAGAATGGGGAAAAATCAAAAAGTTTCTATACATCAAAAAAGAGCTAGCCCTGATGGCTGCTACCCTCTCCAGCCTGACACTCAGGCTGATCCTCTGCTCAGGGGCATGCATCGCTCTGCTATGAAAAATTAGGCTGTCTTAATGCCACAGGAACATCTCTGTGATAATGTTTCATGTAATATGTAGCCTTTGTAACAACCTCTCTATATAGCCGCACTGAAACTATTCGACCATGGGTGGATGTCATAAGGCTCTCAATCTGCTAACATCGAGCCACCTCCTAGTCTCTCTCACTTGTAATGGTCTAAACTCTCTGTAACACAGTATCCCTCTTAGCTGTAACTACAACCACCTGTTGCTGAGCCTAGTCTCACTCAACAGTCAAAACCAAAATCTGTTGGTGAGCCTGGTCTTGCTCACCTATAAAAACCAACACGTGTTGCTGCAGCTGTTGTATCTCTATATCTCTAGCATCCAATGATGGTGGTGGTGGTGGAACTAGTTGCTACTGCACTACTGGAGGCTATTGTCCCATTGGAGGATCCCCCGGAACCTACCCATCCTGGCCATCCTAGCCTCCCTATCCTCTGCCCCTAACTACTCTGCCTCATAGTCTCCCTCTTGGAGGAGCCCCTGCAAGATCTGTAAGTCACCTTGGAGGGGCGAAACATGCATCGTATGCAAGAGTAGTCTATGCAATAGGATGAACCTGATCATATGCCTAAGGCTGGGAAACCAAGTGGAAAAAAATCTCAATGGCCTCTGGTGCCAAAATCGTCGGTCCCTAGGTGGGAACCTCTTTGGCTAATCATGCAAAAATGGCTCTATAGCCATCATCGAGCCTATCTTGGACATTGCCAAACTATCTGGCCACTTTGTCTGGAAGGTACCACTCAATCATTGTGTGCTCATGACCCTGCATGTATCGTGTCTTCCTACGAAGTATAACTATTGTATATCATCAAACCATGGTGGAATTTGAAGCCATGGTCGCCACTGGAACACTATCATATCATCTATCACCCGTCGCCAGTTTGGGAGCCCAATCTATCCTCGTTGCCTAAGTGTGATGGAACCTCAGTATCTCTATATGATGGGATCATCTGGCTCCATGTCCACCATCTGTACAATCAACCGAAGTATTGCAATGCGCTCCCATGCCTAGATATGAAGGAGAGTCACACCTGCATTGAGGGCTCTCCCATCATAGTAAATGAAATCATGAAAATCATGGTATAAGGAGGCCAACATCATGGGCCCCCACACAAAAATATTCCTCTAGTATAACGTCCTCTATGAAACCAAGCTCCAACATGGATTGAAGAATCAATCGCGTCTATCAAGAGCCACCAAACCTGAAATGATGGCTGCAACAATCAATCTGAAGGTCGACACCTGAACTCTGTATGTCTCTAAATCTATCCTAGAGGTGACCAATGCAATCTGGTCCATCTCCATCACCTCCAAGTAGGCATTGAATCCAACATCAAGATCGTAAATCACATGATCACCATGGATAGGCAGCTACAATATACGCCACACATCCTCCAAGGTCACTATCGCCTCTCCCGTTGGAAGGTGGAAAGAAGTCTTGTTGTGCCATCTCTCACACAATGTCGTCATCATGGCCAAATGTGTCCTAATCACTAGTGCATACACAATGTACCATAATCTGATCTCTCCTAGGTGCTCCTGGTGCAACTTTGAAAGATCACTCAATCTCTCCAATACGGTGGGAGTATGCTCTCTAGAAATCAATGGTGGGAAACTCTCCTGCATCCATGAAGCCCACGACATCAAGAAATCATCAAAATTTGAAGTTATTTGGAATTCCCGGCTCAAAAATCACAAATGTGTTGCTATTTACAAATGTGTCACTATATTCAAAATTCAAACAACACCCAATGCATTTCAAAATTTAAATTGAAAAATGCATCGCCATACAAGATGGCATCACGATTTAGGATTTGGCCTAACCTAACCCTAACTTTTTAATCGACAAGTGTGTTGCCAGATACATACTCGTCGCCATTAAAATTTGGAACCCTAAATTCAAATCAGGAAAAGTGTCGCCTAAGACACATACATCGCTATATATCATTTGGGCATCACCAATTGAAGTTTGGGCATCGCTATATAGCGACACCCCCAAATTCTAAATTTTAATTCCTAATAAATGCATCAAAATTTCAAATTTCAAATCAAGTTTCGAATCACATACCCGTGGTCCTATTCCTGGAAGCTGTTGGAACTCACGAACTTGATCAGACATGTGTTGGGGAAGCTCACGATGCGCCATTTAGTCGGAGGGTCAGAGCTCAATTTGCAAGAATTTCTAAAGTGTGAATGCACAAATGAATTGAAAATGACCCCTTTTGATCTATTTAAGCTAGAAAATTAGGGTTAATTGCCCTAATTTAACCTTTTTAATGGGGTTTATTATCACTTTCACCAATTTTTCCAATTTGGACCAAATTTTGCATCATTTTTTGCATTTTGGGCATTATTCTTGCATCTCAGAACCTTTCTGGACCCTTGGGGTAGCTTTTGAACCTTTATCGAGAAATCAACCCAAAATTTGAAATTTCTGCTTGATTTCTCGAGGGGGGAAGCGAGTTAGTTTTATCCTTTCGTTGGGGCATCTAAAAAATCAGATTTTTTTTTTGATTCAAGTAGCATTTTTTATCTGAAAAGTGTTGTTGTTTGAACCAAAGCAACAGGTACCTCACTTCAAAGAGGGGAAAAATGTAGGCACTAAAAAATGTCCTAATCAATGTCATACACTCGAATTAGATTTATTAACATCATTTCTTCTTTATCCATCCTCGTTTCACTTAATTAATTCAATTAGCCTAGCTAATTAATTAATTACATCATTTTCGTCTATTTTGCCTAATTAATTAAATTGGGTTTATTCACCTCTTTTCATACTAACACTTCTTCTCATTAAATTAAATAAATAAAAATATTTAATTTAATCTCCTAAGTTATCTTATTTAATTAAATAACCCTATCCTATTTAATTAAATATCATTTCACCCCTCCCCTATTTATTAAATCATCTCATTTAATAAATATCTCTTAATTCTTCTAATCCCCTAATTGCATAGATTAAACCTTGTTTAATTAGAAATTAAACTAATTATTCCTCTATTCAAAGGGAATATTCTTTATCCTTTTTGCACAATTAAAACTTTGTTTTAATTTGTAAAATCATCTTTTTTCCTCACCCTAATGGAATATTCTAAGGAATATTCCCTCTCCTCCAATCAACTCACTTAGCTTCAAAAGCAAGTTAACCCTCTTACCTTTCTAGCAAGTTACCTTTGACCTATGTGAGCAGGTCAAAAGCGTGTTTGTTTGAGGTAATTGTGAGCCTTCGATTAATCTTCATCTTGCATTCTCATCCATTGATGAGAATCCATGATCCATGCCTCTCATCTTTTTCATCTTGAACCATTGATTAAGCTTTTTGATCTCAACCATTCATTCGTCATTTGCTCTCCTATAAATAGATCACTATTTGGAGACAAATGGATCCATCTTTTATTGCAAAGTCATGTTGTTGAATTTTCTCACATCCACACTCTCAATTTACACACATTTAGCTTACTTTTAGTTCATTTTAGTTGCATAAATAGCTTCAAGCTTTCATTAATGGCTTCCATGCATCCATCTTAGTTTGTAAATAAATTAGGGTTTTCATCTTTTAGCATTATTTTAGCTTAAATTAGCTTAGATTAGCTTAGTTTAGCTTAGCAATTGCATAATTAGATCATTTATAGCATAAAATCATGGTAACTTAGCTTGCATCATGTTCATTTTGTGCATAATTTAGGTTTTTCATACACCAAGCATCATGGTTTCATCGATTCTCTTCCATAGAATTGATTGAAACAAGCTCACTATCATGGGATTGGGAAAGGGTCGTCAGTCCACATCAATGTGACACAAATTCCACAACAAGATAAATTTCAATAGATTAGAGTAGATGTTTTCTTTAAAGATTTCATAAGATTAGCATGATTAAGTTTTTTGATAAAATGTTTACTTTCAATTTTGATTGACTGATCTTGTTGAGATTCGAGTATTGGTTGCTTCATTATGCTTTGATTCTTCATGGATCAAGTGTAATTCGGCCTTGAACTAGTATCCTCACATCGAAAATTCTCTTATTTAAACCATAGTAATAGATTTTAATCAACCAACTAATTTTATGAAATGCAAACCAAGTGATTGCAATAGTTTTGGTCTAGTGCTTACTGAATTCATTAAGCATTGATTGATTTATGCTTATGAATTACATATAACATGCCATTGACTATGCTCATTTGTTTGATAAGCCCCTGTAATAGGAACCATTGCGTACAATTTAAGTGGGAGACAAAAATCTACATTGTTGCAAATATAGTCGATTGTTCAACAAGAAAATACAAGGTCAGATTCTTAGTCACTATTCCTTTTTTGTTTGTAATGAGAAAAATTAAGATTTATGCTAAAGATCAACTATGTTTCCCTGCATTTATGTACAAAGTGCGTAATATTTATCATATATACACATTAAGGACAATTAGCATTTTCAACAATCTAATATTGTATGCATTCTGAATGGAAACAAGATATCAAAATATAAAAATGATAGATGTCGATAAGTATGAATATGCAAAGTTCTCGCAAGTATGCAATATAGACAATGTACTAAAAAACAACGGGCTATGTAGACTAGGCACATTTAAGTACAATGTTGGAGATTGCTTGTTTGACTCATTACAAGTACTATTGAACAATCAGTATACATTAGTCGAGCTACGGAAAGGAACATTAGATTACTTCTTAAGTTGCTTTGCAAAATGAGATAAAGATGCAATTAGATCATACAACCTTGCACTAGACCTTGAAAGTCTGTATAGACTACACAAAAAGCATGACTAGGACACATATCTACATAGGATGCACCTTTTTGCAAAACCAGATGCTGGGAACAATGAAATTGGCTTATGGGGAGATGTATTTTGTATTCAATGGTTATCCAAATGGCTGAATATACAAATATGTGTTTGGTCAACAACATTAGGGAAAAAGTACTTGCACTTTAACAATGTAGCTAGTTTTCCATCATATTCCATTCTATTCCATGATGCAACCCCTCAAAGTGGGCATTTTGAACCGCTTCTAAGGATTCAACTACACAATCCAAATGGCCAACAATGAATAAGGTTAAATCAACTTGAAAAACTCATTAGAAACAATACATAATAGCAAACTACCAATGGAAATAAAAAGAAAAAGCTAGACAATAACAAAAGAAATTCCATTCATACAAGATCAAACAAAAGTATCTCAACCATAACTCTATTGTAAGATTGCAACACCTTAAAATATTTATTAGAAATAACAATAAACAAAAGCAACCTATACTTGTGAGATCAAATAAGGGAAAAAAAATGTCACCAATAGAGCTTTATGAAAGAACAATTCAAGATACACTGAAATACACATGCACAATTTTCCAAATGTTCTGTTTTAGAAAAGATAATATAATATTCAAAGACAAAAAAAAGGAAATATATTATGAACTAGTATAGTCAAGATCCATAGCATTGACAGATTGCATATGGCGTATATTCTACTCCGCACTAAAACAATTCATGATACCAAAGTATGTTGTACCACACAAAATCTAAACTAATAAACCATTGTCATATGTCCAACTTTTGTCCCAACTAGAAGAATGACTTGTGTCACTTAGAATTGCATTTGGACAAATTTGGGAACTAGGGTACAAAAGATCTCAAATAGGTCTAACAAGGTCCATCATTAATGTCCCTGTTGACATTAGCATTATACTAAAAGTATACCACAATCAACTTACAAAACACAAACAATTAATGTTTCACTCAAAAGACGATTGAAATACAAAAATGCATTCCAAAAAGGCATGGTACACACCAATATCATCATGGAAGATTTGGCTCAATTGTCAAAAACAATACTATACAAAATGCAAAATTTCCAGATAAACAAAGATTGGAAACATTTTTTTCATACCAATGATGAACTTGAAGAGAATTTTGGGCTTGTCACAATTGAAACTAAGTTAGATAGTGACCTGGAACATGAGAACCCATCTGAAACCTTGGTCAATGGATTCACTGAATCTAGAAGTATACATAACATGTAAGACAAAATCATTGAAATTGCACTTGCAGAACAAAACTATCCAGTTGGAATATTTAAAGACAAATACATTGAGGAGATGAATTTCCCAACATTATTCTTTGGCAAGCCACATGATGATGACATTATAAAAAACTTTACATACCACAAAATTGCAAAATGGGAAGTTTTACAATCAAACAAAAAGTTTGCATATCACACGACAAACATATTTTTCAAAACTATCAAGATACTAATACTACAATTCTTGTCTACAATGTCCATACGAATACGAAAGGGTGAACTAAAAGGACACAAACTAGTTTCCAAGGACGTGAAACACAAACCAAACCTTGAGAGAATTCTAAAATAAGATATTGGGTATGTTGACTTCAAAAGAATAAGAATATCCCCAGATTATACACAATAACTTAAGAAAAATATTTTTTCAATGATACAATAGCTAGGACCACCAACATTCTTCCTCACTTTTAGTAGCATTGAACAAAATTTGGACCCTTTAATAAACACACTTCAGGAATTACACAATCAACATCAATTAGGTAAAAAACAATGAGATTCAATTGCTCAAATGAACATTGACAAATTTGAACTGATCAAGAAGGATCCTATTACTTGTGTATGGCACTATAGACATAGAATAAACGCAATGAAAAAATTGATGCTTACAACACAATATCTTTGGAAATGTTATTGATTACTTTTCTATGACTGAGTTCCAAAATCGAGGAAACGAGCATGATCATATGCTAATATGGGTGAAAAATACACAAATCTACACAGACATCATAGCTTTTGTCGACAAGTACATTACTTGTAGCACTGATCATTTGCAACCTGACTTGGCTAGTTTACAAAGGTATCACCACACAAAGAGATGCAAGAGATCAAGGAAAATATTTTGTAGATACAATTTCCCTTTTCCACCAATGAGAAAGACACAAATACTTTCACCAATACTAGAAAATACTGAAACAATAACTTCAAATGTTGTCAACATTTACTCGATACTACAAAAAGAAAACTATGACAAAGAATACACTTTAGACATGTTTTTTAAAGACATAAACATGACTGAAACTTATTATATAACAACTTTGAGCTCTACACTAAACAAGCCAACACTTTTCGTACAAAGAAAACCATAACAAATATGGAACAATAGTTTTGCAAGGAAAATGTCGCACCTTTGGAAGGCCAATACAGATGCCCAGTTCGTGCTTAATGCATACTATGCAACAATGTACTATAGCTCTCACATTACAAAAGTAGACAAGTCAATTACATGCATTCAAAAGAATACGTAAGGACCACCATCAAGTGAATATTGATGCAATAAAAATGATAGGTAAACTTGAAAATGCATTGTTGAACTTGTAAAAAATGTTAGCACAACAAGCTGCTCATATTGTTTTATCACTTCCACTAAACTTTAGTTCAAGAAAATGTATTTTCATTGGAAAGCACGGTCCTATAGTGACCGTACATTCATTCTAAAATCTATCAAACAATTAAAAAATGAACCAAATGAATCAGAGAACATACTCTCGAAATCCATAGTGGAATATTATTTAATATGTCCTCAAAAATTGATAGACATATGTCTTGTAGAATTCATTTCAAGTTACAATAAAAACAAAACTATGTAGTTGACCCAAAAACTAAACCAAGTGTAATACGTTTTATTAACTTCAACACACAATTTGATATGGAGAATCATTGTAGAGAGAAATTAATGCTTTATGTATCATCTACAATGAATGAGAGTACATTAAAACAAAAGTTTGACTCATGGGAACATGCATAGAGGCACCATGAAAAAACCATTATAAAAAATCGTACAAATTTCACTCACAACACAAATTCAGCATGGGGTGACATAGAAAAAGAGCTCAAAGATGTTGAGTCCCTTGACGATGGAAACAATGATAAGTCATTGACAACAAGAAAAGCTACACAAAGGGAACAATATGACATTCAAACAGACCTTCCAAACATAGGGCACATAAAACCAAATACAATGCCACACAATGCATTTGAAATTGCTAGACACCCACATATAATTGAAAACAACAAATACTACAAACTAAGGTAAATGTTGAACAAAGAACAACAAGCAATTGTTAAAGATGTTATAATGAAAAAGATGAATAACATTGACAAGCCTTTGCATTTGTTCTTGACTGGTGGAGCTGGAATTGGAAATACTTTCACTGCAAAAGCCATATACCAAGCTCTAATTTGCATTTATAGCAAGCCTATTGACAACAATCCAGACAAACCAAAGGGCTTATTAACTGCATATACAGGTAAAGCAGCTTACAACCTAGGTGGAGTCACATTACATTCAACATTTCACATACCATTTAATACATCATATTTTCTACCCTTAGCTTCTGAAGCGTTGGACACTATGTCCAAGCACTATGATCAATTGCATGTGCTCCTTATAGAAGAAATCTCACTAGTAGGCTCAACATTTCTATGCTACATTGATAGAGATGGCGAGACATAATGCAAATGCCTACAGTGTACTTTAGAAACCTTGATACAATCTTCTGTGGTTATCTCTACCAAGCACAACTTGTCCTTGAATCCATTGTATTTGAGAATAAACCCTTTGTAACTGAATTGATGCCTTACAATTTTTGGAAAGACAATGTAAAATGCTACTCATTGGTCACAATTGTGAGAAAAAAGGACAAAAAAATTATTGCAATCCTTAATAGAATACAAATAGGCTTACAAAAAAATGATGACATAGACTATCTTAACCAACTTTGCTTCCATCCTGCACCTTTGGATCCAACACTTCCATACTTGTTCTATAGGAAAGCTGATGTGGACATGCACAACCATAGAGTGCTATTGGCCATTTCTAATCAAATGATAGTGCTAAATGCAATAGACGAGCATGAGGAAAACTGTAATGCAATACGACATTACAACCATACAACCACTCTTCCACCTCAAATATACTTGAAATAGGATATCCTTGTTGAAATCTATGCAAGCAACTATAATACACAAGATGGCCTAGTCAATGGTTCTAACAGAATATTTAAAGCATATACAACACATAATGACATTGATGTTGTTTGGCTCAAATTTACCGATCCAACAATCAGATAACAACACACAAAACTAGCACAATAATACATTGATCTCATTGACAAGGAATGGGTTCCTATATTGTGCATTGCTAGAGCCATACAAAAAATCTCAATGAACAAGAAAATTACAATTAGAAAACAATTCCCAATACAACTAGCATGTGCACAAACCATCCATCGATCACAAGGACTAATAATGCAAGCTTTGGATTTTGACCCAATAGGCACTATCACGAACAAAAACAATAGACTTGTTATTCCTGCTAAAACCTTTAACCACAAAAAAATTAAAGTTAAGGACAAGATATGTCTAGAAATACATCACTTGCAATCAACTGCACAGTGGCAACTTGATATTCAAACTACATGTCCACATGATACACCGCAAATGCTTCTATGCACACTAAACACTCATACATTAAACCCACATGCACACAACATTGCCAATGACTATAACACAATGCAATCCAACATTTTGTGTTTACAAGAAGTACACATGCATATCTTACAACCTACTATGTTATCACAATAATTTAATACCTTTGGTATGAATATGATATGTGGCGTAACAATGTTTACCAAAAAACATTTGTTTGTATTAAAAGAAAAAGAACACAACTCTACAAATATTGAAGCCATCACAGTCACAATACTACTATGCACTGATGAACTTAATATTTGTAATATTTATGCAAGGCCTAATAATCCCATACAAGAAATAATCACAATTCTTCAAGCTGTAATTGCATATGCAAATACAAAAAACATATTGTACATTGTAGGTGACTTTAATATCGACATGTGTTCAAAAAACAAAAGCAAAAGAACACTCCAAAATTTTATACAAACTAACAAAATTCATTTTTTGTTAAACAAATCACATAGTCTACACAAGCCGCTTATTGAGCATATTTGGTCAAATTCAATCACAAGTGTATGCAATATTTATGTATCAGAGGCATATTACACTGACCGCTTTCCTATTTTCCTAAAATTCCACCTTGCCCATTGAATCAGTTCAATATTACAAAATACATAAGCATATATCAGTAATACATTCTCTAATGAATTCTCCAATACTATATCACTACCTTGCAGGAAAATCATGGATCAAACAAAAAGAAAACAACAACAAGCACAAGACATGGAAGGAGACACAAGCAAATGGTAAACAACTTATCCTACTTACCTATCACATGCATTCTTGCATTGTCCAAATATAAGATTTACATTTCTTTTGGTGTTTGTAGAAAAAAAATAAAAAAGACCATATCAATTGAAGAGTTAAATGCAAAAAATGTTGGTGACACATTCCAAGGTGATGTCCTTGTTGTCTACAAAGCAACATTGGACAAAGTCAATTGAACGCGTGAAGTATTGCGTGTAGATCTGACAGATCCTAAAGCATAAATGACAATTACACTGAATGTTAGTGGATACCTTACACAAGAACATGAGAAAAAAATAGTTCCAAGATTGGGAGTTTCAATATCAGGCTTCCAAATTGCACCTAGAATAGATTATGATAGAGGAGACTGTGATTGCATACTGATATTGACAGACACAAGCACAGTTAAAAGCATGCCTCACTTTTCTGCATACTACTACTTCATTCTAGATACAACTATCAGCCAACTACTAGCAGCCACAAATCAATATCCAATTGGAACAATAGGTGCTTTGGTTGTTGGCGCTAAGAAAGCAGGCATCCAATATGCAATTGATATCAAAGATGGCATAGTAGAATCTGACAAGGCATAGGTACAAATGTATCCCCAACATATGCCACTAATCCATTTTAATGTTCTTTTATAGCATTGTGGTCTTTAATAAAATTTATTTGTAGCAAAGACTAAATTTCTCATTGCCATGTAGGTGCAACTACGTCCATCTCATGAACAACAATACTTGCAAATAGGGGAACTGCTACATAGGAAAAAAACTCCAGCCTTTCTTTTCAAGAATATCCTAAAATTTACTGATCAAAAGAACATGTTCCACATGGGTTGATCAACATTTATTTTCAAATTGAATAACAAGAGAACATTGGACAAGTTAGCTGCTTTGTTGCAATCAACATTTAAGGTGACTTTTTAAAAATCTTTTTGCACTTTCATTTAAATTTTTTGAAACTGCCGCTTCTAACAATATATGTTCACATGTTTCAGGTTTCAGGCACATTAAAAGCAACAAACACACTTTCAAATCCATTTGAAGATTTTTGCTTGAGTTGCAAATATAAATTCAACACTTATGTCATGCTCCAATAGGAAACTACTCATTGCAACCAATGTGACAAGGAAGTGAGCTACATATACTCACTTCACCCTAAAGCTATCATCATAACAAATGACAAGCAAACAATCCATTGTTCAATCCAAAGCAATGTCTTGCGACAACTCTTGCCTGCCCTTCAAGACATGAAATATGAAAACTACATCAAGCCTGACAAATTAGCGGTTATATTTGCATTATGGGACTTTGTCACCAAAGGGAATTTCACCTCAATCAAAATAATGTCATTAGAGAGGCCATTTTCCTAACTGAATAAACAGTGTATGCCACAACGAGGTATAAAAAAATACTAATACAAATACTTTTCTCGCTCTTCAATTTACAAAAAATATTTAGAATTATATAAAAAAATTTGCTTTCATACTAACCATAATAATGACATTGCAAGTGATGAAGAAACATAAGCAATTGAAAGGCTACCTGCCATTGCATGAACCTGCACTTCTTTTTTTTGTTATGCTTTTGTTCCTGGCTCTTTCGCCTATATCACTATATCTCATGTTCTGTGACTTAAAAATTATCGCTACTTTTATTTTACAGTCGACATCTTTTTCCATTATATGCTAGACAATACTTTATTTTCTTATGTTCCCATTTAAATGGATTAAACTCTGGTGTTACATGTTTTTACTATGCAATATATTAGCAATATAAAACATACATGTTTTTAAAGGGAAATTTTCTACTACAATTATTGCATTTCAATTTGACATACTTGGTTGGGAAATCAAATTTATTTGACAAATTTTATAATGTGTTTCTATTTCACTTATTTGCCTACACAAAGAAGAGTAGCAAACCTACTCCATGCAACATAAAAAGAGATGAAAGATAGATTTTAGACATGAAATATTTAGTTGATACTTTATTGAGTTCTCTTTGAGCTACTTTCCCACTTAGTTTTTGTGGATAAATCAATAAGCAACAACATCCACTTTATAACAAAACATAGAAAATGTAGTAGACATGTTTACTATTGCATTTGCTGAATTTTCTTTTGAACATATTTTCTGTGTTTGAAAATTATAATTTATCTCATTTTCTATTGGTTGGAGTAGGTCTATTATTCATTTTGCGTTTAAGTAAATTAGGAAAATAGGGAGACATATATATTGTGACAAATACTTAATTAGTGCATGCAATATATGCGAGGCAACAAGACCCAAAAGTTCGTTGACAAACATGACATGTTACTGTTCATCAAAGTCACCATTCCTAAATGAGAATGTTTGTCTATGCTTTCACGTCCTCCACACATCGTACAGATGAACCAGATGCATCGATGCTAAGAATAGTATGACTCTTACATGTAAATGTGTAAAAATATTCAGTTGAATTTGCAAATCCTATAAACAATATTTTGCAACCAATTCTTATAACTTACCAAGACTTTGTTATCTGTTATTAAATAGGTTGTTAGCTCTTACAATAAAGTTTTTTATTAATTACTATTCCTTTTTTCATTGGTTTTGTTGCTCTTTCTTACAAACAAAGGAGAAATGTCCCCATCCTACTGTGCTCCTATAGCAGTAAATTTTTTGACCAATTTCATGCGTGCAACAATGTTGGATATGTGTAATTGTTTCCTTTGGAATTTATACACAGTAAGCAAATGCGAATTACTAAATGAAAAATTGAATACTTTGAACAAGGTCTTGTCGATTGCGAAGTCATTTAATGCAATAGCTATAGATTGATTGAAAAATGTCCCATATCCAATGCACATCATACAATTTCAATAGTGACTTGCCCTCATTGCAAGAGTGCCTAGTCCCCCAGCAAAACGGTCTTTGTATTCTCCAAATTTTCTTGAAACAATTTCAGTTTCAAAAGCGAACTCAATGATTGCAATAGTAACTTCTTGCAACTATATTCATTCTACAAAGTCACTTGAGTAGTAGCCCTTGCCCTGGTATCAGTACTTCTGTCCTGCTGCAACTACAAGCATTGTTTGTTGTTATAAAGCCTAATTGTACAAATGACTTCAGTAAATGACATATGACATGGAGCAGTTGAAGCTGAGGAAAAAGTTACTATTGCAATGGTTTCATTTACAAATAAGATATAACAAACAATTTATCTCTTTCTCTATTCGTTGGAGTAGGCCTATTATTCATTTTTGTTAAAGTAAATTAGGAAATTAGGAAGACACTATATATTTTGCAAATATTCAATCACTATGTGCAAATTGTCCCAGCTGCAATTATGCATATCTTTGACTACAACATTATTTCAATCAAACAATTGCAAAGGTCACTTGCTTATTGGAAAAATAGACAAATTCAAACAATTTACATAATTTTTCCAAACATTTGAAGAATCAAACTTCATTGGAAACAAATGAGAAAAAACATCTGATAATCTGACCTTCCACTCTCTGCTTCAAAAATTAAATCTGTTTGCATCTCTATAGGTCTTTGTCTCCACACCAATTCCAAAAAATGGTTCCTATTACAAGGACAATTTAAAAAAACCACCACAACTGATTACACAAAATATGTTATTCATAAACATAAAACACAAAAGCACATGACAAAATTAACAAGTAAAATGCAAAATTGTTGCAATCAATCCATAGTCATTGTATTTGATGCATTCACAGTTAAGAAGACCTTACCCAGACCATTTAGTTTTTCATATGTTGCCTATTTCTTGGCTTTTACTGTTTCATGTTTATGACATACATACCATATGCATGTGAGTTGTTATTGCAGTTAATTTGGTGGGATTTGTAAATTAGGTTTTACCAAATAGGGAAATTTCTTCTACATTCAATCTTTGATACTTTACAAAGCAATAACAACTCACCTCCATGTCATTCTCCAAAATTCAGTTGTTCTTCTACAAATGTCCTCTGCCTTCTATTTGTTTCCAGTCTATATTCTCATACATTTACATGTAACACCCTTTCCATTCTCACTATCTATAAACTCAGTCAACATTTGGAAGCTATGCAGTGCAACAAGGCATAGAGAACCATTCTTGTTTACACCTGTTCACCATTTACACATTACGAGTGAAACATAGATTTTTGGGACCCTATGGACTACTCTTGCACTTCTAGGGTTTTTCACCTAAAGGGAGAGAGATAGGGCCAAAAATGCTAATGTATCACTCAAATTAGGATGTATGTAATGTTACCTATGCTAGATGAAGTAAACCAAATGCAATTGACTAATCTAAATGTCTGAAAATGAATGCAAAACTAAGATTTATGCTTTGTTTGAAAACACAAAGTTGTTTGCAAAAAGGTTAAAATAATAAACAAAAATGCAACTTTTAACCAAACAGAAAGTTGTTTCTCAAAATATGTGCACCTGAAAAGCTATAGAGGACTAGAGAACAATTTGAAAATATGATGAAATCTAAACTTGAGCTGACTGGAACTCATTTGCCTCCTTGGGCGAATCAGTCCCAGATCAGGACTTTTCTGCACAAAACCTGTTTTCTGACAGCTGGGATATAAAACTGCATCTGACTCAAATCTACATCTTCGGGTGGACTCATTCGCCATGCATGGCGAATTAGTCCTCTTTATGATTTCTGCAATCTCAAAACTTAGATCTGTACCTTGACACTTGCACAACAATTTCTGACATAAACTTGATTTCGGATCTTAGAAAATTCCTGCAAAACAACTTAAAAGAGTTGGTCTAATGGGGGGTTTTCCTTAGTCAAACCCCTAGATAGGTAATTAAACCTTGAATAGAGAAAAATATACATAAACCCTAGCCTTAGATGTGTTAAAGACTAGGAAAAGATGAAATGTAAGAAGGGCCCTATTCTATTGCTCTAGAATAAGACATGCAAGAGTGATTGAAATGATGCAAGATCTCAACCCTAGAAACCCTACAACACATGAAACATAGGAATAAAATAACATGCAAATGTTAAACAAACACAATGCAAACCTTAATATGAAGATAGAGTGAAAATGGAAGATGGAATCAATAGGAAACCAAGTCCTTAGGCATGATTTGGTGGCTAGTTGTGTAATGTCCCCTTCTCATCAGTGATATGTTCAGACGCTCATCAGCCTATTCCAGAGGCCCATAGGCTCGTTGAGGTAAAATTAGGATTTCCATGTTTTGGAGGTTCTATGGCATTTCTGGGAATTTACTATTTATAGTAAATTCTATTTTTGGCAGTATGAAGTTTGTCAGCTTTCAGGACTTCATTTCTAGTTGCAACAATTATTTGAATTCAAGTTTTGGATTCTAAAAGCTTTATTTGGTGAATTTCATAAATAAAGGCATTAATGTTATAAATTGCAGTTGACCCCTTGGCCTAGGAGAATAACTTCAAGTTGTGTTAAAAGGTGGTCTTGAAGGGGGACGCCTTCATATGGATTAAATATTATTTAAGTTTAAATGCCTTGGGAAAAAAGGACGCCACCGTTTTGAGGAGTTATTTTTTAAAAATAAAGTGAAATTATATTCTTGCAAAAGGGACGCCTCTTGAAGAATTATTTGAATTTTGGAAATTTGAAGAGTCTCTTTGTGACTCTTGGCGTACCTTCTTGAGAAATTGAAGAGTCTTCTACTCTTCTATAAAATGAATGCTTTGCTCCAGCTTTGGTATCCATAATGCTTATCATATTGTTATGCTATTGGAATGACTTCATGAATTTAGCTTCAAGGAATGCTTACCTCTTAGCATTTATCCAATTTCGTGTTTGAAAGATAACACCTAGCTGGTTTTGGGATTGCTTCTCATCCAGACTAGCAGATTGAGTTCGAATGTTGAAGAATTTTGGAGTTTTGTCAATTTTGAAGTTGCTGATGCACCTACAGTTGAAAGTGAATTTTACTAGCAGCTCTTTGAATGAATTTTATTATGTTCTGGGTATTTTTGCTATGCATTTGTAGACACAAGGTGACCCTTCTTGCAAAGTTAGAGATTTTATTTCGAAGTTGGTGATTTTATCTATAAAAATCACCCCTTTCAAGGGTTGTACCATTTAGAGTGCCTTGGGAATTGTGCCAAGAATTAGTGACTAATATTTGTTGTTGTTTCTTCATCATGGAATGGGTGCCTACCTTCCACCAGCTCATTGCAAGTGTTCTCACACCATTCAGAGGTATTTTGAGCGAGTTCTGAATATTTCTTGTTTTTCACAGTTGCTGGTTTTTGCAATCAGTTTGATAAAGGTATAGATTTCTGGCCTCTTTTCAGTATTTGAGAGCTTTGTTATTGAGAGAATTTATCCTTCACACGTTGGCTTAGTTCTATCATTGTAATACTTGTAACTTGCAATTTCTTTCAGTTGTAAGGTTGAGCATTAGTAGTACTAATCCAACCATTTCCTTTAATGTTGCAATTACTTGTATTTTTTAAGCACGCATTATTTACCCCTGGATGGTTTACCGCCAGTGTGGAGAATTAACTATGTATCTCTCTTTGTACCCACTATCAAGTGGTGAATCCCCACTTTCTAAGTGGATGCCTGCCGCAGTGGATGAATTAGATAGATGTATCTTCATGGTTGGTTATCCGCCTAATTGTTTTAGTTTCAATTAATAACTCCATCATATGTTAGCACCTTGCCCTCAGTGGGATCTTGAGTGCACATTCTTGACGTTGAGTTTGTTTCATTTCAAGTTATTGTTTTTTTAGTTTCTCTGCCATATGACAACACCTCTCCTTCCTTGGGATTGAGTGTGCATTCTTGGCGTTGAGATCTTTCAAACTTGGATTTCAATTTTAATGCTAACACTAATTCAATTGGCGTAATGTTGATTGTGTTGTGAAAATTTCAATGAAAAAATTGGTTAGGATATTTCAAGTTGCACCTCTTCACCCTAGATTTCTTCATGATTCACCATAGGCATCCATCATCAACCCTTTGCAATGTTGGATCTTGACAAGAAAAGTGAGCTTCAAGACCTGCAAAAACCCTAGTTTATTGCCCTAAAACTTAAACTTTTGCTAATGAAACTTGTTGTAGAAGACTTTACCCTAAAAATTGCTCTTGAGAGATGACACAAAGATGATAAAAGATGATAGATGTGTAAAATGACTTGAAATGTGTATTTATAAGCAAAAACACCTTATTTTCTCATTAATTAGACCTAAGAGGCTGACATTCACCAGAAATAAAAGTTAAATTGATTAAATTCCCTTTTAATTTTGAATTTCCCCCCAAAGGGGACTCATTCACCACATTTGGCGAATGGGTCCCACCAGAGGGAACTCATTCGTCCAAGGTGGTGAATGGGTCCCACTACTGCTATTTGAAGGTGGATTGTTGAGGTATGATGTCATCAAATGTTTTTTTTCAGGTTTTATGTGATTTCTCAGGTGAAACATGCCTCTAGATCAAAATTAATACATCTAAGGAGCCTATAAATGCTACTTTGAAGGAGAAATGATGTGAGGGGACTCAAAAGTGGGTCCAATTATGTGTGAAATTGTCTCTTTTCTCAAGAGGGTCCAATTTTCTATGTCACATTTAGCCCACACTTTAGCACCCATATGAATCTATGTGCATATGTAAGCTAAATGACTCTAAACGATGCACCTTACTACATAAAAGGATACATATTCAAAAAGGATGGGAGAACGAAGCCCCAATGTAGTTATTTGCACAACCACAACATTAGGAACCACATCCTACAATACACATTTGTTAATTGCTCAAAAATCCTTTTATCTAACTCTTAGGAATCCAATTCAAGGGTAGATGTATGCCCCCCTTGATTCTGCTTGCTTTACGGAGGTGGAATCAAGGTAGCAATCTAGCCACGTTGAACAAAAAACATCATATCGTAGGGAATTTCCAAGTACCATGCCACATAATGATAGGAAAATGATGATGTCAGGTGTAGAATCACAATTACAACGCATCAAACAACATCGAAAATGGATTACCCTAGTGCTTGTTATGATGATTTGAAGGAGATATATGTTATGAAGCCTTTAAGAGACAATAACCCTGTAATAATGTGTAAAAGTAAGAAGAGGTGAAAAGTGATTAAAGAAAGAGGAGAATGTAATTTGTCACTTACTATTCATTTTTACCTTCGTGTAGCTTGAAAGCGATGAGTGAGAGAAGAACATGCCGAGAAAACAAGATTACACACCTTCACAACTGGATGATCTTCGTGAGCAGGTAGCACACGGTGATCTGTATCATGAGGTGAGTCAATTTTGTAACTTTTACATTGTGATTTGATGGTATTTTAATGATTTTTATGCATGGATAGGTTAATTTAGGGTTCTTGGAATTTTTTTTGCAAGTGTCCCCTTTTTTCGCAAAGTGTCCAATTTGTTCATAAAGTGTCCCTTTTGTTTGCAAAGTGTCCCATTTCTTCGCAAAGTGTCTCGTTTCTTTGTGAAGTGTCCTTGTTTCTTTGTAAAATGTCTAAAAGGGTTCTAAAGTGTCTAGGGCCATTGGGGAAGCACACTAGATCAGCTTTAGTACACTTGCATGATGAAAATTAGATGAAATTGAGAGCATTTTGTGATGATTTTGATAGGTTCTTGCCCAATCGCGACAATGACTAGGGGGAAGACAGTTGACATTTTTGAGAGATCATGCGCCAATGCTATCAATGGCAGAGGTAGAGCATTTATAGTCAGTGGGTATCTATTGGGAATATCTTATGCCACCCATGAGATACCATGATGCCATGTTGATGGCTCTGTGTGAGAGTTGAGATGCAAATACCTGTACCTTTCATCTTACCATAGGTTAAATGACATCACACTCGAGGATGTACATCACATTCTTCGAGTTCCTATTCGGGAGCATGATTGTATTTTTGGGGGGATTGGTCATTTTGGGAGAAGAAGAGAGATATGCAGTATTGTTTGGATGGACCTGTTCATGATGAGAAGGTTAGAGCATGGATCGAGCTTCCCATGCTGCTGTATTCATGAGCTCCTATGGTTAGATGAATTATGACGCACATAGTGGCACTGGTTCTCAATCCAGATGGACAAGTGGCACACTTGGATGGGGGATTGGTACACCTGATACGAGGGATGTACAAGTAGAGGACAGTCTATGCCTGGGGCCGCTTCATTCTAACACACTTGTATTATGATCTTAGTCGGTTTGTATTTTGAGAGATCGCCAGTATGGTCCATTGTACGATTCTACAGGTGTGGTGCATTGAGAATATCACATGTACCAATCCTATTAGATACCCTTGTACTATAGCAGCAGGATACCCACGAGCGTTCGATTATCCTTTGCGACGACTATGGTAGTATGGTGATTTACATTTTTGGAGGGTGAGATTTGACTGATTGGAGGACGAGATTCTATGGAGGCCCTATCTACTCACTCAATAGTGGCCAAACCCCACCAGATAGTTACGAAGGATGTAGATGGATAGATATCTAGCAAGGAGGCATGACTACGTTGTACGACCATTTTATTATGGGTGAGTCATACAATAGTTTGGATAGGTGTAGACACCACCGAGGGCATGCCCATTCATTAGATGATTAGTGCAGAGTGCTCGAAGGCCAGGTGACACTATTCGACTGACGTTAGATCATGTACGAGAGAGTGATTCTGATGATTCAGATCACGACCAGCCACCAGTTTTTGACGCTGATGATGTCAGTAGCACAGACGAGCACGAGGAGTGGTGGTTATATGCATGACCAACTCCCGTGTTCCCCATGGATTTTCCTCTAGGTGATGCAAAGTTAGCAACAGATGAGGGTGATGAGCTAGAGGAGAGGGCAGAGGAGGTATAGTACAGGCTAGCAAATATTTTTACAGATATTATCGATGAGGAGTACCAGTCTGAGGTTGATCCTAATTATGAGGACCAAGATGGAGGAGATGATGAGGAGGAGGATGAAGATTATGAGGAGGATTATTATTACGAGGAGGAGCCACCCTTGAGTGAGGGTGATGAGGTAGCTATTGAGGATCGATATGAGCATGGAGAGTCGTCACATACTTATAGGACTAGATCACGAGCAATAGCTATAGCAGACATCAACGCACACAGTTAGAGAGAGGCTAGCACATCGTCCATGCCCCCTAGAGATGAGGAGGTTGACATTCCTCATGTGTCTGGAGACATAGGTGATGACATTTGATTTGATGCATGTCCTTTAGTGATTTATGTTGTATTTTTGTATATATATATATATATATCATGATGATGTGTTATTGATTGTGTACATGATCTATCTTGCAGGAGCAACAAGAGACTGGTGAGAATTCTATCGTCAGGAAACCATAGAGATAGTGCCAACATCCCTTGAGGAGGATGAGATAGATCCTTACTATGGGCCCCCATTGATCATGGAGGAGCCAGAGTCACTCAGACCATTTGCGAGGTTGCGGGAAGTGTATGCGAGTGTGAGGAGGTGACTCCGTCAGGCTGAGAGTGTACTACGGTCAGCACAAACCTCAACAAAGGTAGAGAGACTGCAGGCAGAGCTGGCATAGACATGAGTGGAGAGGGACCAAATGGTAGATGAGCGGCTGATAGCCATTGGGTGAGTATAGGGTCTAGAGTATGCATTGAGACTCGACAGTTTGTGATCATGGTCACACATGACCATCTCATGACATCCAGGGACTGGATCGTGAATGCCAGATCCCAAGGGGTATAGCTCTCACAAACCATTTTGATATTGTATATGATTCTAAGATGTATATAAAACTTTGATATATATATAGAAATGCACCTTTGTTATTATGATGATGTATCTTTTGGTATGCAAATGTTTAATGCTATGTGATTAATTAAATGACTTATGGTAAAAATTATTTAATTAATGGCTTCATGATTTAACAGGAATGGTGTGATCTAATATAAACATATTTCAGGTTTATCATAGATACAACATTGATAAATGAAAAAGAATATGCTAAATTAAATACACTAATAAGGATTTAATTTAACACAACAAGAGGGTGAATAGTAGGAAGCCTAAAGTAATTATAAAATGAACTTAAATAATTACCTTAGTGTTCAAGACAAACAAAAATTTAGTTGTCAAGAATAGAGCAATGTGAAAGTTATAACATCAAATAACTTTAAACAACATTGCTATATCACTCATACTATTCAAAGGAGATTAGAGATAATACCGACATAGATGTGTGACATTAATAGGTTCCCTAAGGGGCATTCCATCAAGCTGCATTAAGAGATAAGCACCAGACCCATAATTGGTATCAACTACGTAAGGTCCCAACCAATTAGGGTTGAACTTATCTTTGTCTTTGTTGTCAGCACTAACGGTTCTTTGATTTTCAATAAGAACAAAATCTCCCTTAGAAAATGATCTAGGGATAACATGAATGTTGTGTTTGTGTTGTAATTGTTTGATGTGAGCTTGGAGATGTTTGAGAGCATTATTGCGTTGTTCATCAAGCATCTCAAGTTGATGTAATCATTGTTCTGTATAAGTGTTAGTGTCAAAAAGATCTTGGAGAGTAGCTCACAAAGTAGGAATTTCTAACTCCAAGGGCATAATCACATTAGTACCATAAACAAGGCTATAAGGGGTATTTCCTGTGGATGAATGAACATTAGTTCTATAGGCCCAAAGTGCGTAAGATTGTTGCGTATGCCAGTCTTTATGATTATTTTGAATAGTTTTCTTAAGGATTTGTTCAAGAAGTTTATTAGTATTTTCAGCTTGTTCATTGGATTGCAGATAATACGGTGTAGAGAAATGATGTTGAATATTAAATGTTGCAAGAAATTTTTGAACTTCACTATTCTTAAATGGTGTTCCATTGTCTAAAACAATTGCAGAAGGAAGCCCAAAGCGAGCAATTATGTATTCTAATATGAATCGACAAATTACTTCAGCAGTTGTTGAACGAAGAGGGATAGCTTCTACCCATTTTGTGAAATAGTCAGCTGCGGTTATGATAAATGTATGTCCAGAAGAAGAAGGAGGTGAAATTTTTCCAATAAGATCTAACCCCCATACTAAAAATAGCCAAATGGGAACATTGGCACGGAGCTCAATAGTAGGAGCGTGAATCAAATTTCTATGTTCTTGGCATTTGTGACATCATTTAACATAGGCGAAATAATCCTTTTCCATATGTCTCCAATAATAACCCATATGAATAAGTTTTTGCACTAATGAACAACCTCCAAAATGACCTCCACAGGCACCAACATGAGCTTGTTCGAGTGCTAAAGGGATTTCAGAATCTTTAAGACAATGTAATAGGAGACCATTGAAAGATCTTCTATACAATGCATCGACAAGAATCACATATTTAGTTGCGAGTTTACATAAGAACTTTCAAGTATTTGTTGTGATAGGTTTGAGAATGGTACCATCATTTAAGTAGTTGTATATTGTATCATACCATTCACACGAAGTTGATTGAGTTATCGCCAAAATGTCTTCTAACAGAGTATCGATGGAAGGTTTCATGATGGGGTGAATAATGAATGTGAAATATATAGAAGGATCATGTGGGGATATGAGAAAAGTTGCACTTGCCATTGCATCCACGTGTCGATTATCTTTGTGTGGGATGTTATCAATGGTGAACGAATCAAATTTTTCTAATAATTTTATTATGAGATCCTTGTATCTTAATAATTTGTCATGTTTAGTTTTATATGAACCATTGATTTGTTTTATGACTAATTGTGAATCGCCAAAGATCTTAATATGTTTAGCATGAAGAGATAGAGCAGCTTGCAAACCTGTAATCAATGCCTCATACTCAGTTGTATTATTTGTGCATAGGAAATTTAAACGATAGGATAAGGGAATAGGTTGGTTGTTAGCTGGAATTAGGACCACTCCAACACTAGAACCTATTCGACACTTAGATCCATTGAAAAATAATTCCCATGGTTTAATATCAGTGGTTAAGACATGATCATCAGAAAAGGAATCATTAGTAGGGAAAGTAAAGGGAGAAGGAGCATCAGCTAAGTGATCGGTTAAGGCTTGACCTTTGATTGCTTTTTGTGAAACAAATTTAAGATCAAACTCAGTTAACAACATCACCCACTTAGCTAAGTGTCCTAAAAGATCAGTTTTGTTGAAAAGATATCTAAGAGGATCAAATTTTGTGACAACTTGTACTTCAACATTTAGTAAATAATGTCACAACTTACTAGTAGCGAATACATGAGCCAAAAATTGTTTTTCAATTGGTGAATATCATGTTTTAGAATCAATTAAGATACAACTAATGTAATAAACAAGGTGTTTTTTTACCATGATCATCATGTTGAACCAACAATGCTGCAAGAGCATGGGTAGATGTGGTGATGTACAAGATAAATGGTTGATGTGGCATGATAGGTTGTAAAATAGGTGGAGTGGCTAAATATTCCTTTATACTCTCAAAATCCTATTTACAATCCTCATCCCAATAAAAAGGGACACCCTTTTTAAGGATATCCGTGAAAGGTATTGTGCGATTGACTAAAGATGCAACAAAATGACGAATAGCTTGAATTCAACTTGTAACATACACAACTGAGAAATATTCTGAGGAGGTGGCATGTTAATGATGGCATCAATTTTCTTTGTGTCCACTTCAATGCCTCTGTGAGATATGACAAACCCAAGAAGTTTACCACTATCTATGCCAAAGACACATTTTTTTGGATTTAATCGCATGTTGTATTGTTTTATGCGTTCAAAGATTTTATGAAGGACATTCACATTGTCTTGTCATGTTAACGATTTAGCGAGGATATCATTGACATAGTCTTCTAAAATTTTGTGAATATAATCATGAAATATTAATGTCATTGCTCGTTGATAAGTTGCACCGACATTCTTTAAATCGAAGGGCATCACAACCCAACAAAATGTACCCCAAACAGAATTGTAAAGGTGATTTTGTATTGATCTTGAGGATTAATAAGGATTTGATTATAACCAGAAAATCCATCCATGAATGACAACAAAGCATGTCCAACAGTTGAATCCATGATCATGTCTTATTAGGAAGCAAAAAATCATCTTTTAAGGAGGCTTTATTCAAGTCTCAAAAATTTGTGCATATCCTAATACTATTATCGAGTTTGACAACTGTGACAATGTTTGAGATCCAAGGGGAATAATCAATAGGTTTAATAAAGCTTGCATCAAGAAGTTTCTCTAGTTCCTCTTTAGTACGCAAGGCTACATTAGGGTGCATTTTGCAAATATTTTGATAGATAGGTTTAGCATTTGCAACAAGGACAATGTTATGCATCACAATTTCGGGTCAATTCCTGGCATATCAAAATATTTCCAAGCAAATTTTTTAGGAAAATCATGAAGTAAAGTGGTTGTATCTTCTTGTTCTTCATCATCAAGGCACTTCCCAATTTTAATAACTTTATCTCTATTATGAATGTCCATAAGCACATCAATAGTATCTCCTAAAGGGAGTGCATTGGATTTATGACTTTCAAATTCGGAGAAGTCTTCAGTGATATCACTTGCTTCTTGCTCAGTAACATTTAAAGCACGGGAAATGTGTTTCGTGTAAGTATGCAAGGATAGGGTATCGTAAACACCTAATAGTTGTTTCAAAGCCTCATCGCTATCGACATACGTCAATGAAGGCGGTAAGGTTATATCCAGCATATTGGGATGTTTGATTGTGATTTTGTGTTGTGGGTGACATGTTATAACGTTAATGTTTAAAGATGATCATTGAGTAGCATTGGCCATTTTAGAAAAATAATATCCTAATTCGGTTTTTGTTTCTTGCATATTAGGTTCAATAGGGACACAAATACCTTGTTCATGTTTTCCACACCCTTTTCCAGTATAGCCTAGTTGTTTGAAAAATTTATAAGGGTATGTGTAGGATCATGGGGGTCCAAACTAGGCCTCTAAGTGGCAATGAAAATTCAAAAAATCAGAGTTAGGCAACTTGACATAAAAATTTGAATAGGGTATTAACATAATTTGAAAAATATGTAAGAACAAAAGTTGTAGCAAATTGAATGTAGTTTCTAGGCTACTAGTCCTTTTTTGGAAAAAATTAAATTTGTTTTGAGAAAATTTGAAATTTCAATGTAGTGGTACTAAATTTTAAGGAAAAAGATAAGAAGCATGTGTGTGTCTGACCACCCTAAGTACAAGAAAAACATAATATTTTTTTCTAAATTTTTAAATATAAGTATTTTTGTAATTTTTTTCCACATAAATAATTAGTTATGATTTTTTTACTAGAACTTTTCAAAATTATTAAAACGTCTATGTCTGACCACCATAACTTGGTCAAAAAATTATGAAATTCAATTTTTTCTTTTTATACTATAGTATGTGAAGCATAGAATGTGGTGCATCTTGTAGATTCAAAATTTTTTAAGTAGTTTGAAAGTTATAGAAGTTTTTCAATCAGCCTATCAATCAGGACTTCAGACGTAATGTAGGTAGAAAATCAATAATAATTATTTATTTAATTCAAAATAAGGCAAAAGTTATATTGGTGGAAAGCTGACACTTTTTTCTATAAACCCTTTTCGTTTGATGAAATTCGGGTCAAAAAAGTCGTCAGCCACAAGGGCGAACTTCCGAAAACTAAACAAATTTTCAAAAACACGTTTTTTGGGTTGACTTTCCAAGTTAAGAAATCCCGAGCCTAATCCCAAATGGATATCCGTTAATTATATTTTTTTATATTATTTATAATACATAATATTATATAATGTGTATTATATATGTATTATGTATTTATAATACATAAATATATAAAATTATGTATTATATATAATATATAATATATTATGTATTATTATATTGTATACTATATAGTACATATATTATTATATTATTATATTATATATTAATATATATAATATTATAATATATATTATATATAATATATATTATTATATTATATAATATTAAATTATATTATATTATTATAATATATAATATTATGTTATATATATATTATATTATTATATTATACTATATAGTACATATTTTTTGTATAGTATACTATATATTGTATATAGTACATACATATTAATTATTATATATAGCATATAGTATATATATGAAATATGAAATATTATATTAATATTATGTAATATATATTAATATTATGTAATATATATTATATATTATATAATATATTTAATACATAGTATATATTATATATTTATTGTTGTGTGGCCAATTCACAAGAAAGAGAGAGAGAGAGGGAGTGGGAGGGACTTGAGAGAGAGGGAGAGAGAAAGACCTTAGAAGTGGGAGTGAAAGACTTGAGAGGGATCGGGAGAGAGAGCTAAGAGGGAGAGAGAGAGAGAGAGAGAGAATGCAGAGAGGGAGGACAGAGGAAGGAGAGAGAGAGAGAGGAGATGAGATATATATATATAGTCTGAGGGAGAGAGGAGCCGAGGGAGAGAGAGAGCGAGAAAGAAAGACCTTGAGAGGGAGAGAGGAGAGATCCCTGAGAGGATGGAGAGAGGGAGGAGGAGGAGAGGCTGAGATCCAGAGGGAGAAAGGAGGAGAGAGTCCCATGAGAGAGACCTGAGAGAGACAGAGGGCCTTGAGAGAGAGAGAGAGAGAGAGAGAGAGAGAGAGAGAGAGAGAGAGAGAGAGAGAGAGAGAGAGTCCTGAGAGGGAGAGAGAGAGATTTGAGAGGGAACGTAGGAGGCAAAGAGGGAGAGAGAGACTTGAGAGAGAAGAGAGAGAGAGAGAGTTGATCTAGGGAGAGATAGAGACTTGAGAGGGAGAGAGGAAGCTCCGAGAGACTTGAGAGAGAGAGAGAGGTGGGAGGAACTTGAGAGTGAGAGGGACATATAGAAAAAGAGTTGAGATGGAGAGAGGGATAGAGAGACAGAGAGAGAGGAAGAGAGAGGGAGAGACCTGAGAGAGAGGGAGAGAGAGAGTTGCGAGGAAGAGTGTTTTCATGTGTTGGGATGAGCTCAAGAATAAGAAGTGATACAACCATCAAAGAAAACCATTACAACTCAATTCAACATTCATGCCATTAAAACCTTCAAGTTTAATAACATGTCATTCGATCATTCATGTAAAAGACCATAAAATCATCATGAATAAGAATCACGATCTTCCAATCATGGTACATAAACAAGAACATTATGCAACTTTCAAACAAAATCCTTAGAAGAAATCAAGATACATGTTAATTAGATTGTTCATGTGAAATTTATACATGATTATGATCAACAAATAAGTCATTAGTCAACCATGATGCATGAATAAACACTATATATACACACTATATACATTAACAAACACTAAATTATTAGATTATTTATTATTTATTACTAAATTTTTGTCTCATCATTATACTATTAAATATTCATAAATTCAACACTAAAAATATCCATCCAACCAAATTCTTTATAAAATATCCATCCAACAAGATTCTTTATAAAATATCCATCCAAGATCAATTTTTTTATAAATATAAGATCATTGTCTTAATAAAGTTTTGTGGCTCTCAGTTGCATCTATTCATTTCTTTGTGTTTTCCTCTTTAGATTGGGACTGTCTCCTTTCCTCTAGCCATCGTTGATGCTCGTCTAAGTCCACTTCCATGGACCTACATGCATCAACAACATTTTGCATTTTTGATGCAAAATGCCTCAATAATGGGTGAACACATTCTTCATTTTGAATAGCGTTAACTTGATCCTAAATGGTTCTAACATTCACATCGACTTGTTCTCGAAAGTGAGCACCATCGGGTGCAGGTGGTGGAGGTGGGAGGTTTTGAGGTGGAGTGTTTGGAGTTGGAGGGTGTGGATCCATGATTTAGATATAAGTGAACCTGCATTAAATTTGTAATTGAAAAATGTAAGATACATGTTTAAAATCCCCTTAAAGCATTCAATATAAATGACTTAATTGAATACAAATGAAAAAATGTGTAAAGCTCATTTATGTCTAAGGTGTGTAAATGGAAAAAAAATAATTAATAAAGTGATGTGGAATCTCATTTAAAAATACATTAAATTTTTACCTCGCTGCAATGTGGAAGTGTTAAGCTCCAAATTGATTCAATAAAGGTGGAAGTGTTTTACTCTAAATTGCCAATACTAAGTGAATCTATATACATAGTTAGTTAGACAAAAACTTGTCCTTGCAGCCATAGGGAAATGGGCTAAGTTAATGGGTAATAATCGATGGGTTGTGTGAGAGGCTATCATTTGTATATGATTCAATATAATAGCCTCTGCATAGCACATCGATTATTACCCATTCACTTCACCTATTTCCCTATGGATGCAGGGACAAGTTTTGTCTGGTTAGTACTAACAATGGATCTAGATTCACCAAGAATTGGAAACTTAGAGCACCTCTAACAAAGATACTTTCTATTTTGAGAGCTGAAGAGAGTCAAAACAATTAAAAAAATAAAAAACAAATTGTTTAGCAAAGAAATACTAATTTAAAAATAATAAACAAAGCAAGAATTTAAGAAACATGAAAATAAGTGAAAGAATAATGAAAAATAGACAAGAATGTAAAACAGTTTAAAAAATGGAGAAAGGAGGTAATGACAGTTCTATTTTATGTTTGTTTAGTATGCTAGGTTCAATTTTATATTTTTTTCTAGTAATAAAGGTTCCATTTTTTTGTTTTATGTTTTTTTTTTGTTTTTCACTAACTAGGGTTTCAAATTTTGTTGTAACTTTAAATAGAAATGAAAAAAATAAAAAAATTTACAAAGAATGCATAAAAAATCTTAAATTTATCACCAATTAGCAAAAAAAATGCAAAAAAAACATACCTGGAGGTCGCTGCTCGACTGCTGCGTTGCCAAAATGAGGAGTGGTTCGTGAAAATAAAGAAGAATTCACGTTATAAAGTCCTAAAAACAATGGATATCTGTTACAAATGGATATCTGTTAATAACGAATATCTATTACTAACGGATATCCATTATTAATGGATATCCGTATATTATATCATAAATTTATTGTATATATATAATATATTATATATTATATTATAATATATAATATATATTATAATATATAATATATATTATATAAAATATTATATATTATATAATATGTAATATATATCCGCTAAAAATGGATATCTGTTAATATCGGATATCCGTTATGTAACATCATATTAAGTTTTCACAGGGCATCAATATCCAAAGGGAGTTAATAACAGATATCTGTTTATCCATTTTTTAAATTATAAACTTATTACATATAAATATAGTATATATTATATAATATATTCAATATATCGTATCCCTTTAAAGCCTCCATCTCCCTTTCAAATATATTGTTTAGGGTTTAGGGAGAGAGGGAGAGTGGGGGAGGGGGAGAGAGTGGGATAGAGTTGGAGAGTGGGATAGGGTGGAAAAGAGTTGGAGAGTGGGAGAGGGTGGGAGAGGGTTGGAGAGGGTTGGAGAGTGGGAGAGAGTAGGATAGGGTGGGAGAGAGTTGGAGAGAGGTTGAGAGGGAGTGGGAGAGGGTGG